>VXBS01007584.1:161005-519569 GCA_013400255.1 Sitta europaea | reverse complement strand
CTCAACCCCCAACAGCCATGAAACCAAGGGCTGCCCAAGCTTCACCTCTCTCTTTAGAGAAGTCTGTGTGCAATATTTTCCCTAGTTGTTTTTTTAACATTGTGCTGTGTCCTTGCCACAGCACTGGAGATGTTTGTGACAATTGTTAACAAAGATATGTGATTAGCAAATGGAGGAATCATGACTCCTTTTAATTAAAATACTTGGTTTTTCTCTTGTTTAAGAAATCCTCATCACCCTGGTGTTTTGCATGTCAATGCACCTGTAATGAAACAGACTTTGGGTCTGAAAGTGGCTCCATCTGAGCATCAGGTCATTTATCAGGTTGGTGATGGGAAAATTATTTTCCAATTTGCTAACTAGGCTTAAATGGTTCATAGAAGCTTAATCCAAAACTTTCCTTGTGCCATAATTGACATTTCTGTGCTCCCCAGAGCTAAATCAGACCAACACTCTTCCAAATTACAGTCAACTGAGTCAACACTCTTTACATCACCTGTGAGAAGGAATGACACTTTTTATCCTTTTTTAGTCCATTTAACTGTAGAACAGTGAAGTTTAGAGAAAGTGTTGAGTTTGATGTGCTTTGAGCCCACCTTCCCCTCTTGACATTAAGGAAGACAGGTGGTACACCAGCACTTCACTTCATTTCTTCCCCCTGCTTTCCTTTGCTTTACATAAACTTTGCCTTTTCTCTTGCAGAGAAGCTGTCCCCACTCTGGCAGGAGCAGTGTGTTGGTAATGGCACCTCACAAAATGAGGCTCTGCTGCCCAGAAAGGTGAGACAAACAGGAGGATGGAGCAGCTCTGCCCTCCCTGCAGCCTGGGAGCAGGCACTGAAATCCTGTGTACAAACCTCACCTCCCACAGCAGCGCCTGTCCCAACAGGGAATGCTGCAATCAGCTGTGACCAAAGGCAAAAAAACCCTCAACTTGTTGTCTTACACTCTTATCCCCTTATCTCTACCACTTTTTAAGTCCAGTTCCACTTTTTCAGTCCAGTTCCACTTTTTCAGTCCAAGCCTCCCTCAGTGGTGCTGAGTTTCTCCTCGGTGCTGGCAGCTGCTGTGCAGGGCTGAAGGCAGCCAGGGCTGGAGGTTTCACTGGGGCCAAGCCCTCCCAGTGCTGAGCACTGTGCATGGCTCAGCAGCTCAGCCATCACACCCCTGCCACACTGGGGAGCTTCTCCTCCAGGACACATTCTCCCTTGGCATCTCATGTCAAGAGCCAGAAGTTTCTCAAATATTTTTGAATTTATTATCACAGTTGCAGCAACAGATACATTTGGCTTTTCTGTCTAAATCAATACAGGGTTCTTTCTCTTTTCTTTTTTTTTTTTCTTTTGTTTTTTGGTTTTTGGTTTTTGGTTTTTTTAAGGATATGCCTACACAACAGTTTCACTGCCAGGCTCTTCAAAAGCACGAGCAGAGGAAGAGCTGTGGCATCATTCTGGCTGTAATTTCAGTGTATCTTTCAGTTGCCCACTATAAGAGGGTCAGTCTTGTACTTTTTGACCACATTTCCCCTCCATCCAGGTTTGATGTTGACCTACTTTCCCATGCTACAATTCACTAATATTCCCTTCAGCATCCAGATAATAAAGTGAGAGGAAAAATCCAAATCCGACTTGCACTAAGCAATTATTTTCACGTCCATGTGTATTCACTGTGTTAGTGCCAGAGTTTTGTTAATGCTCAACAGAGGATAATGAGATCACTTTCTAATTCTCCATCTTCTTCCATCTGAAGCTCTGGGAGCTCTGAGGAAAGACAAAAGCTGTCATGTTTTACCAGGGTAGTGCTTCAAACTGCAGCACCTCACAGTGCTTACAGCCATGTGCCTGCAGGAAGGTGTGAAAAATAAGTGGATGGATGAATAAATAAATGAATTAAACCCACCATGTTCAACAGTTGACACAGATTAAATAGCACATCAGGCAAGTTGTTTCCTGTCGCTGTGGAGTGAGAACACAGGACACACATGAACCTCCTTTTATGAAAGTATCTGATTTTGATTTATTAAAATAATTGTTCTCTTTATATACCTTTTAGAACAGGTCATTCTCATTGGTTAGAAGAGTGCTAGAACTCTTCATCCCGTTGGTCCAAACCCATGGATAGAGAAAAGTCCATCCCACAGTAAAAAATGCAAAACATCATTGTTGTTACAATAACATTAGTAATGTTTCTGTTAAGCCTGTGAGAAACAAGGTCTTCCTAAACCTAAATACTATAAAGAAACTGAGTTCAGAAACTCAGAAGCCTCAGGCCTAGAAAACCAGACTACAGTTTCCCTTTACAAGTACTGTTCCTTTCACCTAAGCCCTCAGGTAAGCCCCAGACCAACCAGAAGCACAGGTGGGGAGATGAAGCTGTGTAGGATGGGGTTATCTTACAAACAGCAAAAGGAAGATACAGCCCTGAGAAACATGACCCTACACAAAATCTCTGTCCCTGGGGGAGAAGCTTTCCCCTGTCCCTGGCCTGGTGCCCTCCAGGGTCACTCAGCCCTGTGTGTGCTGAGCTGGGCACTGGGAGCAAAGCCCAGAGCTGTGCCAGGAGCTGCAGAGCCACCCTGGCCAGGCACAGCCTGCAGCCCCCTCCAGCAGTGGGCAGGGGCTGGGGGGCCTCAGGGCCAGGGCAGGCACGGGGGGCTGAGCCCAGGCTGGCTCCAGAGCCCCCTGTGCAGTGAGAGAGCCCCAGCTGTGCCACCCAGCACTGCAGGCTCTGAGCATCCTCTGAGCACTGCCCCAGAGCAGCCCTAGGGAGGGTTATTGCACGATGGAGCAAAATAAAAACAACCTCAACATTCAGCAACAGCCTCTGGAGTGTATCACACGTGCAGAAGGTGCTGAGTTTTCCTGTTTTCCTGCCCTTCAGGGTTGCTGCACTCCAGGTTCTCTCTCCACACAGTGTCCTCACCATGGACATCTCTCCAGACTGCCCTTTCCAGAAGATGTACATGAGAATCTGGTTTGGCTGCAAGGACTCACTGGGACTCTAGTGTGCCAGACACAGACTGAAGGACACACTGGCCACATTCAGATCACAGGATTTGGGTGTGCTCGTGATCTCCTCTGCTCCAAGCCACTAATGAGGGGTTTCTAAATAACATCTGGCCAATACTGGAAGCCTTTGACACAGAAGCAGAAGTTTTCCGAATTATGCTTCTTTTAAATCAGGAGTGATTTTGCCTAGTAAAACTGCAGTGCATTCAGAGAATCCCAAAATATGCTTAATATAAGGCAGAAATAACTAGATAAACTTTCAGATCAGGTGCTTTATCATATTCTAGAAATACCATTCTTAATCAACAAAATAAATTACTAAAGAAATCTCTGAGTAAATATAAGTGAAGCAGCTCTGTTGCCCTCTTTACTGGGTCATCTATCTACACCAGGATCAAACCTGGTGCACACACTTTGACTGGTTTTAAAGGATTGCTTTGATAGAAAACTTTTGCCTTCCTGAACCTCTAGGAAATCTCCCAGAGCACAAATTCCAGGGGTAGGCAGAGACACACCACTCCGAGGGTGTCCTAAGCAACATGAGAGCCAACACCACTGTCTCATCAAAAATAGATTATGAGAAGCTGTCTTAGTTTAGAAGACAGGTATCGCTAGGGACAAACAGGACTCTCTTTTGAAATGAAGCCTCTATCCGAATTGTTCTAATTTTAGAATTAAGGGGGCTCTCAGACAAAGTTGTGAGGATATGGATAACAGTTCTTTACTTATGTTTAACAAGGCAAAACAGAACAACAATAATTATGATATGAACAACAGACAGAACCCGGGAAACAGTCACAGTGTTTTTCTGTCGCTTGCACCCTTTCCTCTGTTGGTGCTGTTACCGTCACAGTCGCTGTGGTGCAGAGTCTCGGGGTGCTGGAGATGAAGCAGAAGCTCTCCGGCAGTGGCTGGAACTGTAGCCGTTTCCTGGCAGGGCAGGGGGTGCGGGCTGAGGAGTAGAGAAAACCCTCGGAGCAGGAGCGAAGGAGCAGCGAGGGGACGAGCAGGGACTGCGGTGCGCGGCTCCCGGCGAGGCAGACAGGGGCCTGCCACAGGATTCCCGGGACACACACGAAGAAGCGTGGCCGGAAAAACCCCCGAACTCCGTTCCCGTGGTGCCAGTGAAGAAAAACCGCGAGATCTCTCCCCCAGCACCCCCTCTAGCAAAAACGAAGTCCTACCTGCCCTTCTCCTTCCCCCCCCACCTCAGCCACTTCTTTTGTCTCTCTTAACTACCTTCAAGTATCCAATCATTAGTTACCTGGCAACTTAGGGGAAAAAGAAAATTCTACAAGAGAACTCAACCCCCAACAGAAGCAAAACTTTAGACCAAAATACAGGGTCTAAAAAAAAGAGCAACAGGGTCCCTTTTTTTTTAAAGCAGGAGGCATTTTTGTAAGTGCCAGGTTATTATAAATGCAATACATCCTGGGTTTTTTTGCAGAAGTTACTTTTCTCTGGTGAACTGATTATGAAGACTCCTGGTGGTTTTGATACACAAATGTTAACTAGGGGTTAATTGTATGCCATATAATCCACTTGTAATTATAGTCTCTATCCAGGTGATGTTATGGGGCCTGATAGTTTCTGGTGTGCATCTGCAAGCTGCACTATTGGGAGAATTTTGTTCCAGCTTCACAAATGCCTCTGAGAGTTTTAACTGACTGGACCAAGAGTTGGGTAATATATTTTGGAAAAATTTTGTTTGAGCAGATAAGTAGCTGGTACCTTACAGCAAGGAAACAAAAATTAATAATTATGTACATGAGTGTTATATCCACATAAAAATCTTTTAAATAGAAGTAGCCTCCTCCAGATATATTCAGTAACAAGGAAATAAACTCAGCTCCAATACCAAGGTCCAAATTCACAGCTGAAATTGGTGTTTTGCTGCTGGTATCCTTTCAACCATGACTAAATACAGCAAAAAGAAACCTCCCAGCTGCTGGGAAGTGGCTGGGGATGAGGAGCCCCATCCTCAGCTGTGTGCCCAGCCCAGCTCTGCAGCTCTGAGCTGACGCCCCTGAGCTTGGCAGGGGAGGCTGGAAGAACCAGGCTGGGCTTCCCCACAGCCCTGACTCCTGACACAGCCCCTGGGTCACCCCTGGGGTGCTGGGAGCACAGACAGGCAGCTGCCCAAACACAGGCTGGGAGAGAAGCCCCTTGACCAGGTGGAATGTTTCAACAGAGACGTTGGGAAGTGGCCATAGGAGCCAGAATCCCAGATCTCATTAACTGTGTCCACACTGCCCTGGACCTGGATGGCTCTGAGGACCTGGCACCTGACTCCTGTGCCAGGAGTGCTGATGTATCCCCCTGTTCCCAGGCTGCACCATGACCTCATAAATGCTCATTAGACCTCGATCTTGATGAACAGCCCCTGGGCTCAGCTCCTCTTGAGCTGATCAGAAACTCTGTCAGCTCCCAGGAGCTGCTGCTGTCCGAGGAGCTTTTAACCAAGCCTTGGAAACTCATTCTTCTTTCCTGAGTAACAATGGACTAACAGTGTTGTTTCCAAAATTTCCAGGGAAGTGCCCCCCTGCATGGCAGCCAGGATGGACAATCAGTGCCCAGAGCCCTCGTGCCCTGCAAAGAGCAGCCCCAGGGAGACCCTGGGGGCTCTGCTGGGCTGCAGCAGCTGGGCCAGCACCTCCCTGTGCTGGGGCCTCTCCCAGCTCAGGGAATCTCCAGCCTGCTGGACCTGCAGCCCTCTGAACCACAGGGAGGGATCCTGGGCTGATCCCCCACTCCCCCAGGCTCAAACCTGTGGGGAGATCCAAGGGTTTTCCATGTGAGCACTTCTCTGAATTCCAGGGGGATTCTTTCACAGCTCTGTACCTTGCACAGGCTCTTTAGGGCTCTGTGTGTGCACTGGGAATGTGCCACAGCAAATGCACATGAATATTGCTCTCCCAGTCACTAAATGCTTTAGATTGCTAAGTTAGGCCTGTGAGTTATTGCTGTGCTACATTAAATTCTACACAAATCCTTTGCTGGTTAACTAAAGCTACTGAGTGAGTGCTGTTGGGTTTAAGTGCTGCTAAACCTCACTGCTGGTCCAGGCTGGGGCTCAGATTGGCAGGGGGTCCACCCTGAACCTTGTGCCTCCACCAGAGGGTCTCCAACATTCCTTTTTAGTCTCACCCAACCTCCCCTCACCCCTTTTCTGCCCCCACCCTCCACCCCCCAACCTTCACAAAGGCAATTTTTGGGCTTTCTGATTTTAGATTGATCTGGTTTAGTTTGGGTTTTGTCTGTGTGTTTAATCACCTAGTAAGTAGTAGAGAGAACCTTGCCCATGAACTTTGTCATGCTTTCACTTCCACATTGAACCTGCTTCTGCCAGTACCTTTGCCAGTGATTCTTTAAGTCACCTCAAACACTCATTTGTGACACAGCCCCCATCAGCAGCTTGCACACAGCTTTATGGCAGCTTGACTTTTCACTGCCTGTAAATCCCCTTTGGAAAGACAGATTCCTCTGTAAAAGTCATTTTTTTTCTGTCTGACATGATTGCCACGGGGGAGATCAAACAGCTGGAGACTGCAAGTGATGGGCCATGCCAGTGAAACCTGTTTTCAGGGTACTGTAACTAATGGATGCACCTTGGAAATGAGGTTTTGCCTCAGGAATGTAAACTGCAACCTGCCAGAGGACCAGGATGGAGACAGGAGGTCGTGAGTGGTGAGGGAATAGGTGTGACTGGAGGCAGGGGTGACCCAGCAGAGCACTGCACAGGCAGGGCATGGAGCTGCTCCCAGGAGGAATGCTAGCATCTCCCAGTGACCCCAGAGCCCTCCTGCTGTTCTGTGCATTTCTCTGGGAACAGACACTTGTATGAAAAGAGATCAGCTGCATCTTGAGCCCTGCAACAGCCATCCCAGGCAGGTACAGATCTCCACTGAATTTCTGACGTTTCCACTAGGCTGGAAGTGGATTAAGCTCTCTAAGTGAACAAATCTGCCCAGACTAACAGACGTGGCAGGAGGTGGAATCAGGGCTGTCAGCTGCTGCTGACTCACTTGGGCAGAAAACCCTCCTCTGAAGTTTTATGTGTGGCTTTGTGGAGCTTACAGCTGCTTTCTCACCTCTCTTGTCAGGAGCAACTGAACAGTTCAACAATATTGTTAACCCTGTGCAAAGGAAAATACATCCTGCCTAAAGCAGATTTTGCAGACCCAGGATATTTCACCATTTCTGTAAATTTGGAAATTTTGCTATCTGGTCACATTTTTCCTCCCTATCAATCCAGGCAGCGTGATTTGTTGCCCTAGAAGAAAATCACTATTATGTTAGCAGCACACAGCAGCAACAGTTCTAACATCTGACACAGCAGTAGTGAGTTCCTGACCTGACATTTCGAAGAGACTTTTCCTGACTCTGGAGTGCTTTGGAGTGAGCCCTGAAGACCTTGCCCACACTTTACCCCAGTAGTCTTTCCTTGTGATCAGCACTTGACTCTTCATCTGCTGAGGCTCCTGGGGTCTCTTTATTCTTTCTGAACATTCAGCTTACAGTCAAATGTCAGCTGCTGAAAAATAAGTGGTGGCTTGTGGTTAAGGAATGGGAAGAAGAGGGCTTGGTTAATTCCCAGCTCAACCACAGACATCCCAAGTGAGGTTGGCCAGATTGCTCAGAGTCTGGTTTATTCCAGAAGCACTGAATTCTCTTGCTACCCAGCGGAATTTTTATGTGCTTGGCCCTTAAAACCTTTACTAACACTCACAGCTGTAGGGCAGGGACAATCCTACCACGTTTCTCTCACTTACTGAAAGCTGGAAGCTTGGTCCTAAGCTCTGCACCCCAAAATATTTGCACAACACAGAGCCCAGGGAGCTCCAGGGGCTCTAACAGAACAAATTGCCAAGGGACAGAGCCCCTCCCTGTGAGAGGGTCAGCAGAAGGGGTTTCTCCCATACCCCAGGAAGAGGATCAGAATATGCCAGAGAGGGGAAAAAAAAAAAAAAAAGATAATTGTCTCAAACTGTAAGATGGCATAGGTTGACTCATGGGCACATGCAATGAGTTTCTGGCAGAGTGATTTTACCTCCTCACTTGAACCACTCAAAATGAAGGCAGAATTTTAGTCACACAGAAATTACATCAAAAGGAAAAGCCAGATGTTTTGTGAATCCCACCACTAATGAGCTACAAGTGCTGTTTTTTCCATTGTACAAGAAAATGATGAATTTTTAAACATATACAAAACAAATTGTTTGTGATTACATTAGACCTTCAAAAGAAAGAAGGAACATAAATTCAGAGATGAATAGCATAATATTGGATGCTTGCCTCAGAGCTCGACTTCAATAACTTATCTCAATAAGTCCCCCTGCAGAAAGCATCTTATGTACTTCAAGCCTGGAGAAGATGAGACATGAATGCTGGAGGAATTACAAGACAGGGGCATTCTTGCAACAGTGAACAAGCTGAAAATCACAAGGTAATGGGAACTCAGCAGGAGGCTGCTGTACCCTGCCATTAGCTAACTCCTCCAGTGATTGCTGCAGAAATCACTCAGGTTATGTAAGCACTGCACACCGCTGCTGCACTTTGCATCTCGCTCCACCTAAGCACACAGATGGTTTAACTGGGCAAGAAGAGGCACCTGAGCCACAGGGACTGTGGCTGGCAGATGAAAGGGGCTGGGGCTGAGGCACAGCCCTCTGTCCCAGCACCTCCAGTGCCTGCCTCTTCTCTGTGCCACTCTGACACCAGCTGCACAGATCCCTTTATTAGAGCAGCCAAACTCTGACCTCCTCAAACCACTCTACTACAGTGGCTGTGGAGATCAGGAAAATGAGGAATTAACAGCAGGAGAGTATTAGGCTTGAGTTCCTTAAAGGGCAATTAGTGCCTGTCCTTCATGCTTCTTCCCACAGTCTCATCCCATAGAAACACTTGTTATTCCAGTCTTGGGTAATAAGTCAGCTTCATATAAATATGTCTGTGCTGTGGTCCTTATTTTACCAAAATGAAAGTAAGAAATATTTACAGTATTAAAAAGGAAGAAAAAACCAGCCTGGCAGGCACAATATGGCAGACCAGAGTGGGAAATGCACTTAAAAAACCCACAAGAAACCTGGAAAGAAGAAAATACTGCCTCCAAACAGAAGCACCACAGAAACAGAAGAAATCTGTGGAAAGTTTGGCTCATAAAGGAGACACAGGAGAGCTCATGTTAAGCTTTCCAAGAGCTGGGAAAGGAGGGAGCAGCAGCAGTGGCTCAGAGGGCACCCCTGGGTATTTAGGAAATGACAGTGGTGCTCTGAGGAGATTCACAGTGCTGGAATGGGGAGGCACAATGGTCAGCACTGTGGAGCAGGGGCATTGATCTCACACTGCAAAAAGGCTCTCCAAGCCAAACAGAGGTGTCCCCAAATTTTACCCTCTAAGAATTGCTCTGTCCTGCCCTCCTGCATGCTGTGACCTCACCAAGCCATGAGCAATGTGCCCCCACTCCTGCAGGCTGAGGGTGGCTCAGTCTCAGAAGAGCCAGGGCAATGAGATGCCCGTGCCAGTCCAGCCCTCCTGCTCCCCAGCCCTCCCAGTGACAATGAGCCCCAGCAGACCCCAGGCTCTGGCCACTGGCCAGCTCTGACCTTGCCTCAGCTGGCTCTCTCAGACACAGGGACAGCTTCTCCTGCAGGCACACAGAGACAGGCTTCATTCACCACAGCAGAGAGCAGACACAAGGCACAGCAGATCAAACCTGCAGCCTGATTTTTGATCTCAGGTGCTTAAAAGATAGGCATCTAAATCCATATTAAGGGGCTTACTTGTCTCAGTGAAGTATTTTGGGGCATGGCAGCTAAAAGCCTGACTCTCAGGCAGTTCAGCCAGGTGTGACTTGGCTCTGGTGACAGCTGCCACCTCCTGTGACACAGCCCAGCCTGGCCTGATGCCCCCACAGCCTCCCCTGCAGGGAGGCCAGAACCCAGCCCGGACTGGGGCAGGTAAATCACATCTTCCTGGGCACTCTGCACTCTCTCTGCCATCCTGTGGCTCTGACTCAGCTCTGGGAGTTGCTTCCCATGGATTGTGCCCCATCCCTGCTGTCAGCATGGGCTGTAACCAGCAGCAGCTCCTTTGATACACACTGCTTGCATTTCAACTCACCCTCCTCCACTGTTTCCCAATCAATATCCCCTGCCAGGATTTCTGAGATACCTTGGTATTTTCCAGTAACTATGACAGAAAATGTGAGATATATTGCAAATGCCACCAAAGCCACTAGATGACATTTATTTCTGTGCCAGGCTTCAAATTTGGTGGGATAGATTTCATTCTGAGTCGGAGGAGGGATGTATTTCACCTTCTGTGTCTCAGAGATGCTTTCATGGTGGTGACTGTTACATCCCTGGTGTGAAATATGCAATTATAAAACA
Organism: Sitta europaea; assembly: GCA_013400255.1. Classification (NCBI taxonomy): domain Eukaryota; kingdom Metazoa; phylum Chordata; class Aves; order Passeriformes; family Sittidae; genus Sitta; species Sitta europaea. The sequence goes on along the minus strand of VXBS01007584.1, from coordinate 509,171 downwards.
ATGTCTCTAACTATTATTAAAAAAAAATAATCTCTAAAATAAGATACTGCATATTAAATATTCTTGGTTTTATTCTGTATCCAGAGAAAAGGAAATTTAGAAACATTGGTACTCTGTGCGTGGAAGAGACTCTCAGATCCCAGAACGTGCTTTGGTTTTTATGGGTTTCATTTCAGGAGCTGAATTTTTAACTCAAATCAATAAAATGCATGGGTGCACTTACACGCTCATCCAGCTTTCCTGGACATGTTAGAAGATTACCAAGCTTGCCTGATTCTAATTAAAAACAGACTAGTGGGCAATTAATTTAACTTGTACCAACTTGTAATTACAACATTTGCTGTACTGTAAACTCTGCAAATACAGGTGGCAAGGGGGGAAAGGCTTCCCTGGGATTTTTGTGGTGCTGCTCTGAAAAACCTCAGAGCAAATCACTTGTGGTAAGTCTTAGTGTGAGACCTGCATTGTTTAAAAATCACCTCAATACTACCTTATACAACAATAAATGCAAGAGGTGGGAAATTAAAACCTGCAGCATTCTCCATGAATCCCCACTCATTCCATTGCTCCCAGTGGCTGACCAGTTGCTCCCCTGATGAGCTGTGTTCCCTGCTTTTCAGGCTGCCTGTGCCAGCTGGTTCTGTAAGCAAATCTCCCTTTGCTGCAGCTGCTTGACCACCCAAAACTGGAGTTTCATCCACTTCTGCCTTCCCACTTTCTCCATCACTATTCAGGCTGCAATGAGAATGAGAAACACCCCAAGTTCTTCAGCTCCATAACCACCCTTCCTTTCCAAACAGATTTTTTTATTAAAAGGCTTCCTGAAGACTTATGCTGCTACTAGGGCAGATTTAACAACAGACTCTTTCCCTCCTCTTTTGTAGAGCCAAGGAATACTTGCAGCCTCAGAGAAACATTAAAGGAAGACAATGTTAGTGGAGAAAAGCTAAAGTGCTTCCTTCCCCCATTACCATATGATATTCCCCTTCCCTATACCCAGCAGGAGAAACCCATTGCCACATTCCCCTAATTAAAGCTGTCAATTAAATGACAACAAATAAATGACAATGTTAATGACACTTCACTAAAATGACTCTGCAACAGTTTTTGCTTTATTGCTCAACTGTGTCCTATCAAGTATCAGTCACACAGCTCTGCAAAATATCCCCAGAATAAGGAAAAAAAATGGAAGAAGGAAGGAAAACTAGTCAAAGAAGAAGCCAGGCACTGCTTTCTGATGTTGGGTTAACATGGTTCATCTCTTCTCTCAGACTGGACACAGCTCAGTGGAGCTGATGAGGTGACTGGTACATGCTTAGAGCAAAGGTGGTCTTCCAGAGCAATTCACATTTCCATCTTTCATTTGTCATGCCAGGATGCTTGTAGATTGTCAGACACTGAGTCAATGCTTGGTTTTCAGAGAAAAATATACACAGTTCAAACCTGAGATTTAATAATTTGAAGTACTGCATTGCCCCTGCTCCCTTGGTGATTCCTGAGGCACAGGAAACCAGATTACTTACTCTTGACACTAACTTGTTTCACTGAGAATTCTTATTTGTTCTGAGTGATCTTCAAGCTCTGGAGAGTGTTAAATGTACACCACCAACCAGAAAATGTTTATGATGATAGTTATTTGTCATACATTCTTCACTGATGACTGTCTATGGGATAGAAACAGAACCAGTGAATGATTCAGGTGGGAAGGCACCTTGGAAGCCTTTAGGCATACCTCCTGCCCAAAGCTGTCTCAGTGGGATTAGATTGCCAAGGACCTGATGTGGTTTCAATATCTCCACTGGCAGACATCCCATAACCTCTCCAGTCCCCTGGCCTTGTCTAACCCCTCTCAGGGTGACACTCTTTTCTTCATCTCTGCAAAGAATGGTTCCATATCTGAAAACATCTCCTTATTCCTCTTCCCTTGCATCACTGCAGTTTCCTACACTGAACACTGGATTTGTTTTCTCTTCTCCTGGCAGAGGTGAAGCTGGAATCAAGCTGTGTGGAGACCTCTGACAGCACCAAGATTGTGCAATATTCTGTTCTGAGCAGGTCCAGTGCTCACATGTGTGAAGTCTTACCCAGATCTAAGGTCTAACTCTGCAGTTGCTCAAGCTAATGAGGTTCTCCCATCAGTGACAGCTGGTGTCCTGTGGTGTCAGGGAACATTTATAAATGGTCAGCAACATTTTCACACTATTGTATAAGGGCTCCAGTGAAATCACTGCTAGCTGGGGTTTTGCTGGGTTATTGTCTATGCTGCAGTAACTTGCACTGTCAACCAAGTACAAGTTTTCATCAAAATAACAGAGTGAAGGAGGAGCAGTGAGTTTACCAGCACGCCTGGAGCACATCAGCACACGAGCTAGGGAGCTGCTACCAGCAGCTGAAGCACTGGGTCAGTGGCTGGAAGCAGCTCTGGTCCTTTGCTTGTCATGAAGTACAAAGTTGTTTGGTCTCTCTCCCAATATTTGCTGCCTCAAATATAACTCTCTGCAGAGAAAGCATTCCACAGCCGGATCACTTCCTCTTGCCACAAAGGCAAACTTGTCTGCTTCATAATTGATTTTCCACAGACAATTGATTTAAACTTTTCAAACCCCTCCTGATGGCAGGATTAGAGCTGAGCCTGAACAGTTTGCAGGGCAAGCTTGGAGTGGCATTTCTCTTTCACAGAGTTCTGCTTAATTGGACGAAGGGGACAGAGTTCAAGGGCGAGCCAACAGAAGGTGTTTTATTTAAACACAGCCCTAAAGTACCTATAATGAGAATGCATGTCTCTCACACCCATGCATAAATGACAGAAGAGATGTTTCAATTCCATTTCCCTCTCTTGGCTCAGTGGCTAATACAGGAACCTGATGCATTTGATCCTCTAGCATTAGTTCAGGGAAATGTGTTTATTATGAGTTCCATTATAATATACTTAGCACAGTCCTTTCAAGTGATTACTAGAGGTTTATTTAGGAACTAATTCAGCACCAGCTACAGTTAAAAAGCTTTCACATGTCACTGAAAGCTGCATTGGATCTTTACTGACAGGTTACAGTTAAAAATAATCAGTAATGGAGCTGAGGGAAAGCGATTAAACATTTTTATATGCAGCTTATTGGCATAATCAGCATTACTTCTCCCAGTGCATTATTGTTTCCAATAAGTTTCCTTATTAGGATAGGTGGAAAATACCAAACCTCCACAGCTCCTGTGAAAATGTTTCTTTCTGAAAAAAGTTCAGTTTGGCATTCCAGAACCAGGAATTCCCAACAGCCACTTGGAAATGTTTTCACTCATATCAGAATACCAAACAGCAGTGGAATTGGGTCCTCTGCCCATCATGGTTTTATGAGGGGATAAAAAGACTGAAGTCTACCTCAGTTTGAAGAATATTGTTTTTCAGAGTCCAGTGAGGAGTCCCACTCAGCAATTCTGCTGTCCTCCAGGGCAGAGGAGGAACTGTCCCCACAGGCCAAATTCTTCCTCTGTTGTATTTGCTGGCTGGACCAGAAAGGAGGAGCAGTTCACAGCAGAGATATTTTAGAACATGTTTTAGACCAGTTAATAATGTCTGAGGTTCTCAGGCTAAGAAAGAGAAAAAGAGATTTGGGATGGCAAAGCTGACAACCATGAACAGTAAACACTGATTGTCCTTATAAGCTCTTTATGTTTTGAATGCAGTATACAATGTAAAATGACCAGTATTGAATGAAATTTTCTGCAAACAATGAAAATGTCTTAAAAATTGTACTGTAAACTTGCTGAGAAACACTGCAGTGACAGCAACCAAGGCAGTCACATCTCTGTGCTCCATCTGCCAGACCTTCTCTCCTAGGACACCCCAGGGAGGCTGTCTGTATACAGGGAACAGAACTTACAGCTTTTCTTTTTACAGTGCTCAGGAGTGCAGATGAGGGTTCCCACTGTGTTCCTGTGGAACAGATCCTTTCCTTAAAGCCCTCTCTCAAAGCCAGGATATCTGGGCAGCTTTTCTGTGTGCCAGTGCCCAGGCTGCTGCCCTGAGCCATGGCCAGCAGCTCCTGAGCTCTCTGAGCTCTGGGCTTGCCCTCTCCTGGCCCGAGGGGCTCTCACACACATTCTGGGAAGGAGCAGCCTCACATCCTTCTCAGGGTCAGGCCTGACCCAGTGTCTCCCTCTTTGAAGGCAGGTTATGGTGGTCAAGGGCAAATAAACATAATTACCACAAACACACGCCCCTCTCGCTCTCCCTGTCACTCCCTCTCCTTTCTCTCAATAACTCAATAACTCAACCCCATTTCCCCCAGCAGCAGCAGGGTGGGAGCACAGGTGTGATGAGGAGGGGCTGGAGCTGGGGGGGCTCAGCCTGGAGCACAGGGGGCTCAGGGGGAATTTCTGGCTCTGCACAATTCCCTGACAGGAGGGGACAGAGCAGGGGGTCAGGCTCTGCTCCCTGGGAACAAGTGATAGATAGCAGAGGAAATAGCCTCAGGTTGCACCAGGGGAGCTTTTGATTGGACATTAGGGGGAAATTCTTTACCAAAGGGCCTGCCCATCATTGGAATAGAGTGCCCAGGAGCAGGCACCAGAAGTGGTGGAGTCAGCATCCCTGGGGGGATTTAAAAGATCTGTAGGTGTGGTTCACTGGTGAACTTGGCAGTGCTGAGTTAACAGTTAGGTTTGGTGATCTTATGGGTCTTTTCCAATCTAAACAATTCTATAATTCTATTATTTCATATTAGAATGACAAGTTTTTTAATAGAATATAAGAGTCCTTAATCACCCAGGCTAAACAGCACTAGGCACAAGCTCAAGGTGAGTCCAGCAGCTCAATTAAAAATCTGCATTTTCCTCTTGCTTAGATTAATTCGTATTTTAATTTCTCATATCACTGAAGTGATAGAGAAGGGAGTACTTTCATTCCTTTGATCTTCTGCCTTCAACCCACACAGGCAATGTTTGACATCAGGCAAACCTTCAAAATCGCCCTGCTTCAGGGTAAAGCACAAGGCACAAGAGTGGGATGCCCAAAACCACGGAGCATGAGGCCTGGGGACAGGCCACCTCCTGCTTCTCCTGTTATCCCAAACATTTAATTTGCTTCCAACACTACCAAAACCAGAGGCCCTGCATCAGTTTATCATGGAAGATGCATGCAGACTCCTTGCCAGGAGGGTCAGAGCCCTGCACGTGGTCTGAGCCCTCCTGCCCCTGGCAATGGGTGGCCCTGGTCCCATCCTCCCCATGGGCTTAAACCAGCTAACAAAATACCTCTTCACACAAAAAAGCCAGCTGGCAAACCACTGCTTTGCAATGGGGACAAACAGGAATGGATCACACCACAAATAAATATAAATTTGGGAAAGGGACTATGAGACCTTTAGTTCCTGCCACAGCACATCAGTGAGGAGCTTTCAAGGAATTCAGAAGGACAAAAATTCAAAGCCACAAGAATGAATATTTTTATACTGTGATTAGCCTACAGCACTCATTGACATGGGGTGCTCTGAAGGAAAAGCACAAAGATTTTCAAAGGTGTTGGAAAAAACACATGCCCATCACGGCTGTCCAAAGTCAATGGCTGTCAAAATGGGGGGAGGAGCTGAAAATATCCTTTTGATGTGGGTTCCTGTGAGGTGTTTGCTCCTTGTCAGTCTGTCAGTCTGTCAGTCTGTCTGCACTCCCAGTCTCAGGGATCTGCTCCTGAAGCCTCTCAGGGAGAAGCCCTTGAGCTGGAGCCACTGCTGGTACAGCCTGGAAGGTTCAGTGTTGTTGATGAGGACTGATGTCAGCAACAGCTCATGCTGCTGAGCACAGGCACCAGCTGAGCCATCAGCATATTAACAAACCCCACAGAAACACCACCACCACCACAAAAAAATACCTGTTGTGGTGTGATCATCCCTCCTTTCCCCACCCCTGCCAATCACTGTATCACTCCTGGAATTCCAGAAGGGTGTCAGTGTCTCTCCCCTGGTTAAAAGGATGAGCAACCACGAATACCCAAACAAAACAAAAAAAAAAAGACCCAAAGAAACATTGCATTTTTCAGTCAGAAAAGCTAAGTACAACTCTATTTTTAACCTTTTTTTTCTGTTTGTCCAGGTAGTGTAGCCCCCTCAGGGCTTCCACTGAGGATGTGAGCATACCCCTTGGCAAGAGAAGACTGATAATTTCTGAAAAATATATTCTCAGTTCAAACCCTGATGTTTCTGTGTTAAGAGGAGGTTTTGCACCAAGAACTGTGTGCACAAGCTATTTCTGCCCCTTTCAAAGCCCCACTGAAGGCCAGCCAGAGCACTCAGGCTCTACCATGGGGACAGCAGTGGGGCACAGTCTGTCCCTGCACTGGGACAATTCCTTTGGTGAGGAGCTGCTGATGCCCCTGGAATTTCCTCTGCCCCTGTGCTCCTTTCAGCTGTGCAGAAGGTCCTTCACACCAGCCTGTCACCTTCCTCCCTGCCAGACCAGGCTGTCCAACTTCAGATTTGCATTTCCTCCTTTAATTTGATTAGTGACAGCTGCTATTATCTGAGAAAATCTAAATTGTCTCTTCCTGTGCTAATGAATCGCTGTGCTATTGTGTGTGGGGATTAGAGAACAAGATGGATTTATTAATACACTTCTAATTAAAGGGACAGATCTACTGTTCCAGTGGCTTTTGGCAAAGAGGTTATAGCTGGTTTTGGAGAACAGCCACAGGTGGTCACTGCTAATCACAAGCCACAACTGGGGTCTGACTGAGATTAGTACCCTTGCCTAAGATTTTTAAGTTACAATTGCTCAAGCCCCTAGCATCACCATCTCTAATGGTCTTAAGGGTAACTGGGCACTGAGAAAATCACCAGGCAGTTTGTAAAATGCTAGTGAAAGATTTTGTAAAATAAGCCTAATTACAGCAACAACAGATCTGTCTGCAAGAAGCTGTGATCTGAATACTGAGGCCCCAAAGAATAACTCTCATTTACTCTTCTTGGGAGAGCAACTTCAAAAAAAGTCCTTGTACATATTCTTCTTCTCTCATAATTTATGCCAGGAATTCAGAGGGGTTCCCAGCCTCTCTTTACCAAATACAACACAACAACTTGTCCCCTACTGCACAGCAGAGAGCTGGGACTGGCCAGGAATGGCACTGCACTCTTTTCATAACCACAGCCCAATCCAGCATCCTGAAACCCCACAGAGGAAAAGCACAGGGAAAAAGAAAGTCCAAATATACTCACCCCAAACCAGGTCATGTTTTTGAAAAGGAGAATGTCTGATCTGGTGTGGCCATTCTTACACCATTCAGTTTATGTTGGGAGGATTAACATCTCCATGGGATGAGCCAATAAGGAGTTCTGTGAGAGAGAACTGAGGAAGAGCTTTTATTCTTTCCCCCACCTTTCAGTCTAATACTTTTGGCTCTGATTTTTCTCAACATCAACACAGCATTGGGATGCAGACAGAACACATGAATAAAGCACCTCCAGGGAGATGAGGTGCTCAGGAGGGTCACTGCAGCCTCCAGTGTTCAGGAGAGCAGTATCCACACCTTAGGGGTACTGGGGGTCAGCAGGCTGAGGTGTGGGAGTTTGTAGACTGAAATCTCAATCCACTGAAATCACCAGAATTCTCTTCATGGCCTCAATCTCCACCTTTGGATCAGACCTGGACCTTCAGCAGATGGAGATCCCTGCTTCTCCACTGAAGTCACACAGCTGTGCCAGGTGAGCTCAGCTGATGCTCCTGCCCTTTCTCTCCACTGTAATTCAGCATGCATAACTGCCTGCAAAGGCATTTGCTGACAACAGCCTCCTCCTCTCAAATGAACCACTTTCCCTGCATTCCCAGGTTTTACATCTTCTCTAATAACACCTTACTCTAGCTGGATTATCCATCACCATAAAGTCATTTATTCTTTCAGACACTGTTAATTTTAGTGAGGCTGGCATGGATTAACAAGCCATTGATCCACATTTACAGGTACAGTAAACAACTCTTGATTTCTTTCAGCTCCTACACACGAGCATGCTGAGGAGTTCCAGCCAATGCTGCAGGCTGGACACACACCCAGCTTGTTACTGAGAATACCCAAACCTCTCCTCAGGGTTACCACTGTACACTCTCCTGCAGGGGACAAGAAACTCAGAGCTTATTGGTATGAACACACCTGCAGGATACCTTGATTTCCTGCAGTCATTTCAAATAAATCAACAAGATTGGGGTTTCTGTTATCACTTTGTAAAGATTATTCACCATTCCAGTAAAAGCCTAAAGAAAACAAAACACTTTTCGTTGTGGATTCTCTCTTTTATTGGTGGTTAAAAGATTAGGGGTGCCCAGGCCTTTATTACAATGGAAAAGGAAACAGTCCCCAGCTTGTCCTCAGCTAATTTTGCTGTTGGTGAGCTCACTGCAGTGCTCAGCAGCAGCTCACATTAATGGCTGCAAAACCAGATAGAGAGTCCCAAGCCCAAAGTTTCTACTCAAAACAAAAAAGTAATGAAATCCCTCAAACACCTCTGAACTACCTGGCCCATACCAGCATGCTCCATGCTCCTTTCAATTTAGCTGCTGGAATTTAGCCTGTATGAATCAGCCTAGGGTAGAGCTATACCCAGACTTGATGTGTAAATTATGTGTTTTACAGAATGTGAAAGAGGGGAGTCCTGGAAGGAGAAGCTGACCTGAGTGATCCAGTCAGTCAGTCCTGGCAGGGTGAGAAGGGTTTTCAGAACATCCTATCATCAATCCCCCATTTTATTTGACTGTATCCCACTGCAATGTTTCCAGGACACTGCCCCAGCTGCAGAGCTTTCCAAGGCTGCCTGTTCCAGGCCTCACCATTTATTCCTCACAGCAGCAATCTGCATCTCCTTGGCTGCAAATAAAGCCTAAAGGTCCTTGTTGTGTCTCCTGCAGATAACAAGGGCAAACTGCTTTCTTCCTCTTTTAAAGCTGCCTCCTCTTCCCTTAGCCCAGCTCTGTTAACTCACTGCTCTTCCACAGACTCCTCATGATTCTGCTCCTCTCTGGTAACAGCAGGACAACAGTGCTGTGCCTCCCCTCCTCAGAGAGACAAAGATTAGAACATTTAGAAGATTGTGAGTTCCAGATATGACTGTAGGCAGTATGAGTTTTTTCAGGGTACTTTGAAGTGATGGATAGCATTGCCAATGGTAAATTTAGCTCAAGCATTGGAAAACGAGGGCATTTCCCTCACAACAGATTCAAGTGGTTTTCTGCATCAGCCCAAACCCACAGAATTACAGCATGTGTAAGGCTGGGGTGGCCCACAGAGGTCCCTGGTGCCAGCCCAGAGCACAGGGCACAGCACTGTGTCCATGTGGCTCTGCAATATTCCCGCTCAGGGACACTCCAGCCCCTCCCTGGGCAGCCTGCTCAGGGCTGGGCACTGCCCAGGGCAGAAGTTCTGCCTCCTGTGCAGGGGGAATTGCTGGGCTCAGTCCCTGCCCGTGGCTCTGGTGCCACCATGCCCTGGTCCATGCCCTGGCACACTCCCTTCACAGGCAGACACTGAAATCATCACAGAAAGCCACCCCAAGGTGTGCTGGTAACAGCAGTGCTCTCCATTCCTCCTGGCAGGGTGGGCAGGCTGGCACAGGGTGCCAGAGCTGCTGTGGCTGCCCCTGGATCCCTGGCAGTGCCCAAGGCTGGGTGGGATCCCCTGCATCCCTGGCAGTGCCCAAGGCTGGGTTAGATGGGGCTTGGAGCAACCTGGGACAGAGGGAGGTGTCCCAGCCCATGGCAGGGGGTGGGACAAGATAAGCTCTAACACTGCTGCCAATCTTATTTATTTTATTTACTCGTTCTACAATGATTCTGAGATTGTCAGCTGAAACTGGGAGGCCAGGCTATGAAAGGAAACAATTGGAAAGTTCTTTGTGAATATGCCACTTGATTGGACATATTCTGTTGTTTCTGAGCTGCTGCTTTGAGGGGACAGAGCAGCAGAGGTGCTCTGTGTGATGCAGAGTGTCCCCAGCACAAAAGGGGACGTGAGGGGGTCACAATTCAAGGACTGCATGGCACACAGGCTGCAGCAGACCAAGGAACAGAGGAGCTACAGCTCCTGCCTTCTATCATCACTTGTGTTTGACATGCAATACAAACAGCAACTGCTTGCTGTTTGCTCTCCTTTGCCTAATTAAAAGATGTTAATTTTACTCTGGGTTTTGGTGTTTGCCTACAGAAGCACTATTACTTCTGCTTTCATAGTATAGAATAAAAATCTCAAATAAGCTCCAAAGACAGGGCCTTGGGTTGGGGGTCACTAAACAAACAAACTGGCTTTGACTTTCTGGGATTCACATATCATAAAAACCTAACACTTGTTACATTCTCAGAAGGCAGATTCTTGAGTTTCAGGGCAATCATTATGGAACAGAACTTTAGGTCCTGCCTTCATCTCCAGCTGTGAGTGAACATATGCTGAGACCAGACCAAATGGATTTTAGACATTGAAGCAATTTAGGTGTCCATGTTTCCAGAAGGTGCAGAGCAGAAAAGTGGATGATCAGGGATTTTTAGGCATTTAAGTGAGGCACTCAAATTTGAGCAACCTGGCCTGTGCTATAAGCAGCACCAGTCAGCAGAACTGGGCTGCTCCTCCTTCCCCAGACTGTGGAGGGATCTCCTGGGTACCCACATTCCCAGCTTAACTGTTCCAGTCCTGAGTGCACAAACCCAGCTGTAATTGCAGCTGAGTCTTGAAACCACCTGAGGGGTGCACCTCTCTTCTCTGAATCATTCAGTTCCAAGAGAAAGGGAATTATTGCCAGGACTGTGTCACTGTGGTGAATCACAACACAACACGTTTTACTCCAAAAACAACTCAGAGAGATGATGAAATCTGACTTGGGTTTATTCAAACAAATGACCCCTTTTTATACATTTTGGACAGGCCCCTGTGATTGGTGAGTGAGCAACAGAACTTTTCACCCACACAGACTACTTTATATTCAGGGCTCTGATAACCAACACTGTAGGATACATCACTATCAGAGGGTAAGGAAAGGGAAAAAGAAGCTAAACCATGGTATTATTAAATGCAAAATATAAAAACATTTAAAGTGACACCTTCCTGAAGAGAGCTTTTAAATTATTCACAGTCAATGCAACACAATCCCCAGCTAATTACAGTCTATACATGCAAGTGAAAGTAACCATAATCATAATTACTTTGCACTTATATACTGAAGCAATTTTCATCTGAAGACCTCAAAGTCTTTATAAACATTAATTAATCCCATCACCCCGCTGTGGTAACTGTTAGCATAATTCTCATGTTAGGGACAGGTGAACTGGGGGTCAGATGTTAAGTGGCTGGCTGGTGGTTACATTTTGGCACAGCAGGTGGGGCTGATTACCCTCCCCACTCCTGACAGGTGCTGGGGCTGTGGGAGGAGAGGCTGCAGGGTGTGGAGGCAAAGGGCAGATTCTTGAGCTGAGGAACAAGATTTTGGCAAAAAACACTTCACTTACACTTCTACAAAGACAGGACTTTAAATATACCTATTTATAGGTATATTTATATAAAAATGTATATAATTTTATTTATTTTATAGGGTATTTATAACCAACCATGGTGTACTAGGTCCAATGCTGAGATCAATGCATTGACCCTAGAAGCACTGACATTAATTTTAAGGTTTGATTTTGCCTTCTGTAGAGTTGCTTTGGTTTGTTTTTTTTTTCTTTTCTTTTGCTTCTTCACAGAAAATAGCATCATAAAAGTCTCTCTTGGAGACAGGTTTGAAGAGAAGACAACAAACACCAGAATCACTACTGTTATCAGCTTTGCCTAATAAAGACCTTTTATTTTTGATTTTGAAAATGCAAAGTGAGAGGGCATGGAGCACCTCTGGGAAACAGGGCTGAATTTACCAAGCTTTTCAGGCACGTGGGCTCCAACTAAGCCAACCAAGCCAGTCCTGTGCCTTCTGATTTCTGCACAGAGCCTCCAAGCCTCAAGAAGGCTCCACTGGGGGCTAATGGCAAGCACAGGAGTTAAGGTAATTTGGGCCAGATGCACCTGGTGAGCAGACACCTCTGGCCTTCACAAGTCAGGCATCTATTTCCCACTGATATTCCTTTAAATTTTGAGACTATGGAGACAAAAGCCATTTATACAGGGCTTGTGCTATCTTGGCCTGTGTCAGCCACAACTCAGTAAGCAGGAGCAGACCTGGCCATGCCCCTGCTCTGGCACTGGTGGGGGCTGCACTCAGCTCTGGGTAACTCCCTGTGAGAAGGACATTGAGATGCTCAGAAATGTCCAGAGAAGGGAAAGGAGGCTCCTGGAGGGTGTAGAAAACGAGTCTGAGGAGGAGCAGCAGAGGGAGCTGGGCTGGTTTAGTCCTGGTTTGGACCTCCCTGGTCCCCCCCTGCCCCAGGAGCTGCCGGCAGGAGGGGCTGGGCTGCTCTGCCCTGCCTGCAGGAGGACAGGAGGGAATGGTCTTTACCTGGGACAGGGGAGACCCGCAGTAAATACTGGAAATAAAACTTTCACTGTAGAAAGGGGGGGTCAAGGCACTGGTACAGGTTTCCTGGGAGGAGGTGGAGTCACCACTGTCAGGAATGTAAGGTGTGATTCGTGTCAAAGGGCACACTGTCACACGTGTTAGTGTGCAAATTGCAAATTAGCATTAAGGACCATAGGGACAAAGGACTCTATTACAGAACCTGATGATCAAACAATGTATGACTATGTCCCATGTGTTTGCTTTTACAAACTGTTATAAATTGTAACTGTTTTTTGGTAGCCACAGTGCAAATTATAATTGCTTTTGTGAACAATATAACTAAAATTGTGCATGAAAAAGAGATCAGAAAAAAGACACTGAAAAAGAGGAGGACCTTCCAGGGAAGAGAAACTCTACATCAAAACAAAGAAATGAAAGAGGAGGAGATTCTGAGGAAATAGGAGCTCTATGTCAAAGAAAAGGGGAGAAGATTCCAAGGAGATAGAAACTTCAAACTCAATAAATAGAGAAGATTTCTGTACTGAGATTGTGTGCCATTGGTTGAGCTGTGACTGCCCAGTGCACCCAGCACTGCTTGCTCATCCTTTTTCTTAACAAAATCTTGATGCATAAAATTAGGATTGGCTGGAATTTATAACACCACCCTTGGATGTGTTGGTGTCTGGATCTGGCTCTGGTGATGTGGTTTAGTGGTTTAGGGCTCCAGTGGCATCCAGTGCTGGACTGGATGATCTGGTAGGTCTGTTCCAGCCTTGATGGTTCTGTGATTCTGCAGCAGTGAAAGAAGCTACCAGCTCAAAAAAAAAAATTAATTTTATACCACATAGGCCCCCCAGGACATGGAGCTTCTTCTTGGGCTAACAATTCAAGTCACACTGAAAACTGACCTGAAGTCACACATGCAAAAGATGAATGGACTTGAAAGTCAGCAGAATATCTGACAGTCCAAGAGACAACAAAACTTAACTTCAAACTCCTCTCACCTGCAATGACTTTTCTGGATTTACATCCCACGGCTCAGGAAATGCACTCAGATTTTGTCCTTACCCCAGTCTCCAAAGGCTCTTGGGTGTTAATCATTGTCTGGTACCATAAAACACAACAGCCATCACTAGCAAGACTGCCAACTTAAGAGACTCTTGTGATGGGAACGTTTCTATAGACCTACACAATAAGACTAATTGCATGGGCTTGCTGTAAAAGCCAGAGGTCGTTTGATTACTGTCTGTTTTGTACCATGAAAGTGCACATTAATTATTTAAAAGATGGACTTATAATTATTGCAAGCTCTAAGTAATTACCTATAATTTTGGCAAGTGTTAGAAAAACTGATAGTCTAGCAAATTCAGGTTTTAGTCATTAGTAAGCTACTAATTACATTTAAATTGTAAAATGAGAATTATGCAATTTATCTCCCCAATAATGCATAAACATTACAGTGATTGTAGGTTTTAATGGACTATATTATTACTATAAAAAGCAGAGCAGTGATGGGCAGTGAGGGGCAATTTGAGTTCATTGCTGTTATTTTACATGATAATTGCTTATCAGTGACTGCACGGTGATGGGTCTTCTTGATTAATGTGGGGTAAGTCCATTCCACCCATCAAACTGTACTGGAAAATAACAAAACTTAGTGAAGAGTCACTAAAAAGAGTTGATTGATCTTCTATCAATACAAGACTAATTGCTGTAGGTAAACAATCTAGAAATCATGTATTTTTTCTTTCCCTATCACGTAAGAAATGCAGAATTCCCAAGTCATACTGTCTTGGCTAGGGCTGCTTTTTCTTTTGACCTCTCAGGATCTTCTCATACACTCCCCACCATCCCTGGGGCTACTCAGTGCTGCTCCACCACCTGTAAGGACCAACAATGAATAGAAACATGCCACCAAGTCATGAGGATTTTTCAAATGCTGCTCTCCCAAAGCAGCCTTGACCACCTAATATCCCAGCATGCCAATGGCAAAATCCATTTCAACAGGAGAAAAGTAGTGTAAGGATTAGATTCAGATTACCAGACAACAGATCAGGTCTGAAGCAGTAAATTGTTCAGCATCACTCCAGAAAGAGGAACTTTCTAATTATAATATTAAATGAAATCTATCAAAGGTGATCAAGTAACTATGGGTGTGCATGCTCTGATCTTACAGATGATCTCCTGTCTCTCTGCAGGGGCACGTGTTCACAAAAGAGAAAATCCCAAAATCTTAACAGTGGCAGCAGAGAGTCAGTAAGAGAAAAGAGGGAAGAGCTGTGTGAGGCTGGGCACACCAAACTGGAGCACAGGACCAGAGCACACAGGGACACCCTGGCAGCACCCCCAGGGGGCTCAGGAACCTCCCAGCTAGGGCTGGGAGCCCAGGGCAGGAGTTTGCTGCAATTTAATAATGGCACTGTTCCTCTGGTTTCAGGTGACAGGTGATTTCCATGTGTGGAATAAACAAGTCATCCATCAGACAAAGGTGTCACTCACACAAGGCTTAGGAGCAGTGCTGGTGAACAGATTAGGATAGAAATGGAGGATATTCTATCCAGCTGGAAATGACTGTAATTGCTCCATATTACAAACTAGAGGAGTTTATATCCCAGACACTGTATTTTCAGCCAACAGCACTTCCCTCCACAGCCAAACAGTGCTATTGGAGTTCAATACTTCGTGAACAGAAAAGGCAACACCAGCCACTGTGGATCACTCAGGCAATTTCCCTATGGATTTTCACTTTCCCTGTTCCATGAAAATTGAGCTGAAGGATTGTAGAGGTGAGGACCATGCCTCTCAGCTTGAAATCAGGACCTGCCCATGTAGTAAATAGTTTCATGATTTCAGTATTATTCCTGTCTGCAACACGGGGAAAACTTGTCTCCTTGTGATGTGGGAGGAATGAAATGCTGGGACTGTATTTCCAGTCTTGCCCACAGTGAGACATTTCACATGGTGTACACCTCAGAACCTGGAGTCTTGCCAGCATAACTGCCTTGGTGTGACACCAGGGAAATTTAAGAGCTGCTTTGTATTGTTATTTTACAAGCCCTTCCACAGTGTTTGTTTTAAATGATGTGCTGTGTGATTTAGTGGTGTCTGCTGAAATGATGAAAGCCAGCAGTGCCTGCTGTGCTGTGTGACTGCTGTCTTCTCCTGGAGATGAGATATTGCTTTTCACTAGAGTTGCCCAAAAGGCAGCAGCAGCTTCAGCCTTTGGGGCATCAGATCTGCTCAGAACTCCCAAAAATAAACCCCAGGGACATGGTGATGCTTTTAGGATGAGTCGTTTAGCAGAGTGGCTCCTCAGGTGTTGGCTGCTGGCAGGAGGCTGCTCTGGCCCAGGGCACACTTGTGTGCCAGGTGGGGACCCCAGCACTGCTGTCCCAGCCATTCCCAGGGCTCTGGGGCTCCTCCCTGCCCTGCTAACAGGACATTGCTCTTTGCTCATGGGATGTGGGTCAGGCTTTTATTGCTGAGACTTTTGAAGGCCTTGGGAACATAATTCCTGGTGTCAGTGCTCAGGCCAACCCCTACTCCCTGTTGTGTGAGCTGGGACATGAAGGAGCTCCTGCCTGGGCAGCTTTGTTGAATTGGGCAGATCTGGGTAGTGCATGTTTTTCTAACAGTGAGAACCAAAACCTCTGCCCCAGAGGACAGGCAGAAAAAGAAAGAATTACTTTTTTTGTCAAATGATAGGCTCTAGCTTCCTTAAGAGCAATACAGGATCACCCCCAGGAACTCAAAAGCTGATGAAATTCCTGCCCTGTATAACTTCCAGGTTGCTAGAGAGTGAAAGAGTTGGAAATAACAGGACCCTGGGGATTTTGATGCTGCTCAAGAAATCTAATCCAAAAACTTCTTCCTGCCAATGCCCAGGATCAGGTGCTTCACTGAAGATGTACTAAGCCTTATAAGAGCTAAACAAGGGATAATGTAATTCTACCACTTCTACTCAAGGCTTCAGCCTAATCCCAATTTAGCATAGCTTCACCTATACACTTGAGCATTGGAATTTATACCCCCTACAAGACTTTTTATTAAGTGGATTAATTCTGCATTGAAACCTCCAGTGACTTTGTGCACCTCCCTGAATCCTGGCCCTTTGTAGGAATTGCCCATTTGTAATTCAGGCACATCAAGGCTCTGGAAACCCTTCCTTTCTCTAGCAAACCCTCTTTGCCCTCTGGTTCAAAGAAGCACCTGGTCACAGGTGTCCTAGTTTAGGGCAAATCTGGGAGAAAATCTCCAAAGGGAGATCCCTCCAGAGAGCAAACCCCCACGGGCCCTCCCCCCAGCTGGTTCGGGAATGATTCTTCAGAGAGAAGTGGAAAGAACCTGTTTATTCAACAGGCACAGCACCCCCCAGCACACAAAATGAACAATACCCGATGACAACACTTTCACCGCTCTGAAAAAAGATGACAAATTCAGAAAGTCTCTCTTGGGGGTGGTCGCTCTGTGGTCGCTCCCTCCGGCGCTGGGGATGGCTGCCGCCGGCCACACGGTGTTCTCAGGTCCAGTCCGGAGCAGGTTTCAGCAGTTACAAAAGGAAAAATAAGGAAAAAAACAAAGCAAGAGCAAAGCAAAGCAAGAGCAGGAGCAAAAGCAGAAGCAGAAGCCAGAGCTAAAGCCAAGCAAAAAAGAACTCAGCAAAAACAAAAGCCACAATATGTACTGCCCTGTCTCTGTGTCCCGCCAGTCGTGGGGGGAGCAGGCTGATAACAAAACCAAAACAAAACACTTTTCCTTCAGAGACAGTCTCACAGGCACAGCACATAACATCCAACACAGCAGAACACACAAATGGGGATACAAACATCACCCTAGGACAACAGGTCAGTGATTAACGCCAGACATCTGGAGAGGAGCAGCCCTTTGGGCAGAGCACATTTCCTGGGAGTGGGATAGCAGTGGCTGTGTGGGAACACAGGGACACTGTGCTGGCAGAGGCCACTACACCACATCACCTCTTTCACACACTCTTCCAGATGTACCTTTACTTTAAACTGGCAGTATTTTTGTCTCTGGTACTTTGACATTAACCCTCCGTTCCCAAATCTTCTTACTTTAATGGCTAAATACTGTCTTATTTCCAGGCTAGATTAATTCATGGTTAATCTATGTTTTTGCTCCTAGCCAGTGCATTCCTCCCTCACTGCTCTCTACTCCCATATGGTATTTTTAGACAGCAATCAGCTCATCTCTTGGTCTGTGATTTGCCAGACTAAACAAGCCAAACTCTCCCAGTCCCATTTCCTACAGTAAATTCCACTTTCCTTTAATCTCTCAGTTCAAGTTCACCTTTCCTGGATGGGAGTTTCAGACACAGCTGGCATGGATACTTCCCCTTCCTTTGGGGGTAACCTTCCTCTGACAAACCCCAACATCCCAGCATTTCCACAGCTGCAGCACAGGGGTACTTCCCATCATCAGCCAACACAAAAGCAAATCAGCTCATTAGTTTTTTAACTGCTCTCTGTTACTCTACTTTGAAAAAAGTTTTACTGTTAGTCCAAGCAAGCACATGACCTCTCTCTTCATGTTTTTAAATTTTGGAAATGAATGCTGCAAACTGTTTAACACTGTTCATGAGATAAAATTTCTCAAACAAAAAATTTATTTCATTACAACTGCTCTGAGCCTGCTTGCTCCAATTCTTCCCACAGGTTTGGCACACAGCTCCCAGGACTCTGCCAGCCTCTTCTCTGTTGATCTTGGATGAACAAAAGAGCTCTCCAAGAGCAGCTATAGGAGAGAAAGAGCTGTGGAGCCCTGGCTTTGCCCACATCGAGTGAGCTCCCCACTGCACAGCCCTCCAGACTGTTACAGCTCAGTAACAGAGCTGCTGAGCCCACTTTGCAGGGGCTGGTGGAAGCCAAACCTTTGTGCTGCCAGAACTGCAGGGTAACTGCTGTCCAACAGGCTGGTCTGGGGCACCACTGCCCCCAGAGTCACCATCCCCTCTGTGCTGGGCACTGAGCTCAGCTGGACCAGCCTCCCCAGCAGCCTGGGCCACCCCACTCCTCTCTGGAAGGGTCTGGTGTGCACCAGGCTGAGAGCAAGAGCCTTGCCAAGAAGGTACCAAAAGTCTGCTGGGAGCAGTGGGAAGTTTGATGCAAGAAATCCCAACCCACTGTTGCTTTTGAGCTTGTGTTCTTGATGATGTCCAGGGAAACTCTTCCTCAGTGGCATTTGTGTCCCATGAATTCACAGCAAGGGCCTTTCTTTGGTTTTACACAGCAATATCCTCTCCCAGTGCTCTTTATATTTGCATGTTTTGCCAGCAGATGGGTTTTTAGGCACAAAGTCCCTGTCTGAAGGGGGAGCAATGCCCACCAGGAGAGCAGGAGATGTCTGCCTGTGCAAAAGCCACCGGTGGCATTTCTGCCAGAGGGGCTGGGCTACCAGGGGGCTGCCAGGAACTGCTCTAAAATCCACATGCCCAGGTTTTAGAGAGCCTTCTCCAGCCTGCCTGGGTCCAAGAAAAGGCAGCTGAGCCTCATTAGTGAGGCAGCCAAGCAGGACAGGTACCCTCAGGTTACACTTACGAGCCAGTTAAAAGGACTTTTAAAGGAAAGTTGGCTGGGTAACAGGGGGGAGGAGGCCTGGCAGGAGAGGCAGAGCTCTGCAGCTGAAGATGAGTTGCTGTGTGATTACTGGAGTTTTTTCTATTGTGCCATTGGGGAAGAGGAGCTTGAAAAGATTAAAAATGGCTGATTTGGGGCTGTGATTTTGTTAATTTGTCTCATCAGAGACTGAAGAAAACCAAATAGAAGTAAATAATGATATTCCTGCTTTACCTGTCAGGGTACCTTAGGGCATTTTGGGGTGTCTGCTGGACCCAACAGGCACCCAGGATCCCACCAACACCAACAGGATGGGGAGGCTCCATCATACAGCAGTTCCCAGCCACCAGAGACCAAATGCAAAATCACACCCAGCATTTCATAGAAAACAAATTCCAACCCAAATGTACCCAAGTTCTCTGCTAAGGACAGGAATTAAAATCATGACTCCAAACGACCTTTTCAACTTAATCCAGTCATCAGTCTGTCTCAACAATTTGGGGGATAGGGAAGGTTGTTGGGCTTTTTGGGCTGGACTTCAGCTGGCTTAATTATTATGCTGACTTCTTTCTTTGTTAACCCATTTGCATCTCATACCTGAAAGTATTTCTGATGTCTTTGAGGATCCATTACAAAGCAGACAACCCAAATTAATTCATTGTGATTTAATAGATTTGGGTTGGTGAAATTCCAACAAGTTTCCTTCAAATCTGTGCAATGGATCTTTGCCCAAGAGTTAGGGCAAGTTTTATGTATCCAGTCCAATATCCTGTTCCATGCTAAAAACCAGTGCTCCTGAGTAATTCCTTCTGCACAAGCACTGCTGGAGTCTGCTAAGCAAAAACATCCCATGAAACCACATGATCATGTTTCAGCCATATGAGAGGAACACAGAGAGCTCTGTTCTGAGTTAAAGCCCACAGCAAGTGCAGGCTTTAGACAAATAATGACAACAGCTTCCTGCAGCAAGATGCCTCAGCTGGAGAGAATCCCAGCTTAATCTGATGGAACAAAGGTGCCTGCAGGAGGCACAAACACAAATGGGTCCTGGGACACCAGACAGCACCAAGGTGCATATTCCACCCATGTGGCTGAGATCCCTGAGCCTGGGAATAGCAAACAGCAGACCCAGTTTGTGTTCAGCTCATCTGAGTGAACACATGACAGAGGAAAATCACATCTACAAGGCTGGGTAAGGCTGAGACATCAAGCACTTCCACTCTTCAAGTGGAAGACAAGAAAACCATAAGTTCTCACGTCATTTTTTTTCAATAAAGAATAGACATAGTTATTCTTATTTAAACAGATACATACCACTCCTACCTGGGAAAGAACATGCACTGCCTTTTGTAGCTGGATCAAAGTTGAAAGGATGAAATAACACCTGAAATAATACCATGAAATAGGACAAAGAAAACAAGTGGCAGCTCTGAGAGTCCTGCGTTTGGGACTAGAGGAGAAGAGAGAGAGGAAGGGTTGTGTCTACAAATCATTTCAAGGATTATCAATTTGAACTCCTCAATTCCACAAACACAGTGCTTCCAGTACATCCACAAGGATATTGTCTGGCTGTCCAGCATCAAAATCTTGTAAGCAACTCACTGAATATACAGTTGCTGGGGCCAATAAGTTTATCCTGTAACAGAAGTTGGTGTCTGACCAAAGGACACTGAAAAATGTCAAAGTTCTACTCATCTAAGGAATTTGGAAAGATAGGATAAGACATTACTTAAAATAATAGCAGAAATCAAAAGGCCAGAAGGTGGCCTTGGGGCAACCACAATGAGATTCAGGCAATCTAGCCACAACTGGTCTCTTGTACAAATTTCCTGAGTAAAGAGCAAGTACACTGTGGTATAACTGTGCTCCCAATGGAAAATTGTGGAAAAAAATTATTCTTTGACTATTCTTAGTTAAAAATAAAAGAAG
The DNA here is from genome assembly GCA_013400255.1 of Sitta europaea. NCBI lineage: Eukaryota > Metazoa > Chordata > Aves > Passeriformes > Sittidae > Sitta > Sitta europaea. The sequence continues at coordinate 488,224 of VXBS01007584.1, read as the reverse complement.
TGTAATGAGGACTTGGAACATTTCACTGTCCACCCCAAGGTAACAGCTAGAATTGCCATAGATTCATCACAGGCTGTTATAATCCAAGACATGTTTAGCCTTGCCTTTTCATGGCAGAGTGCAGAAGATGGTTCTCTGAAAGGCACTGCTGCTAATCCTGCCTCACTTCTACCCCAAGAGCATCACAGGGATAAGAGTGTTGCTGCTACTGAGAACCACCTTGGCTTGGAATCTTTGACAGTGAAATAAGAAACTTTCAACTGAAATAAATAAACAGTTTTTAATATGAGATCTTCTATACTTTACAAGGAAAAGCTTTTGAATACTTTTGAGAGCTGCAATACTATTTCCTCGGGCTAATGTGGATATAATGGTTTTCCTCTTTAATTGAGAGTTGTCAATGATTAAATCTCAGGGAGATCAAAAGAGACTTTGAATTTAACCTAAGTATTTTTCCCCACTTGGAAACATTTTATAAATCTTCTTTTAAACATGAATCTCTGAGAAGGTGAACAAGTTAAAAGCAGCCATCTGCACAAGTTTTAAGTAAACCAGAAACACACAGAAGCTGATGAAACATTAAGTGAAAATGTACCTATCTCTGGCTACTTAATTCCCCATATCTTGGTCCTTGGAAGTAAAATGTAAAGATAACAGGACTAAATCAACAGTTTTGAGAAGCTGCCACACAGGCAGCATTTCATGCAGATTGGTTCATCTCCATGACTTGTTCAGCCATGAAGATCTCATCTCAACATCTTCTGACCTGGCTCCATAGTTCATTATTTCCTAATCACTTATGGCCTTTATTGAACAATGCTCTGAGCTTCTCAGTCTGGAACAAATCTATAAATCAAAGACAATAGCTTCTTGGCTTTCCTTAGCAGCCTGTCTTTACAATCTTGTCTGTTGAATCTGAAAATCACTTTGTATAAATACACTGCTAGCAAAAATTAAGAAATGAGGGAAAATATTTCCAGTACAGAATAAATTGTGCATTGACTTTCTGAGCTGGTGTGAGACATTCACCTGGCACCCACTCAGGGAACTGAGTGTAATGCTGCAATCTGTTACCTTGCTGTTCTACATCCAGCAGAGTTTCTCACTGTTCCTTTATAGAAATACAGCTTCTCTCCCATGGGAAGGCAACAGGAAAAAGGAACACACAAAATAACTGATCATATTGATGGCTGTCTGTAGTTTGTGTTAAAAATTTTGCAATGCAAATTAAGAACACATGCTTATTAACCATCAATCTTTGTGTCAACTTCTGAAAGGAGGTAACGATGGAATTTGATATTTGTTTGTTTTCTAGATTCCAAAGAGGCCTTTTTCCTCCAGATATTCTTCAGTAAAATCATCCATATTGGGCCACAACAGTGACTTACAGATACATTTCTGCTCTTTAAAGGAGATTACATGAGTGACATTTGTTGTAGTTATATCTCCCAGATCAGTAGAGAGAAATGCATTCAGACCCTTTAAAATGAGCACCTCCCAGGGTGTAATGGATTTAACAAGGACTGAAAAACACCCAGGCAAGGAGGATGAGAGGGGCTATCTCAAGCTAAGAAGATGAGAAGGACTTTCCTCTTCACTTCAGCTAAACAAATAAGAACTATATTCTTCCACTTTCAATAACAAACTTGCAAGACTTGTCAATAAAAGCAGCAGGAGGCAAAGCAGAGCACAACCATGGGAAGCTTTAATCTGCACTCTTCTCACCTGTGGCTGGTGGGGGGTGTATTTTACATTTTATGGCAAAGAAGAAAGTTTAATTTTGATATAACTAAGGCAGAACCTGCCTGGTGAAGTCACTAAGGAGCTGTTTCATCTTTTCCCATGTGCAGTACTGGCCAGAAGGGAAGACAGTGGACAGAGCAGGGAAGCAGAATAGGCAGGAAAGGACAGAGATGAGAAAATCTGTTTTTGAAAAAACATTTGCAAAGAAAGGAGATTTAAAAGAGTTGTGCAAAACTTGTCCTGCCCTACTTTCATGGACATTATTTCCAAATTTGGCCAGCTGAATGATTAAGAAAACTTCCTAAAGCACAGAGTAGCACAGACCTGATGTAGCAGAAAATTCCACAGCATCTGCACACACAGTCTAAGGAACAACAGCAGCTCTTGTGAGGCTGGTAAATCACTCTCTTATAAAGAAACACTTTCAAACTGGCATTTGGCTCCACCCCAGGCTGGTTTTGAGCTGGGTACTTTGCCCTCAAAACAGACCTGAACAGAAACTTAGGCTACTGTCCTGGTTCAGAAGGAGCTGATTTGGTATATCTAAGACGAAATATCTCTCTGGGATTGAATTTACCAACTAAAAACACTGAAAATCAACAGGAATCCACAAGAAAAAAATAAAGATGACACAGTTCTGGAATACAGATAAATATAAGACATACACTGTAAATGGATTTAAATTTCTGAGGCAACACAAAAGGTGCTAAAGCTCAGCTCTGGGCTCTCCTTACCCAGACAACTTACTGGGATTTGTCTGGGGCTAACTTTTGACAACATTCAGACATAATTTATCTCTCAATGCACAGCCAAAGTTGGCAGTGATATTTAGGAGCTGAACAACTGAGGGGATAAAACACAGCTTCTTTAAGATCAGTCTCATCTGAAAATATTTAGATAATTAATAGACAAGCTTATTTGAAGTTCTTCTTTTAAGTTCTTCTTCATTGTAAGCAAAACTGACAATGAAATTAGGCCTCCTTGAAGTAATACCAGAATAATAACTACAAATACTGTTCAGTTGCAGCCAGTTGCTGCACCAGTGTGAGCCCAACACTTGGGTGGGGAGAGTTGGAGGGTTCTGAAGAAGCTGCAAGTCTCCCCTGCAGCTCAAGTACTTTACAGTTTTGAGACCCCTCTGGACAAAAAAAAAACACTATAAAAGATGTGCCATGTCTCTGTAATACATCTCACTGTTAACTGGTTACCATAAAATAAATAAAGCCAGTCTGCTTAATAACGGGGGATGCTAAAAGTGCAGCTTATCACCTCCAGTGCTGGGTAATTTGGAAACGTTCTGTCCTCCCTAAGACCAGGAGGTGGAACAGACATCTCCTGAAATAAATCAAACCCACTATCATCCATCATATCTTCTGTCTCTATGACACTGATCATATTTTTCATCTGATCTTTTGCTGTATTTTTCTATGGGAAGTCAATAAAGAAGCTTTTCTTTCTTTGCTTGTCAGCCACACTTCTGGAACAGTTAAAAAAACAGAACCTTTTCCCAGGAGACTCTTTCATGGAATAAAACATCACACACAGCCTATCCAAGGCACAAAATCAAAGACTGTCGTGTCCAACTTCTAAAGAGTACATAAGAAAAATAAGAAGAATATCTTCCTTTATATGCTTTTCTGCATCTTTTTCCTACTTTAAAGACAGTTTGCAGGTTTCCTTGGGAAAAAAAAACACATTTTCCCTGTCTGGATGTAAAAAGCACAAACTGTCCTGGACTGTTCCTGTTGCCCAGAGCTCACAACAGAGTGACAACCTGAGCACGTGCCAGAGGGACACCACGTTCAGCACAGTCTGGATCAGGCAAGATTTAGATGAGGTTAACAAAAGTATTAGGAAGGAAGAGATCACTTTCTAGACTGCTCCCAAGTGGCTTTTCCAGAGGGATCAAGCTGTAACCCCAGGGCATCCTTCAATTCCCTGTCCATCCCAACCCCAGAGCAGATCCTATTGTTCAGCACTGCCACCTGTTCACTGTATCTGTCTGTGCCAGGGAGAGAAGGAAAAGCAAGGTTATTAAAAAAGCAGTTTGGCTAAATAAGGGAGCTCATTATGTGTGCTATTTTTGTTCCTCAAATGCCTGCCTTCCTCTCTTTCCCTTGAGGTTTCCAGAGAAATGTGACAATCAGGGCTGAGGTTTACTGTCAGCTTCCATTAGGCAAATCAACCGGGCTGGGGATGGGGGAAGGACAAGGAGAAAATTGCCCTAAAAGTGAGCTGATTCAGCAGCAATCCTGCCTTTGTGCACAGAGTGCTGGGCTTGGGGGGTGTCCCAAAGCAGAGCCCTCTCAGGCTGTGCAGTGAGACGCTGCCAGGGCACAGCACACAGCTCCCACTGCCCTGACAGAGCAAACCACCCCAGCGTGCTCACCTGCCACACAACTCATTTCCAAGTTGTAACTGATGTCTAAAAGTGGTTTTCATTGCTTGAACTAAAGACACACGAGCTTGCAAAGCAGATGATTTGCCTGAGAATATGAACAGGCTCTCTGGATGTGGAGCATTGGATCTGACATTTCAAAATCTTGGCGTCAAAAAAAAACAATTAAAAATTGTCTTTGTCATTCTCCTTTAAAAAACAATGATTTTCCAGCAGTGATTTTATATGCAATTCCATCAGTTGATAGAGAATCACAGAATGGGTTGGAAATGGCCTTAAAGATCACCTGGTTCCAACCCCCAGCTGGGGGGGTTCTTATATATGGAGTAGGAACATAAACTCTCCTTCACAGAACAGAGGGCCAGTTTTAAGCAGGAAAGGTTTCTCTCTCTTATATTTTTAACCACCATGCTCACAAAACAGGCCATTGTTTCAAGGAGAGCCCAGTCCCCACTGCACTGTATCATCCTGGTTGCACCTCATACATCTCCCAGGATCAGTCACTACACACAGTTCCAGAATGAGGGGGAAAAATTCGACTCACCTGCTGTGGAAAACAAAGCTCTGACCCCATTAGAAATAGTGGGGTTTCCCTGCAGCACACAGCTTTCTTCAAAACTGCAGCCATCAGGGTAGGAAGGCAGCTTGTACATGATGGTTTCCACAGATATGTCACTAAGAAAAAATATTAATTTCTCCAGCTGTGAGATGTCTATGAACTGTAATCATGCATGTCTTCTTCATCATAAAGCAGTTGGTAGGCAACATCAAATCAAATTCACAGAAAACAGGGAATTAAATTAAATCCTGTATCTCCTCACAATCACAGAGTCATTTAAATAAGCCCCTGACCCACAGAAAACATCACCAGTATAGCCACAAACATAAAATGATATTTAGAATCTTCCATGGCCACCTTCTGTGGCTTAAGCAATCTCCATGTTAGAAATTCCCATTACCTTGGCAGTGCTGCACCTCCCTATGGGGTGTTACTTCTAGGGTAGCAACACATCCCTGCCAGAAATGGAGACACCTGCCCACATTTCAAACTGACTGGGGAAAATTGGATCCAAATTTCTTGCTGCCACCCTTGTCTGGCCACCCCTTCTTCTCCTCCACACACCTCAGGAGACACCAGCAAACCTCTCCCTGAGGAACTCCTGCTGACTGCTGAAGGCTTCAAGGGGATTTAAGATTGCAGAGTCAGGAGCATTCCTGGGTGAATTGTTATTTACCCAAATCACCCAGGAGCATTCCTCCCCTCTGATGCACCAAAGGCTCCTGTCACCCAATTATTCCTCTCCTGACCCCAAAGCAATGCCAGCCCTGAAGAGCTGCTGGGGAGGAGCTGGCACAGGGGAGGACGTGGGGACACAGAGCCCCAGCCTCCTCCAGCCTCCCAGACAAGCTCCAGGGCAGGGGTGCCACAGGGGGAGAAACTCCTGCCAGAGAACCCAGTTTCTGCTCAGCCAGACACCTCTGCACCCCAAAGCCTCCGGGCTCATCCCTGCTCAGTGCCTCTCATCTCAGGGCCCCAAGCCACCACTGCCACTTCAGAGCCCCCTGCTAAAACCCTCACAAAAGCTCTTCCCACTCCCTAAACACCTCTCAGGACTGGGCAGGAGGACTCAGTCATTGTCTGCAGCTGGATCTCTACAGGGAAAACCCAGAGTTTGAAGGATGAAGTCTGTGTTTTGCCTCTCAGTATGTACTCCCCCCCCTCAAAACCCACTGTATGGACAAGTGTTGTACTTGTGTTTAATCAACAAAAAAAAAAATCAACAAACCCTTGATAGGGTAGTTGGTGAATCTTGTATTTAAGGATTTCTAGATTAATATTTTAAAGCTTAGAATAAAAGCTTTCCAATATATCTAAGTGCTTTGAGCTCTGAAGTCCCAAACCTAAGCATTTCAATGGAAAATAAGTAATTTTAAAATTTAGGTTCTTCCTGTTAAGGAAACCAGAATTCCAGTGTTCTACACGTGAATTTTTATTCTTTTCAGGAAAAAGCACTTCTTCACTTCATGAGTTTGGAAACTGCTGCACAAAACATCCAAGAGATAAAAACCACAGCATTTTTTTTTTCCTTTAGCATGGAAGTGGAAAGCCAACCTTGCCTCTATCATTAACAATTTTTGATGGGGTTTCCATATCCTGCAAGTTAGTCCCGAGCTGAGCAGGTCAGGGAGGGAGGAGGCTCCCGAGGCCCAGGGGGCAGAGCTGCCCCAGCAGTGTGAGGGGCTCCTCAGCCCCAGGAAGAACAGAAACTCTCCCAGATGCTCCCAAGCCACAGAAGAGAACATTAATTTCTCCCATATGAGAGGACCCTGCTGCTGCATGCCTGTCAGGAGTCCATCCCAGGGCTGAAGCTTACAGGATCAACCATTCAACCTACAAGGAATTGTCAGAAAACACAGCTAAATAGCAAACACATGTAAGTCCCAGGCATTTCCCTGAGCCCCACTTGTTCTTTTTTTAGCCTCAGGAGAAAAGCACATTCTTCTGCATAATTTATTTCTTCAGCAGAATTATGCAGAAAACTGCAACTAAATTGCTTTTCCTGATTAAAAGCAGAGCCTTTTATATTCTCCCCTCCCCCCCACTTCTGGATTATTTGCTTTTCTTCTTTTTTTTTTTTTTTTTTTTAATCCTACAGCTTCCTCTTCCTAAATATAGCTCTTTTAATTTTGCCTTGAAGAAAACAAAGCCCCACCTGATCCTGCCTTTCCCAGCACACCCCCAGGTGTGTGCAGGACACCAGCTCCTGCTCCTCCAGCCCCAGTGCATTGAATTAGGGTTGTGGACTTGCTGAGGGGAAGGGAGTTTGTTGATGAAAGGGGGAGGGTGTTTTTATCTCAGTTAAACAGCTTTCTGCAAGGTCTCCTGCTCTTGGAATGGCTGTCACAGGCACCTGTACAACACAGCCACAGGTTTCAGCTGCTCACAGATACAGGGCCTCAGATCAGTGCAGGGATGTTTGGATCAAGCCATTTGCTGTTTTCCATGGTTTTGCCTAGGAGTGTGAGAGATTACTTCCAGCATACCTGGAAAAGGGCTGAGGATCAGTGGTTCATGGGGGAGCAGCTTCACCTCCCTGTGAACTCCATTTCCTCCTGCACTGGAGATGTAGAGCTGCTATTTGCATTTAGCTCTGGAGGAATGTGTTGTCTCAGCTCTCCAAAATCCTTCCTGGAGAGAGCAGGTGCAGTCCAGGTTATAAACCTTTGCGTGCCCAGTGCCACGCTCTTGGAAGAAATAAAAAATTGATGGATTTTCACTTTCATTTAATGTCTTTGCCTGGTACAAGGAGCTGATGTGATGAGTCAGTGCTGAGCTGTGCTTTGTGGTGGCTGCCTGCTCGTAAGGAATTAGGCTGTGGCAGTTAAATACAGATATTATTCAACAGGCTTTATTTCCAGCATGACAGCACTGAACTTCTCTGGTTGGTTGTGCTTCTGCCCAGGTAGGGTGTCCAGCAGCAGCACTGGAAATGAAAAAGCAACTGGTGCTGCTCTGTGGGGACCCCACACTTCCATTGCAGTACCTCCCTCCTTATCCTGGTCTTCACCACTCAACAGTGTAGGAAGTAAAACCAGGACCTGGGTCACACACCTAGATGAAGGCACTCAGAATTCATGGAATGGGGGACAGATAGGAGCTGTTAATTAGCTATTAAATCCTCCTTGTCAGCTGCTGTAAGTTTGGGGGGAATTTTTTTGTTAGTGGAAGATTCCCTACTGGTGTCCCCTGCATTTCTCTCCAAGCCCATTCTTCCCTATATCCAGGGAAAGCAACCTGTGGGGCTGCTTTTAATCCAGATTTAAGAAGTGTCTCTCATTTTGGGCTTATGGAGTTTCAGTACACAACAAAATGGCTAAAAAGCACTCTAAGAGCCCTGTAGTGCCCTTCTCCAGGAGTGCTGGTGCATGGAAAGCTGGTCAGTAAGTTCAGACAAGCAGCAAACCTTCAACAACCCTTGCTTAAAACCAGAAATGCACACTGCAGCCACTGCACACACAGCTGGCAGACAGTCTGGGGGGAAAGGCAGGTTTTGCAGCATGTAGTGAATACTTGTGTTCTGGTAAAGGGAAAATGTCCTGCTGCCAGGAGCCCACCCCTGACACACCTCTGCAGGAGCAGGGACACCTCTGGTGGCTCCCCTGCTCTCCCCTCCAGTGTCCTGGGGTCAGGGATGCTCCTGGGCTCATTCCTCTGCCTCACCCTGGCTGAGTGAGAAAGTCCCTGGACAAATCTGCCAGGGGCCACAGTCCATGTGGAAGAGCTGGGTCTCACCACTGGAGCTGTTGTTGCCTCCAGCAAGGCACAAGTTCACAGCTTTGTCTGTGCAGGCTGTGCTCATTTTATGGCTGAACTTTGTGTCATTCCATTCCTCCTCCCTGACCCCACTAACAGGATATATCAGATTTTAGAAGCCTGCCACTGCAGCTCTGGACACATCTGATGTGTCAGGAACTCACCTCTCTTTCCCAGTAACAGGTTGGCAGGGCACTGGGGGTGTCTTTCTCTCTTGAATCTAACAATCATCAATCTTCGGCTCAAAACTCCAAAACTATTTTCTCTAATTTGACCTATTTCATGCTCACTACTAGCTTTGCTCATAACAGGATTATATGGTCTTCTAGGGTTGTTGGAAGATCCTGGTAGGAAGGGAATTTCCAAGAGAAAAGTAGGGGAAAAGTCTATTAATGGGGCAATTTTTGACTGATATTTTTAATTAATTGTAAAGGGAGTGAGAACTCCTGTATGTCTCCAAATAAGTAACGTTTTCTGTTAGTTCCTAAGTTAATATATGCAATGGCTTCCCAACAGTAACTAAACCAGTAACTACAGATAAATAGTATTTAGTACTTTTATTTGCAAATTAAGTCTGTACTGTTTTGGACAACTTTGAACTCCTGCACTATTCCCTTGAGAAATAGAGATTTTGTTCCTCACTTTAGGCTTGGCATAGCATTACTGCAGGTAATGGCCTTTTGAGAGCAGTGATTAAATGCACAGGCTGAACAAGGCTGTACATATTGTGCATTACATTCCAGCTGATTGCATTAAATATTCCAGATTCACGGGGTCCTCTCAGTAGATGCAGTGCTCTGCTGAGCAGAGTCATCATCAATATTTAAACATTCTTTCAAACCAAGCTGTAACAGCCCCATTTGATACCTAGCCATGGAAATGATGTCTCAGATTGCAATAGTTTTCTCCCTGCACCAAAATCTTTTGTACATACAATCCCATGCTCTCTCCCTTCTTGAGCCCACCTCACTCAGGATGTGATGTCACAGCCCACACTGTGACCCCAGACTCCTGCTGTCCTGCCAGCAGAAGGCAGGTGACCCTTTGGTGTGATGTCAGGGAACTGCACATCCATTTGGCCTCTTGGTGCCCCTGGAGAAGCCTTTAGGGCTTTTCTGCTTTCCTCACAACTCCCTCCTGGGCCAAGTGCCTCTGGAGTCCTTCTCCCCCCTGGGAGGGGATGTGGAGCACAGGGTCTTGTGCCTTCCCAGTCTACACTGGCTGATGGGGCATGAGCATCCCAGACCCATTTTTCCAAGTGTTTCCCAGAATCTTTTCAAAGGAGGGGCTGCACCCCCTGTTCTGAGTGGTAAATTCAGCTGGAGCCCCTGTCCATCCCTTCCTGTGCCCTGAGCCAAGCTCCAGCTGCACAGCCTGAATGGAGACAGGCAAGGAAGGATGCCTCTCCTCAGATAGTAATAACTGAACTTAGAGCAATAATAAAACATGATATGCTACGTTAGATCTTTCATTTAAAATAAAATGCTGTGACACAGCAATATCATCATCGTTTTTATCTCGTCACAAGTAACTAACCCATTTGAGGGTAAATATAATTGATCAAAATGGATGCTTCTTAGCAAAAGAGTCTGTATAAATAAAAAACAGTGGAGATTAAAGGGCTAACAACAATGGTCTTTGCTGCTGAGTCTCCAACAGCACCCTGTGTGCATCCCCAGCAATACGTTTACAAGGAAGATTTAGGAACTAAATCTATAATATTACCTCTCCCCTGTCAATAATCTGGTAGCCTTAGGCACACATTCCAATGGAAAAGAAGGCTGGAGTTCAAAGATGTGGGACATGAGAAAGTAGCAGGGATAATTTTCACCTGATATCACATCATCAGAAACTGCTACACAAAATTATTGTGAATTATGGGGGCCTGCTGTGCATTTGATTTCCCACAGCTGCTACCACAGCAGTCACTTTCCCGAAAATTAAGTGCATGTTTCATCTGCTCGCAGAAAGGGAAGAGGGGGGAAAAGGTAAAGAAACAAAAATTTATGATGGAAACGCCAGTGAAATCTGCTGTGCAGCCACAGCCTGTGGGAGCACAGCAGGGACACGGTGCCGTGTGCCCTGTCAGCCACGGCAGAGCTGTGTCCAGCCACTGCAGCAGGGTCATTCCATCCCCGTTCCCCACGACTCAGTGCTGTCTCCTCCCCAGCACAAAGCTGATTATGATTGCCCCCCTCTGCAAAGCGCTGCCGGGAGCGCGGGGAGAGCTCCGCATCTCTGTCATTGCTGCAGCCCAGAGCTCCGCCTGAGCGCCTCCTGGGCAACCCCAGCACCTGCTCCGATGGCCCCGAGCCACAGTTCCCGCACCTCTGGGGTCCCTGCCGGGCTAGCAGCAGTCCCTCAGGGGGGGAACTGTGGCCAGGACACGGATAAAAGACTAAAATGCGCTCTTCTTATCCAGGCACGGTCCTGCTGCTTTAATACAGAACTCACTCCATGGGACCCTGATAGGGAAAGGAGGGAGCTGGGCACGTGGCCAGGTGGTTTTGTGCCCCCTTGGGAAAGGGGAGAGGGAAGGAAAGGTCTGCTGACCAACAGGGGCAGACTCCAGGGCAGGTGGGAGGGGTGGTGTCAGGTAAAGGGGCACAGGGGTTCATGGGAATAGTACATCTTTTTCCTGTGGATCTATTTACTAAAAAACAAAACACCCAGTGCAATTTAACAACTACTTAGTACAATACAACCCCGGGCTCGGTGCCACTCCCGAGGTGATGCTGACCGGGCAGAGCCCCATCCTGACTGCCCTGGCCGTGCTTCCCTCCTCCATGCTGGCATTCCTCACCAAAAACACTGACCACGAAAGCCATGTGGTTATTTAATTTGCAGGCAGATTTTACTAGCATGGAAACAAAGATGCTTCAATCACACTTTTGTGTCCCAAGCTCGCCAGGTGCTTCTCTGAGTGCTAATTGAATTCCACAACCTCCTCAAACAGCAGGTCAGCCCAATCCAACATTGCTGGAGATTTATTTCCTATGGGAGTGCTGCAAAGGTGCCTGTGCTGGCTGGCTGGCTGTGCAAGTCCACCCCCAGCACGGGATGGAACCAGTTAAAGATGACTTGACAGAGGCAGAATTCCCAGAGAATATGAGACTGAAATCCTGCTTGTGGCCCCGGCCAGCACCACATCAAGGTGCTGAAGGGAGAGCCTGTTGTGTGAGGGCAATGCAGGCAGGAAAGGCTCCATCTCTGGAAAAGCTTCAGCCAAAAATTGATCAGACACTGAAATAAGAGAGATCCAGAAGAAGCAGGACTTGGGACATTCTGAGCCACAAAACAATAATTTCTGGAGCAGAGGAGCGTGGGCTCAGTTGGCAGATGGCATTCCACCAGCTCAGGCCAACCATGCCCAGATCCAGGAGCTCGGTGCAGAAGCCCTGACATCCCCTTGGGCACAGGGATGCCTTGAACCTCACCCCCTGTGATGCTCACAGGTACAATGACTGCTCTGATTCTTGCACTGCTCCCAGCACCACTGGATCAACCCCAGGGAAAACCAGGAGCAATACAATCAAGCCTTCACTGGGCCTCTTTCTGTGTCTGGACAGCTTCTAGAAAGGTGATTTTGTCCTTAGGCCTTGAATTTTTAGCCCTTTGTTTTCAGAAAGAGGATCAGTATGGGTCCTTAGAGTAAAAACTAATAAAACTGTTTCTCTCAAAGAGGACTTTTGATAAGATAGAATTAATATGGATCCAAAGAAAAAGGAAAGAAAAGTCACTCTGATTCCTGAAGCAATTTCATCCACATGTGGTTGTGTTCATCCACATTCATTGCCAGGATGTTCTGTGTTCAGAAGGTTCATCCAGGGAATGAACCTTCCCAGGGCTTCTTCTGGGGTTTTCAGGATCTTTATTTTCACACAGGAGGCCTGAGAGGACAGGGTTCATCTGAGATAAGACAGGAGGCTTAACAGCTGCCACCTTGTTTCCATTAGCACTTGTTTTGCAACGAGCCAAGTTCTCCTTCATTATGAAGATGAGGCAAAGAAAAACTGTCTGGAACTCATTTTAATGGTAAATTTACTTTGGTATCAAGCTGATACTTAAGACAGATATGAAGTTATTCTGTGGGAGTCAACTGAATATCAATTGAATTCTTATATAATGAGGAAAAGGATTGAAATTTGGGGTTAGTTTGGAGTATTATGAACAGTTAAGGGGAAAATGGAAAAACCGAACAGTGCAAACATATAGTAGTACCTCTTCAATACAACGTGCACTCAAGTGTAACTTTTTGGCCTGTCTGAAAGAAAAAAAAAACTAATTTGAGAGGCAGTGGTGAGCATTTCTGTGATCTGGATTGTGACTGGGGGAGAGATGGAGCATGATAAGAAAAGGAATGGAATGGGGTTTGCTTTAATTCAAAGCATTTTGAGCAGTTAAAATTTTGGCCATACCTAGAAAACAATAATGGAAAGAAACAGCTCTTGGTGATAAATCTCTCTTCTTTAGAAATTTCTGTTCCAGCAAGCCAGTCTCTGACACTCTTATGTCTGACCCCTAACAGAATAAAACTAAATACAGCTTTAAGGGGTTTGCCTCTTGCTCTGCTCTCTGTAACCTGCTGGGTGACTCCCTGTCCCCAGAAGAGGCTGGCACTGCTCGTTTGTGCACAGCTGGGGATCTCTGGGCACACAGGGCCCTCCATCAGCTGGAGCCCTCCAGTGGGAACAGCCAAATCCATCCCAGCCTTCCCCGGGATGCAGCAGAAGCAAACACAGCAGCACCACTGTGCACAGGGTCATTAGCTAGAGGGGAAGGGGGGCTGCATTTCTCTGACTTCCAAGACAGGAATGCCAACAATAGAGGAAAAGGGATTATCTTTTTTTTTCTTTCAAGGCTGGGAGTCCTGCTTCAGGTTTCATGCCGTGCAGACAGCAATAATAACCTGCTCTGAAAGCTGCTCGCCTCACAATGGCAAATTGCTCATGGGCAGTGACGGCAGAATTTAATCCCTGCTCTTAGAATGCATCCCACATAGCCACTCAAGACAACATAATAGCACTTTTGTAGCTCTCTGCTACAAACATCGCTTTGAAAAGGATACAGCTGTGGAGGGGAGTCTCCACATGCGTCACTTTTGGCTGGCTCCCAAGTGCTGGGAGCTCAGACTCGCTGCGCTCCCTCTCGCAGCTCTGCCAGCTACTGCAGAGTCACGCCTGGGGGAGGCAGAGGAAATGGATGGAGCCGTGCGAGCAGGAAACACAGGGAGAAAATTCAGTTGCTGGCCAGATGATCAGGTCAGGAATTCATTTTCTGAAGAACTGGAATTGAGAGAAAACCGGGAAGCAGCTCCAGTCTGGGATTTAATTTACAGTCCACATGGCACTGCATGGACTCATTTAAGATTCTAAAGCTGTAGCTGTGCCAAACATCAGCCATTCCTTCACTGAGTGACCACGCACAGGGGAGGTCAGACAAGACCACAGGCAGCACCAGCAATTCCTCCCTCCATCTTCTGCCCACTGATCTCTCGAGCTGTCAGTCACACTGCTCCCAGCACCAAATAAATCAGCTGGGTGGCCAAGGGAGGCCAAAATCTGCCCGGTCTGCTCTCACCACTGCACTGGCTCTGCTCAGCACCAGAAGTGCCCCACGTCCTGCACAGCAGCCAGGGCTGAGTGAGGAGCCAGCCTGGCCCCCACGGGCTGTGCTGTGCTCACAGCCTGCTGTGCTGCCAGGATGCCACTGCTCCTGGGAGCTGCCTGGGCCCCTGCACTGCTGCTGCTGCCTCCTGACCCAGCCTGGCTCCAGCAGGCTGGGCTGGAAGCACCGGCACTGGTGCTGCTGCACAGGCGTGCCTGTGGAGGGACAGGGCTGGGAGGGACGGGGCTGTCGAGGGATGTGCCTGTGGAGGGGTGTGCCTGTGGAGGGATGTGCCTGTGGAGGGACAGGGCTGGGTTCTCCTCTGGGGAGCAGCAGGAGCAGCTGAGAGCAGTGCAGGGGGCAGCTCACACAGCTCAGAGGAGGCACTGCCCCTCCAGGGGCACAGCACTGTGCTGGAGGCTGCAGCAGGCAAGGGAGGGAGAGCTCAGGATTTTGCAGTCAGCTGTGGGCCAGAAGGAGCAGGAATCCCCTCCAGAGCTGACCAAGGCAGCCTGTGCTTTGAATCTCTACCAACCCATTGTCAGCTGTTTCTGAAAGCACCAAGTATCAGCCAGAATTAGTTTATACATAATAAGCCCAAGAAAACTATAAGCCTCTACTGGATCACTCTAAGAGAGATAACATTGCTGTGTGTATCCTGTGATACCACTTGGGCCTCTGCATCTAAATAACTGTAGAAAGAATTTCCTTAGAATGGTCTGGTTCTCACCACAAACCTTTGGGGTGTGTCCTCCCTTCCTGGCACAAATAAAGATACAGGATTTTGAGTGAATTGCCTAATAATTCTGTCACAAGCTGATCTCCTTTCTCCTTCCTCCTCACCTCACCGTATTACTGATGGGAACAGGGGAGTTGTTATCAATCAAGGCAAGCTACATTGTGATCTCTGCAACTGAAATCCGTTTCAGATTGGAGGATAAAATGTGATTATATTTACACTTCCTTGACACAATTCAGGCAGCAAAATAACAGCCTTCTACAGACATTTTTCTTCTTCATATTTAGATTTGTCAGTATTGTGGAGCTGTGTGAGAAGGGAGGGAGTTATTATAGCAACTGGGATTCAGTGATACGTTTTATTTGCCTCACAAATGAAGATGTTCAGTTTATTGTGTTGTCTTCCCATCTTTTTCATCTCCAGGTTCCTTGAACACTGTCCTGAACATGCTCCAGATTGATGAAATTTTATTTCAATCAATACAGTTCTATGTAAATCTATTTTTGGTTTTGACATCTCCCATAAATTATTTCTACTTCTAACCTTAATTGTTCTGTATTCATCACACGAGCTGGATTTTCAAACTCATGTAGCTGTTTACAAATTAAATTTAAAATTAATGAAGAAAGTAGGAGATTAGGCACTTCATATTTCCCCAACTGCATTTGAAAAGGATATAATCAGGCTTTATACGGTCAAACTATGCTCAGACCTTTTGATATTAAAGGTGTCAGCTCCAAAAAATGCCAGAAATGCAAAAACTGTTTTGACCCACACAACCTGGGTCATCCTAAGACTGAGCTTGATGTGCTGGTTGGAACAAACACTTTTCCTCACAACTAGTCTCATTTCCAGTAGACAACCAAATGTTCTCTTCTCCTTCCAACACCAGCAGTGATTTTGAGCCCATCCACCCCACCCAGAGCACAAGGAACCTCCCTTCACATGAGTGCTGGCACTGTGTGACCCAGGCACCAGCAGCAAACCCCCACGGCTTTGCTCTGGAGAGAAAACAATTCTACTCTCCAAATTTTATTTGTTTTCAGGAATTGTATTACAATTTTAAATGTATTTCCTGGATCCCTACAAAGTATTTCAGGGAAGGGCCATCCTCTATCACCTCTCCAGATTCACAGAGACAGTTTTCAAATCAGTAGCCAGCCTGAGGATGGTTCAGTATTCTCCTCACAGCCTCCTGCTCTGTAGCAGGAGAGCTGTGAAAAGGTGAGTTAACCAAAAGCATCAATAGCAATTTTTAAGGAACAATCATGTAGAATTACTGTTCAAATTTGATAATATACCATAATACACAGAGCTCGTCTGCAGGATAGCACAGTGAAACTGGAAAGAATGAAAATCCCTTCTCTTTTTTTACAACTGGAATTCAAGACCTCTTCATTGACCAATCTTCTAATGCCTGCAATTTTTATTTTCTTTTATTCAGTGCCTCATTCCCCTCATACTCAGCACACTGCCTTAGGCAAAGCTGTGCTTCTCTACATTTCAGTTTTTCTCTCTTTTGCCTGCACCACCCAAACAGTAAATTGAAAATTACAGAGTGCAATTAGGAACAGAGCCTTGCCCTGCCATTCAGTACAGGCACAGAAAACTAAGGAGATGAGGTAGATAAAGTCTGTGGTTGAATTCCAGTGTAGCCACTGCTCATGGGCCCAGGTGACCAAGTTCTCCCTAAAGGCTCCCACACAAGAATCAGGGTCTGGAATCTGGGGGTGAACCTGTGTGGGCAGGGAGCTGGGATCAGATGAGCCACTGTGGTCCCTTCCAGTCTTACCCACTCTGTGATTGTCTGCTGATGGAAGTTTATCACATCAACTCTTAGAAATGCTATCAATCCCTCCAGTAACAAATGAGCAGCAGTGCTGCAAGCCTGCCCAGGAAACTCAGCTGTGACAAGATCCAGGTGTGTCCATGGGTGTGCTAGCTTGCTTCCAAAAGGGAATAATAATGGCTAATAAGAGACTGGGAACTAGTTGGACATGGGCTTTAGGAATCACACCCACAGCTCTAGGAGCCTGTCCTTATACAGTACCAAANAATGAAGATGTTCAGTTTATTGTGTTGTCTTCCCATCTTTTTCATCTCCAGGTTCCTTGAACACTGTCCTGAACATGCTCCAGATTGATGAAATTTTATTTCAATCAATACAGTTCTATGTAAATCTATTTTTGGTTTTGACATCTCCCATAAATTATTTCTACTTCTAACCTTAATTGTTCTGTATTCATCACACGAGCTGGATTTTCAAACTCATGTAGCTGTTTACAAATTAAATTTAAAATTAATGAAGAAAGTAGGAGATTAGGCACTTCATATTTCCCCAACTGCATTTGAAAAGGATATAATCAGGCTTTATACGGTCAAACTATGCTCAGACCTTTTGATATTAAAGGTGTCAGCTCCAAAAAATGCCAGAAATGCAAAAACTGTTTTGACCCACACAACCTGGGTCATCCTAAGACTGAGCTTGATGTGCTGGTTGGAACAAACACTTTTCCTCACAACTAGTCTCATTTCCAGTAGACAACCAAATGTTCTCTTCTCCTTCCAACACCAGCAGTGATTTTGAGCCCATCCACCCCACCCAGAGCACAAGGAACCTCCCTTCACATGAGTGCTGGCACTGTGTGACCCAGGCACCAGCAGCAAACCCCCACGGCTTTGCTCTGGAGAGAAAACAATTCTACTCTCCAAATTTTATTTGTTTTCAGGAATTGTATTACAATTTTAAATGTATTTCCTGGATCCCTACAAAGTATTTCAGGGAAGGGCCATCCTCTATCACCTCTCCAGATTCACAGAGACAGTTTTCAAATCAGTAGCCAGCCTGAGGATGGTTCAGTATTCTCCTCACAGCCTCCTGCTCTGTAGCAGGAGAGCTGTGAAAAGGTGAGTTAACCAAAAGCATCAATAGCAATTTTTAAGGAACAATCATGTAGAATTACTGTTCAAATTTGATAATATACCATAATACACAGAGCTCGTCTGCAGGATAGCACAGTGAAACTGGAAAGAATGAAAATCCTTTCTCTTTTTTTACAACTGGAATTCAAGACCTCTTCATTGACCAATCTTCTAATGCCTGCAATTTTTATTTTCTTTTATTCAGTGCCTCATTCCCCTCATACTCAGCACACTGCCTTAGGCAAAGCTGTGCTTCTCTACATTTCAGTTTTTCTCTCTTTTGCCTGCACCACCCAAACAGTAAATTGAAAATTACAGAGTGCAATTAGGAACAGAGCCTTGCCCTGCCATTCAGTACAGGCACAGAAAACTAAGGAGATGAGGTAGATAAAGTCTGTGGTTGAATTCCAGTGTAGCCACTGCTCATGGGCCCAGGTGACCAAGTTCTCCCTAAAGGCTCCCACACAAGAATCAGGGTCTGGAATCTGGGGGTGAACCTGTGTGGGCAGGGAGCTGGGATCAGATGAGCCACTGTGGTCCCTTCCAGTCTTACCCACTCTGTGATTGTCTGCTGATGGAAGTTTATCACATCAACTCTTAGAAATGCTATCAATCCCTCCAGTAACAAATGAGCAGCAGTGCTGCAAGCCTGCCCAGGAAACTCAGCTGTGACAAGATCCAGGTGTGTCCATGGGTGTGCTAGCTTGCTTCCAAAAGGGAATAATAATGGCTAATAAGAGACTGGGAACTAGTTGGACATGGGCTTTAGGAATCACACCCACAGCTCTAGGAGCCTGTCCTTATACAGTACCAAAGCGAGCTCAGTGGAGAACCCACTGCTCCTTGCTTTTGGGAGGAGATGGGCTCTGGAAGAACACACGAGCTGCAATAAAGTAACCCTGCTGGAGTAATACTGAGGGTGAAAAGCTGGGAGTCACTAAACAGGCAGATGGTTAACGAGGAAGGTTAATTGAAGGTTAAATAAAAGGTTAGAAAGGAGGTGAACTGGAGGCTGAATCTTGGAGGAAAAGAAATGTTAAGCACTGTGTTTATGCATGTTCATGTCTTGAGAGAAACTGCTCAACTGCACTCTTCCTCCATTTCTTCCTTTTATATGCAGAGAAAGGCCCCCACACTCCTGCAGGTGTCCATGGCACACATGCATGCTGAAGGCTTCTGTAAATGCACAAAAACTCCAGGACAAGTTTTTCAGGAGAAGTGAAGAGTAGCTGAGAAACACGTTGCAGCTCCTTGCCTTGAGAAGGTAAAGTGGGAGGACAGCTCTGGGGCTGAGAGCACTTTGCTGATGGACCAGCCCTAGCCAAGGAATCCTCCTGGTGGCCTGTGGAGGGAGGATGAAGCTGCTCCAGCTCCTGCCCCGTGCCCAGGGCTCCCTGTGCCCAGCCAGGGCTGCCTCCCTCCCCAACTCTGCTGGGCTGGCTTTACCAAGCCAGCTACAGGAGCAAAGACATCTCCCTGATGCCACTCCTGGAAGGGAGCGTGTTTTGGAAGAGCAGGAACCTTGCTAATGAAATGCTGTGCATGCCAGAGCGTGCTTCCTCCATGCCTTACCACCATATGGGTAAATTTTCCCCTCCATCAGATTTAATAAATAGTGTTTACAAATTCTTAGCATGCCTCCCTTGTAAAATCCACTAAACCCACAACAAATATACTTATCATGGCATTAATTTGGTTAGAGATTTTCCCAGAGTATTGACAGCCATATCTAATTTCTAAGGATTTATTTTTATTTCAAAATATATTAGATACATTTTTTCTTTACCCACTACAATTCCTTTGTAATTGTGTTTCCTCTGAAAGCAGGGGGCAGCTGCTTTACAACCATCCACTGTCAGACTACATTCCCTTTAAAATATCCTTCAATAATTAATATTTTATATTTATTCACAAGTAAGAACTTAAACTTTCCTACATGGATCTACAAAGCCCTGAGTTCATTCGTCCTACAACTGAACACTGACATTTCATGGTTCAAACACCACTCCCTGCTGGGAGATTATCTGCTACCCTGGTCTAGATATTAATATCTGCAGTCTGTGAAGAAGCTTTAATAATCTTAAATATAAATTTTAATATAAATTCCCTCATTCATACTTGTTCCTTCTTAAAAATGAAACCAAGCAGACACCCAAAAAGCAGAGACTTCATTTTATATTCAGCACCAATTTTTGATACATTTCCTTTCTTGGTCAGTCAATTGGCTTCTGTTACCAACAAAATATCTGGATTAGTAATGAACTGAGTGTCCTGCTAGCAGATTTGGATGTTCACATTTCACTTGAAATATGAATATGTACAAGACTCCCATGCACCCAACAGTTTGAGGATCTCAGTAATGATTCATTGTGGCAGCTGAATGTTATCATGGCTGGGATCTAACCCCCTGCAGGTACCAGCATCTTCCCATCCTTCCATGCCAACCCACCTGGAGCCACGGATGCATCCTCACTTCTTGTGTGGAGGAATACTGCAGAAGGAGCCTGTGACCAGGGAGCAGCTGCTCAGCTCCCTGATACAAATTTTAACATAAATTCCCCCTATGCCAGCAATGAGCAGGAGATCCCCACCACATTTGTACTGTCAGACAGCTCCAAGGGTCTGGGGAGTGTGAAGTGTTTGTGATGAGGGCTGAACTCAGCAACAGTTCCCTTCTGGTGGGATCGGTCCTGACAGGAATTCCTGCCTGGGTTCAGTCAGATTCCACTCTGCACATGTATGAAATGCCACCGTGGAGTTAAATGTGGGTGGCACCAAGTGGGAGGGAAATAACTAATGAGGAACAGGGACCCTCTGGCACCTGGTCTTACCCAAGGTGCTCAGGGCATCACACTTCCCACATCAGGCTCAGCTCTCTTCCCAAATGAGTTTTCTCATTTCAAATCCACAAATAAGTTTTGGAGTACAGAGAGAGAGAATCCCATTCCTTGATTGCAATGACAGACTTTATCAGATAAAGCAAAGCAGTCCATGAATTCATCCCCACAGCCCTTCACCCTCCTCTAACAACTCAACAGCAAATGGAGACCAATACCTTCCCCCCTCATCAATCTAACCACCTCCAGGGCAGGGCTTTTCCTGGAGGGGAGGAGAGAGGTTTTATCAGAGAAAATTAACAGCTCCTGGTCTCTGCTCAGCCTGTTACCATCAGCTATGCTCTGTTAGTAGTTAGTTGACAAGGGTTCATGCCTGGAGTGTTATTTAAAATGTGTATTTACACAAAGGTGCTGTCAAATATATGTAAACATTGGGAGGAGTCTGTGCAAAAGAGTGTAAATGAATCACACACTCCCCAGGATGAAAACTTCTCTTCTTTACTTCTGGTGCTGTAATTAGGGTTAAATGTTCAGAGCCAAAACTGCAGCTCACATGGACTGTCATTGGTTTGGTTTAGACCACTTCAAAATAATGGCCTTAGGTTTGATTTTTCCAAAGTCACGCTGATTTTTCAGTTGCTTTGGACAAGAGTTTCCCACAGAGCCAGTGCTTCCCAGTGACAGGAATGCAGTGATGTGGTTAAAATCTTGTCCCTCTGCATGGGATGGTAAACAAACCACAAGTGCAGCTCCAAACCACCAGCACATCCTTTTCTTCTGGGTTTGCCCAACCCAGCACTGCACAGGCTTGCTCTGGCCACAGCCCCTGGCAGAGTCTGAAATAATCATTAACAGCTCTGCAAAAAGCAAGAAATGTAAAACAGTGGCACTTTGTAAAACTGTGACAACACCCCTCTGAACCACAGCACAGCTCCCACATGGTCTGTCCTCAGGACACTGGCTTGGGCTGCAAGAGGCTGCTGACAGGAGGAATTCAATATTGTTCTGTGTTTGGCTATTGTAATAACCAGTGTGTGACCATTCCTTTGCTCAGGAGCTCAG
Organism: Sitta europaea; assembly: GCA_013400255.1. Classification (NCBI taxonomy): domain Eukaryota; kingdom Metazoa; phylum Chordata; class Aves; order Passeriformes; family Sittidae; genus Sitta; species Sitta europaea. The sequence goes on along the minus strand of VXBS01007584.1, from coordinate 466,601 downwards.
TGTTATGTCTGGAAAAGGAGAAGTCGGAGAAACACCGTGGATATAAACACATGCTCTTCACAGCCATGGAATTTTTTCCCTTCCCTTATATCCCCCCCGTGGCTTATCTATTAGCTTCTGCTGGACACAACACACCCTTGATTCAGTCCACAGCCTCAAAGCTTTTATGTGGTTCCTGCTACACTTCAGGAATTTTGCAAATAAATCTCAGTACTGGGTTTGTTTGAAGAAAGCATTTGTTTGTTTTCAAACCATGTCCTTGGCTACATGGAAAGGCTCCAGCTCCATGTTTTCTCCCAGGCTGGTTGGGTTGCAGTGATGGTTTGCTGCTGTGTCTGAGGGGGATGGAGGAGACAGGGGATGGGGTAAACCTGCAGTGAGCCCTGCTGCCAGGTCTCTGAGCTGTGCCCCTCCTCACCTGGGGAGAGGGGGGTCCCTCCTCCAAGTGCCCCCCATGTGGAGGTCAACAACTCACCCTGCTTTCAGCCAAAGCAGAATTCTCAGGGCACCTGGTTCCCTTGCTTTTGACACCCACTTGAGAAGAGGAATTGCAGCTTAACAGTGTCCATCGTTCTCTGTGGGCCTCAAAGGGGATTGGAACTGTTAGTTCACATAGAAATGACAACGTTGTAGTAATTTGGGGCTGATAGTGCTTTTCCCAGTATTTTTCTTACACCTAGTATCTGCATCTGCACTTGAACTTTCTGCTCCCATGCAGCACAGAATTTCCAAAACTGATGGCAACTGGAGAGCCCATCAGAAATGCCCTTGGACAGTTCAGCTCTTTGAAAAGCTGTCTCTGTCACAGATGCCCATTAACAGCTTAAAGCAAGTTTCTCTTTCATAGGTCAATTTACCTCATACAAAGTGGGCATTAATGTGATGTCGATGTAAACATCTTCCAGAGGCTGTAACAGCAGTAAAATAATGGGCACAGGTAGCAGAACGAGATCTGAAATCTGTGACTTCAAATGACTGATCAGAAGTTGTTGCTCAGACAGTGGATGAGAAAGAATGAGATCTTCTAAAATATGAGATTGCCTGATACAGGGAAGAAAGTCACATGAGGAATAACCCTTTAAATAGCACCACCAAAATCAAAAATACATTTGTGAAAGGACAGGACAGAAGTGCTGGGGTCAATTGATACAGACCACATTTGGAGACTGGGTTATTTGCCTCTGTAACCCCCGGGTCATGTTAAGGTCAGGAAATAAAGTTCACAGTCCGAGCACACTCTGCTTGTATCACACCTTCATCACACACAGGGGAAACTGCTCCAGAAAGGAAGCACAGTTCTGTTTTATGCTATGATAACAGTAACCAGCACATTTCCCAATTTCTCCTGTGCTTCAGCAACAGAACTGGCTCCTCCAGGTGAAAACAAGAAAACAACTATTTTTAGTGCCTCAAAAATTCATCTGATGTCTTCCCATCTATCTCAGAGTTAGTGGCCACCAGGGCTACAACTTCTCCTTCCTTGGAATATCTTTAGCATAAGGCAGTTTCATTATGACAGAAAGACACCAGCAAAGCCTAAAATAGCACTTCACTTTATCATTGAGCCAACAAAATCAAGGTGACAGCTAGCCAAGCTCAGTCAAAAATGCTGCTGCTGTTTCACACCCACCATACTACCCTGCTATAATAGCAATAACACGTGGATAACATTATGGATTATCAATTCTGGAACAGCATAGCTGGCTTCTCTCTTAATCAGCTGCTAAATTATTCTGAGCTAGTCCCTAAAATAAACAACTAAACAGCCAACCCTATAGAGATTGCATGAGACCTTAGGGGCCTGATATGCAGCTTTCTGGAGAGCCAAGGGTTTCTGCTTGGCTTTGGTGAAGACTAGGCAGGTGCCTGGAAGGGTGCAGCTTCCCCATGGCCCCTGAGTGAGGCAGAGCCCCCTCCCTGCCAAGGAGAGCAGGAGGGAAGGGAAGCCCTGTGGGACTGCTGGGTGTCACCTCTGTGTGCTCCAGGCAGGGCTGGGAGGCTGCTGGCCTGAAGGTGCTCAGCACTTAACCAACCATAGCTGCAAAAATGAGTGCAAAGCACAGCCTGGGTCATCAGCTTGGAGAGCTTTGTGCATGGTGGGTGTCTGCAAGCTGCTCCCAAGACACTGCAGCACAGAGGGAAGACATGCTAGTGGCAGCCAGAGTAATTCCCTGCACCTAGAAGTTTCCAAAGGCACCTCATATTCACCTGAAATGCACTGTTCTCCTAAAGAATAAACACAGTCAAATAAGAAGACAAATGCAAGAATACCAAGGTATATAAATCTCCTCTGGAGGATGCAGTATGGTGACCTTTTACTGAACCACTGTGGAACTTAGCTCTTCTATATTACTGAGATGTCTTGAATGAATCCCTTTTTGGAAGATCATTGCACATAAAACAAATAAAATGGTGATATTTAGCTCTTGGAATATTGCTTCACCTTTCCCAAAATTATTCTGTGCACATCTATGTGTACCAAACTGTATTGAAAAGAATTGATCTCACCTTATCCTTTTTCTGTTGCAGTCAAGGTGTTTTTAATCACTTGTCTAGTGCTACTAATCTGCATTTTCTCTTACAAGTTCTTTTGTAAAGGCTTCTCTGTGCTCCATGTGAGTAAGGGTCCATTCACCCTGCACAGATCTGTCACTGCTGACCAGTGGCTCTGAGCTCAGCAGCTCCTGGACTTACTCAGGCTCATGGGGGTTCCTCTGGGGTCCCACATTTGGTTTTCAGGCTATGCTCACCTGTGCTACTCCTCACTCTGCCCTTTTCTCTTCCTTTTCAAGCAGGCAGAACTTGCAAAATGCATCTCAGGAGCTCTGAAGGGTTCACTGCCCAGCTGCTCAGTGCAGGCAGTGACCAAGAGAAGGGGAATTTGGGAATTTGCAGCCCCCTTTTAGCACCTGGGAAAATGGGGCACCTGACTGGGCCTAACAGGGAAAGGGAAGGTGAACTCACGTTTGAACCTTACCTGAGACACCACAGCCACAGCAATGTCCTTCTGTCTTACTACAATTCTTTTATCCTGAGTGCCATAATCTTTACCTTTGTTCTTTTGTTTCCTTGTAGATAATAGCTGTAATTACTTCATAGAATTTGATAGACTTTAGAATTAAAAAAAAAAAAAAATATATATTTTCTGCACCTCTTACCTCAATTCCACAGGAATTCCTGATCTCACAGTGATCACATCAAGTGTCACCAAGTATTGTTGGTAAATACTTTAAAAGCAAATTGTTACATCATAAAATCTTTATACTCTTGATAGAGAAAAGTTTTCCTTTAAAAAAAATAACCTGACTCAATCTTTCACTGCTCATGCACCTGTGGAGTAGAAAGTTTTCTGCTCTTGAGTACCAGGAATTTTTTTACCCACTTATATTTTGGCACCTTTCATCTCAACCTCTTTCTGAAGCTGATCATCCCTGTGGTGCCTAAATGAGAGATGACAGAGAACCCATAGGGAAAATGAGGCTGATGAAATGCAAAGTAGTGTTATTTATGCTGAGTCTGTGTGCAAAGTGCATTTCAAACTTCCTTAATTTTTCAGTAATAACCAGTGTTGGGGGGATGGGGCAAGCGAATATTTGCATTGGATATTTCTGAATAGCTCATCTTTTTCTTTCTCCCTTGGCTCAGTGAAGAACAATTTTTGGTTTTTTTTTTTTCCCATTTGACTTGAAGATCTGAGGAATAACTGAAACCTTGCAGGAAACATAACTAGCATCTTTGGGGTCCACAGATGGGAGGGGGGGAATAGGCTGGAGAGGAGGGTTTGAGGCATCTCTCCTCTCAGCCTACAGGAGAAGAATGTCAGCAGCTCAGATTTGGAGGGGTAGTGCTGTGGCTGCTGTGGGAGCCTCACACTGTTGCTGCCACTGTCATGTTCCTGCTCCCCATTGAAATTAATTACTTGACTCTGAAATATTACCACAGTTGCTGCTCTTTAAACAAATATCCTGCCTCCCTGAACAAAAGCCATCAGCTGTAAAGTGCTGCTCCAGGGTCAGCCAGCTCCAGGCAGGGGGGCAGCCAGCAAAGCCCTCTGCCACACTCCAGCCCTGTGTGGGTTTGGCCAGGATTTGGACAGTAAAGAGCCAAATGCTGATTTGACCAGAGCACCTGGGACTTCATAATCAGCACTATGTAAGAAATTATCCAAAGGACATAGGACTGATAAAATCCAGAGATAATTCGCTCAATCTTTCTCCTTAGAAATATGACTGGAGGACCCATGTGCAAACCCAAACAGATCAAACCCTCTCACACAGAAATCTCTGACCTTGGTGGAATGCATTGGGTCAGGCAGGTGAGCAGTAAAACACCCTGTCCTGTTGATAATCTGACATTGTGCCTTTGCCCCTCATACTGCAGAAACTGGGAGGGGCAGACATCCCTGTCTGCTTGGAGGGGGTCTTGCTGATTTGTCACCTGCAGAGTTCCAAAGCCAGTAGGGAGTGGGCAAGAGGCCCCAGGCTGGTGCCAGGACAGAGCTGCAGCTCTCAGCCCCAGGGGGACACCCCCAGAGCATCCCTGCTCCTCTCCCAGCCAGAGGCAGCAGCCCACAGGGGCTCAGCTGCACTGCTGTGCCACAGGCAGCTGCCAGCAAACCTGCAAGGGAAGGAGCCTCTGCTGGCACTGCCTCCACCATATTTGTTGTACCTTCACAAGAAGCAGAAAGGAATCTATTCCACAGCTCCTCCAGTAATGGGAGCAGGCAGGAGTGAACCCAGAGTGTTCCCACAGCTCCCATGGCTCTCTGTCTGCTCCCAGCCAGGCTCTCTACCTTCTGTGCAAGACCCTACAGATCACAGGGTCCCCACACAGGCAGAATGAAACAGGCACTTCCAAATTTAGAGGATAGCTTGGTGCAATTTTCTCTTGTTTCCAGTGGCACAGCAAAAGCATTCCTGTTTAATCCCCAAGTTAGGCTAAACAGCTAGTCCTGAGGCTGTGTCCAGATTTATCCTGTCTGTGTCACAGCCAGGCACTTTAGGAATGTCTATATGAGCAGGGCAGCTCCAGGCTCCCTGTCATCCAGCCATCCCCAGAGCCAGAAAAGCTCTACAAGCTGGCAGGGAACTCTGAGCCCAGCAGTGGGAACAGGCCTGAATTCCAGCCCAGCCCCACAGGAATTATTGACACAAGACCCCAGGCTGTGTAGGGCAGACTAGAGAGCAGCACAGCCAGGAAAAGCAGCACAGCCACGACCTCACTGTCCCCGCTGCATGTGGCTGGAGGAGCACACTCCATCAGCACCCTGCTGGGCTGAGCCTCAGCCAAAACAAGGGCCCCTTTTTGCTGCAAACTTTGCAGGCATTTATTTACTTGCAATGCAAACCCAGCAGATTCTGCTTTAACCTTCCAAATTAACAACTCATTCATCATCAACCGGGCATGAGAAATACCAGCTCCAACTATACATTTTTGTGAAATTCATGGTCATGGAGTGGTACAAAGCAAACCGTACCACAGCCTTCCCCCAAGGGTTCAGGTAAGTGCTGCTGCCTCCAGCTGCCTCCACTGCGCAGCTCAGGGCTCTGCTCCTCACCTGGAAGGCAGCCCTGCTCCCTGGGTGGGGATTCCTTGCCCCCACTGGAGCAGGCACTAGTTCCTCAGTTTGTTGCCCAGACTTCCAAACGCAGTGCTGGATAAACAAACTGTGGCCCTAACATTTTGTGTGAATGAATGTAAATCATTCCTTCAAGCACGCAAACAGCAAACCTGCTTATAAGATTTATTATGGTCAAGCTGGGCAATTACAGCATGGAGTCAAATGTGTGTTTTAATAATGAAGTGCCAAAGCTCTTGCCAAAGAAAGTGGAAAAAAGAATTAAGTCAAACTTAATCTGATCCAGATGGGCTGCACCAGGTTTTACCCAGCATGGCACTGGTTTGATAAGAGAGCTTGGTCTTCCACCCAAAGCCTGGAAAGGCTTCCCTGCTGCCTGAGGAAATGGCATGCTTTGGAATCCAACTGCAAGAAGATGCAACAGATTTTTAAATTACACAAATTAAAAATTAATTAGCTCCTTGGTTTTGTGTTGTGTGATTGGTTTTGTGCTCAGGCGATTAACTGTCAGCAGGATGGTGACCAGCAGAAATCAGCTCTGCTGCAGCCCTGTGGAAAGGCAGGGCTGGGTGACAATCCTGAAGCAGCTGGTGGCAAGAGGCTCCAGCACAACTTAGAGGTGAGAATATTCTCCCTGACTTGCTTAATTTGTAAAAGAAACCTAGTGAGATCTTCTATCAAAGTAATTGAACTGTGCAGGCTGCAACTATAATTTCAAGTACTAAATGTTAAATTAAGGCAAATTTATCTGCCTGCTCCCCCCAAAAACCAAACCAAGGAAAACAGACATCATATGCTATATTCTGTACTGTTTCACCCTGTAGAACAAGTGTAAGAGAAACAGGAACACCTCTGTCCATCAGACATTGCCCACAGAGGCTCACAGGTCAGGTTTGCTTTATTTCACTGCTTCTCCTGCACAGACATCCACAGCCATGTGCTGACCCTAGGGGGCTGCTCGATGCTGCTCAGGTCCTTAGCTTGCTCTCACAGATAATGTGTCTCTGCCTGTACCTGTGCCCAGCTGCTGCTGGCTCCCTGAGCCAGAGATCCAACATCCAGATTATTCTGCTCCTGCACCCTGTTTGTCTTTTGTGGTAAAAGCACAGCATGGCCTGAGCCTGCCAGGAGCAGAGGAATGCTCCAGCTCTGTCCCAGATCACTTTCTTGCACCTCAGTGTCTAATGAAGCAGATTTACTTTCTCCTCTTCCCTCTGCCTCTACTGGGAATATTTCTCTAAGGGGCAGCAAGTCCCTTTTCCTGTTGTCGCACCCCAGTGTCCCTGCCCTAACACTTCTAAAAGCACCAGCACAGGAGCTGGGACTGCCACCCATTGCCCAGGCCACTCAACTGGGCTGCACTCTGTGCTTGTTCAGAGGATGAGGACAAATGGTATACAAAAACTGCCAATTCCTTGCATTGCTATCACCAGTGAACATTTATTTTTTAAGACTCTAACAAACAGAAAAATTATGTTCCTGACTCAACAGCTTCTGTCTGAGTTCTATTGTTGCCATTGCCTTTTTTTGTACAGTGCCTCATACCTTGCCATCATTTTCTTTTCCTGCTACCAGCCTCAGTGCTCAGAATGACAAGAAAGTGAGACACATCTGCTTTTATTTAAACCAGTGAAGAAATATTTATGCTGCTGGAAAACCTGTGGTTTTGCTTGTGGTGTGAGAGGAGGCCATTGAGTGTTGAGCAGAGGCTCCTGGGCACCTGCAGACAACTCTCCAGGCTGGATCAGCTCCCTGATCTTGAAGTGCCTGGCACCAAGCCATCAGCTGTGCCAGAGTTTGTGCTTTCCCTGGGTGTTCTCTCTGCACTGGAGCTCAGTGTGGTGGAGGGGAAGAGGGAAGGAAAACAGAAAGACACCACCAGTGTATACTCAATGTTCATAGTGACATGCTAGTTAAGTTCTAAATTATGTCTCTAATTACTTGGCATGATTTATTGAGACAGTTTAACAAGGTCATAAAGCACCACAAAGTGACACAACTTGCTCGCCAGCTGGAATCTCTGCCACTGAAGTGCTCCCTTCTCTCCTGCTCTGTCATGCTTCTTGTGCTTCCTCCCACACTATCCAGCATCTTTGTGGCTGGATGGAATCAGGCTTCACACTTTAGATACTTTGGGGGGCTAATTCAACACCTCTGAGCCAGCACTGCAATGGCAAAGGGTTAGGGATGGCAAAGCTGGGCTGAAGTGTTGAGTTCCAGGGTACTTGCAACACAGATCTGCCAAAGGAACAGCTAAAATAAAATAGTTCCACGAATGGCTTTTATAAAGAAACGAGAAACCTAGAAAGTGATCGGGTAGGAGCAAAAAGGTGAGAAAAAAATGCTGCTGTCATGCCTGTCTGGGGGAGGAGAGGACAGCCCTGCAACCCACAGACCTTGTCCTGCACCCCCCACAACAAGCAGGAGGATGGGCAAGGCCCTGCCCAGTGTAATTTGGTCCCAAAGAGCTGCAAAAGAACCTCACAGCTCCTGAGTGTACAGCAGGGCTCTGCAGCCCTGAGTGCACTCTCTGCAGTGCCAGCTCAAGCTGCTAACACTGCTGGGCCTTTGGGAAGCACTGTAAGGGGTGTGCAACCCAACCCTGGTGCATCTTAAGGCTTCTATAAATAATTAAGGGAGCTCATTAATTAATAAAAAGACAGTGAAATTGCAAACACAGGAGGAGAGGGGCAATGAATACCCACTGGGGGATAGGAGGTATGTCCTACACTGCAGCTTACACAGACTGAAGTCTTTTAAAGTGGCTTTGTGGTTTGAGCTAGAGAAACAAATCTTAGGTGGAAGGAAAATCTTCTGGGAATAGCAAAGCTACTTTCTAAATCCAAATTACACTTGGGAAGATTTTTCAAGATTTACACACTCAAGTGAGAGCAACATGGGATATGTACAGATGTATTTCTCAAATACACGAGGAAAAAAAGCATCCAACTGGTGCCTGAGGTTGACTTGCACCAACAAGGCTTTGGGGAAGAGATAAAATACAGCAATGCAGAGAAAAACATCTTTCACTAATTAGATCATTATTAGTCTCCTCTGGCTCAAACGTGGGCAGCTTTCAAACCCTAGCTGCTATCAAAGAAAAGATTTACAGAGGTTCCACAACGACAGAAAGAAACAATAAAGTCTGGTAATATCCCAGTGGGCTGCGAATTGGTAGAGTACACTGACTGCAAGTCACTAATTACAGCAGCTTGGAAATCAGAAGCTTAAATCAGTGCTAAACAGCAACACAGTGCTCTGGGCCACAGTTTCAAGTGCAGAGAAGAAAAGTGCCAAATGCACACACACCCAGGCACAGACAAGTCATTCCAAAAGGAAACCAGGAAATTGCAGGTGCAGCTGAATGCTTGTGAGCAGACAATTACCCAGTGGGTGACTGAACTGCATATTTCATATGCAATTACCTCTTTGCACCCCTGCATGCAGATTTGTGCACTTGACTTCCCTGCCTGTCTTTAAGAACATGACCTTGGTACCTGAAAACACCAGACTTGCCTGAGCTGCTGATCCCAAAGTCTAGCAGGCATCAGGGTTTTAAAGCAGGTGAAAGAGCTGTTTTACCTCATATTACTGACACACTGCCTGACATGAAATTGGTACTTTGCTGCTGATGACTTCTCATCTCCTGAATATTTCCCTGGGAAGTTTTGGCATGCAGCTGGTGAGCTGTGCAGCACAAGTGGGGGGAGAGGAGATGTATGTCTACCCTACAGGAAGGAAATGCAGATAAAAGGTTTCAAATGAGGTTGAAGCCTGTGATCTTGCCAAATCAAGGAAATGGAAGGTAATACAGGTGCCTGTGCTAAAGGGCTATCTTTTGCTGTCAAGCAGCCTGACATTTGTTCAGGTTTCAAATACTTGTAATCTGTTGTGAAATACCCTTTGGATTTTGCTGTCAGCAGCTCTGTGGAGGCAGGGGATGTGGATGGGTGGGCAGCAGGAGGGTGGAGGAGTACCCAGAGCTGCCCAGTGCCTGCCACAGGAGCTGGCACACAGCCCTCGAGGGAAAGCAGCACCTTGATTTTTCCAAACTCTGATGGAAAAGCCTCCAGCATGAAACAAGCACAAAGCATGTTTGAAGAAAAATGTGTTTAACTAGACAAAAAAGCAGGCTGCTTGACAGAAAAAGATAGCTCTTTAGCACAGGCTTCTGAATTACCTTCCATTTTCTTGATTTGGCAAGACTTCCACTTGCTATTTTAGGGCCCACAAAGCTCTACCCCCTTAATAGATGTTTATCAGCAGCCAGCATTTCCCAATGCAGGGCCAGCACAGCCCTTATTGATAAATTTTCCTTGCCTGAGGTAGAGAAAGTAGGGTGACTTCAAAATCTGTTACACTGTCAGGTTTTAGTGCTTTAATTTCACTGGACTGGCATCCAGGCCTCCAGAAAATGATACTAATCCTGAAATATGTGCCTGATGTAACATCTAACTCAAATGTTGGGGGGAGGGGTTGGGGGTTATTTGTGCTGCCTCATTTTTGCTGTTAGTGGCCTGCAGTGCCTTCCAAGAAACAACAACAGAAGGGAACAGAACTTGAAGTAATTACGCTAATATTAGCATAATTAGCATAATTAGGATATTAGTTGCAGAAAAGTTACACAGTTATTCATTGTTACTCTGTAGTAGTTTTAAATGGCTGCAAAACTGTAAGAACTGATGGATAAAATGATGGAAAAAAAGATTTTTTTCTTTTCTTTTTTTACCTGGTAAGGGAAAAATCTCTGTCTAAGGCTGCAATGATTTATTAATGTATCTAATCAATAGCAATATGTCTGTATCAACTTTACATCTAATTTAAACTTCCAAGGCTCAATGTACTCATTAAATAATATAATAGATTTACATATTTGAATTATATTTTATGGATTTTATAGTCTTAGAAAAGCATAGCCAGAGAGTTAATATTTGCTGAGCACAACTGTGTAAAATACAGAGAAGGTATTTCAGGTCTTGTGCCAAGGACATATTGAGGTGATATTCCTTAGACAAAACCATGCTTCTGCACACATTCAGTTGTGCTGTGTGTCTTTCAAAAGGGAAACTGAGTCCTGGAACAGGAAGAATGAACTTGGCCCAGCCTCAGAGCAGGCAGGGACAGAGCCAAGCTAAGGGCTCCCTGTGCCCAGACACGAGGCTGAAAGAATGATTTGACAAAAAGCTGGTGTGCCTAGAACTGCTTTTTCAACCACATCAGATCAGTTTATAAAAGATGTTAGTTTTTCTGCAGACCTGCATCTCTCTGGAACAATCACAGTTTAGCACCAATGCTGACACCTCCACATTCAGGTGCCACCTGCCAGTTAAATGCAGCTCCCTTGAACCAAGGTCAGCACGACTGAATCACATCCTCAAGAGCTTCAGCAACCAAAGCCACTGCTGAAGGTGTCAGTAAAGAAGATTTGAAACAAAAACTGAAATGAAAACACAGAGGAAAAGAGGTCAGCATTGCCAGCTTTCTTGACCAAAGAACTGATATTTCATATCTCCTCTACAGCTTCAGCTATTTGGGCTTGTGAACAGAGAAATAATTCTGGTTCTCATGACTGTGAAGAAAAAGACCTCAAAATTCCTACCTAATGCAGCCCAAGGAGGTTCTGAACTTAGTTGAAATCTGCTGGTACTACTGAGGTGTAAAACACTGCTACAGCACATAACAACAAAAGAACAAGCAGTCACTTGTCTGTAATTTGCTGACCCCTAGCATCTGAAAGCCTTCTGTTGATTTAGTAGTCAATCCTCAATTACTCTCCAACTTTCTTTTCTCCTTGTATAAAACCATTTTCTAGCATTTACACCAGAAATACATCAATAGAGCTCTGTAAGAGCCATAAAATCCACAGTGTGGGATGCTTTGCTGTTTTAAGATCCCTTCGCTGATTTAGGGAAATAATTAATTGTTCTCTCTCCCTTTCTACTTCTTTTCAAAGAGCTGTGCCCTTCCCTGCTGTGAACTGCACATCCTCCTGCCTTGGCTTACCCCATCCCCTCCCCAGCAGGGCCCACAGGAGCTGCTCCAGCACAGCTGCAGGAGCTGGGGAAGGGAAAAATGGCAACATCTGGGTCATGAGTAGTTTGGCTTTTTCCTCGTGGGACAGAGAGACCAGGTAGCCAGAGCATTTACCAGCCCTGGAAGTGTCCAAGGCCAGGTTGGATGGACACCTGCTCTAGTGGAAGGAGTGTTGGCAGGGGGATGGAACAAGGGGAGCTCTAAGGGCTCTGCCCACCCAGCCTGTTCTGTGTTCTGTGACTGCATGAGCTGACTGGCAGCAGTGCTCAGGAGCCCTGCTGAACAGAGGGCAACCCTCCCTCAGCACTCTTCCCATCTGGTTTTCCACTTACAAATCCAGGGTTTATTCAGAGCACTTACTGCTTCTTGCAAGACAGATCCCAGAAATTCCCCTGTCCAGCGGGAAATCTGGATTTCCTCACTTGACTTGATTTTCAGTGACTTCCCTGTATTGTTTTGAATTGCATTTTTTCTTTACTGGGAGCTCTTGAGATGTCTGTCATACAAGTATGGGACAACTGTGGCTTGGCCTGGCACAGGGGCAGGCAGCAGTAGTAAAAACACACCTGGGATTTTTGCTTGCATCTGAGCCTACATCAGTGTCTGAAATTTGATCCAGTTTTCTGGGGCAGACAGGTCCAGTGAGACTCTCAGTGTGTTACACCTCAACAACCTCTGCTGCTTTGGGCTGGGTAGAGCTAATTTCCTTCACAGCACCTGGTACTGGATTGTTTTGGATTTCTGCTGGAAACAGATGATAACTTGGGGATGTTTTCATTACCTCTGGACAGTGTTTGCACAGAGCCAAGGCCATTTCTGCTTTTCACCCCCCATTGAGGAGGCTGGGGGTGCACAAGGAGTTGGGGGGACACAGCCAGGACAGCTGGCCCCAGCTGACCCCAGGGCCATCCCAAACCATGTGGTGTCATGCTCAGGAGATGCTGGTTTATGAACAGCAACCAGTGATTTAATTCATCTGTTATCTGCTACCCTCATGAACTCTATCATGTAACTAGTTTATTTCCATTTCAAGATAAACCCTAGTTTTTGATACTAATCCACTTTCCCAGACTATGCACAAAGATGACATTGTTTCACTGATTTTTCCAAAAAGAAATTTTTTAAATGAAGTATAAAATATAACTAAACCACAACATGGGTAGGAATTCCTCACAAACTGTCAACCTGTGATGGCTGAAAGATATCTATTATATTTCCTGGAGGGCACTTCCTTAGAGAGCAACACAAAATCTCTGCAGATATACACAGTGCTTGCACAGTAACAGCACTTTTACACAATTTCAACACAAGAGAAAACATCAATGCCTTCTAAGGCACACATCAGTTAATCCAGCTAAGTGCCAGGGCTGCAGCTGTGTCCACTGTCACATCAGTCCTGCCCAAACTGTTGAGGCTGTGTCAGCTTTGACCTCTGGACAAGGTCTTTCCTCTTCTGGTTTGCAATCATAAACCAAGCTGCATTATCTTCTCTGAAGAACCCCTTCCCATCACAGTCCAAGCTGTCACCAGCAGGCACAGCTCTCCAGGGTCTCATCTCTCTCAGGGTGTCCCTGCTCCCTTCAGCCTTGGCTCCAATTCCAGCTCTCCCTGATGTTTCTGCATTTGCTCAGTAAACACACCATGTTCTCTATAATGGAAAACATGAGCATCTCATACACTGATAAAATTACTTCTGTGCTTACACAGCTACTTAATTCCATTTTGCCATTGATTTGTCATTTTAAAGTTAAATAATAAACATGGATTGCAGCCAGGGTACTGAGAGCTGCTTTCTCCCCCTCTAGCTTTTGATTTATGTATTTGTTTATTTACTGATAGATTTAAGTGCTCCCTTTTGCATTTCTCACATAATCTGGCAAATCCTGGGGATTTACTTTCACAATTGATTAGAAAAGTCAAAGTTTTACAGATAGGATTAAAATGGAAAATACCTAGGAGCCTTGATGGAATCTACTTATGACAAACAGTATCTCCAATAGGCTCTCCAGCCTTAAAAACCTGTGTGTGCTGTCAAGCAGTGTGAAGATATAACCATTTCCTGTTACAGGTATCATGTCAATTAAAGAAACACACTTGACTTGCTCATTTGTTCTTTGTGGGAGTGCCTTGTGGGCTTTTCATTTAACCAGCACGTGGGAAAAGATTTTTCCATTTGCTGGTAGTTTTCTTCTCTTTGAGATTTAATCAGACAGGCTGGAAGGCAATGCTCAGACAAGCAGTGCATTTCCAATATTGTCATTTCAGTAAAGTAAATTTTAAAATTCTAAAAAGGCTGACATGTGACATTTTGGGTTCTCCTTTTCTGTTTTGACTCCAAACCATATATTACTTCTTCAGTGTTATTTACTTTTAAATCTGTGTTTAGAATATTACTAATGCTTTATACAGGGCAAACTGCTTTTCAGCTTTTTGATTCTCTGTCAGACAGTGAACCTGGCTTCCTTTTGATCCACTCTCACAACCAAAGCAACCCAAACCAAATCAGTTATTCACACACAGCTGACTCCACAGTGGAATAATTTTCCAGATCATGAAATTTCAGTGCAGAGTGATAAAAAGATTAGGCTGGTGTCAAAGAGTAGATTACAGGGCAGCCTGGAGAAAAGAATTAGATCTGCTGCTAATCTCATTCTCCTGGGCTGGAGCCTTGCTGCCCTTCCCTGGCACTGCTGGGTGGTGAAACTCAATTCTGCTGCACAGAGCCAGCAGTGGTCTGAACACAGAGCAGGGGCCTTGTTTTACTGTTCTTGGTGAGTTCATGCCAAAACGTGGGGAGGAAAGAGATTGTGTGCTGGGTCAAGAAATTCCTGAAAGAGCAAAGCATCCCTCTGTTGTTAGCTGAGCACTGGAATTTGTAGGACAGTCAGTATTGACTGACCCTGCTTGCTCAGAAGGGTGGAGTGGGCAGACCTGTCTGCATGTCCCGGTGTTAGAATGGCACATGAAGCCAGGGACAGACAATGCACAGACACCCACACGAGTCTAAGGCACTGGAAAACACCCCAATTAAATGAAAATAACCATCCCCATTAAGTGGCAGCAGTCATTGCTTAATTGCTACCCAGGGAGGTATCCTAATTGAGAGCAGATGAAGTTTAGCACATCTTAGGCAGTAGATTATTGCTCAGATATGAAGGAAAGGGAAGAAAAGGAAAATCAGAAATACAAGACTAAGGCATTTCAGTCAAAAGCTGAAGGTGTTCACTTTTGCTAGATAAAACCAGAGCAAGGCTGCGGATCAATGAATTGGGATGTTTTGTAACAGGCAGCCACAACTTCACTTTCTTCATGCAGAAAAGCCCCTTTATTCACACAACTTACTTTTATAAAGTTTTTACAGACCTCTTGTGCAACTCTAATTGGGTAATAGTGTTCTTGCCAATTACTCCATTGGTTAGTAAAAGGTATTTTGCTTATCCATCAAATCCCTGTATTCTTGGTTACTTTACACATTTTATCCACTGATTCCCAAGAGACAGATTTCTTCTTTGTTGCAGGTGCAAACAGTTCTCTCACCAGAATAGTTTGTTATGTTAATTGTTTCCACGCTTAAGATTGTTTCACATGGGAACTTCCAAGCCCCTTAGCTGCACATAGAAGAAAGGACAAGCTAGATATTAATATAGCAGAGCAGGGCCTGATTTTATGAGGCCTTTCTTTTATAATTTACCTGCCCATCTGCATCCACAAGGACAGGGTCTTGCAGGACTGGCCTGAAATGCCCCTGGTTTTCCACTTGTTTGCTGCCAAGTGGGGAAGGAGCAGGAGCTGAGCCCAGCTGCTCCAGCAGGAGATTTAACCCAGCCCAGGCTGCAGCTCAGCCCTGCTCTGGCTCTGCTGGTTCTCTGGAGCCCAGGGGGCTCAAAAACATCTTTTCTTCACGTGGAATCAGGACCCCTGTGCTCACTGTAAATCCCCAGGCCCTGGTGAAGGCTCCAGCTTTGTCAGCCTAATGTGACTTTTTTTTTTTTTTTTTTCTTTTTCCCTAGCCCAGCAATTCTTCTTTCTTTGGAAGAGCTTTGACCTTTAAATGAAGATGCACACCAAGAACAATCCAGAGCTTGTTATCAAGACTATCTGTGGCACAGGCTGTGTGGTCATGTCCACCTCAGGTGATGAATCAGATCTCTCAGGGTCTAGGTACTAAGATCTTTGTTATCCTTGCAAACTCAGGGCTTTCCAAATCTTTAAGCCTGATCAGAGATAGAGCACTGCAAGAGCTTACTCAAATCTCAGCAAGCAGAAAAGAGAGTGAGGGGGAGAGAGCTCACCTAAAATAAAGACCACTTTTTAAAGATAAAACACAGCTCCAGGTTCAAGGGAAGCCTTTAGAGAACAGAAGAGATCTTTGTCAGGAATATATCTCATTTAGTCCCATTGTTTCACTGCATGCTTTGCAGAGAGCCAGCCATTTATCTTGCCTTTTTTGCACAGGTTTTGGGGGTTTTTCCCTCCACTCCTCATGCCAGTTTCCATTTCATTAGGAAATTAATCACTGATGAGGTTCTAGACCTGTCTCCCTGCAAGCAAGCCTCAAAGACAGGCTAATCAAGAAAAAGAAAACATACAGTCTTGTGACCTGAAACCTGAGTGCTTTTACAAGTATAGTTTTATTTCTGTTATTCTGTGTTATGGATGGCTGTTGTTTAGAGTTTGTGGCATGCAGACAAAGAACTCCATGTCAGAGCACCTATGGTTAGATGCCTTCAACACATGTTGAGGTCCCAGGGGAGAAATTTTCAAAGGGAAATGCAAAGGGCAGAAGAATCCCTAAATTTCCACACGATTTCTCCTGTGGGCTCTGTGAGCTGAACCTTCCTGGTTCACAGCACATTACTGGAATGCTGTACCCATGTCCCTGAAAGCCTCAGAGGGATGTCTCATTTTCACAGTTGGTGTACTGCACACACATTTGTTTGTGGAGTTATATGCCCAGACAAGGAGACAATCACATTCCTGTAGCTTGAGTGCCTCTGTAATGAGGCATAATGCTGCCATGGGGTTTGCAGGGAGAAGGAAGCTCCCAGAAAGGCCATGGCAGCTTGGCCTGACCTCTCTTTAACAATGAGCAGATCAGGATATTTTCTGTGTGAGGGGGCTGCACACACAGGGCAGTCTGCACCCAAACACCCTTGTGTGGTGATTCCTGAAAAGCCAAGTCCTGACCCACACAGCAGTTCATTTTGGCTACTTCAGGTATTCCACAGTGAGAGAGGAAGAGAGGGAACACCCTTTTCTATCCCCTGCCTGATCTCAGCCTCCACTCAGACTCTGACACAAACTAAGCTGTTGCCAGAAATACCCATCTTGGAGCTTGAAAAAAGGGTATTTTTCTCCAGGAATATCAGTCTAATAAAATACAGTTCTGCCTACGACCCCAGCCTCTTTCATATCCTCTGACAATACTCCTACATGACTATCATGATGCTGCACAAGTCTTCACAGCTCCCTGCTATGTTTTTGTTAAATTTTAGTTAGATAGCCACGAAAGAAAACAAACACAGCATTTACAGATCCTTGTCCCTCAGCTTTATAAGGCGAAGATTTCTAATGCACACAGTTATTTTAGACAGCTTCTGAGTGACTAATCTAATGTCTCCTCCATTTGGAGAACACAGAGCATTTTGCAGAAGTGTACAGGATTGATTCACTTGTAAAATGTGCAGGAGTGGCACACACCACTTTCACTCACGTCACCAAAACACTTTGGGAATTGTTGTGCTGGGAGTTTGATCAAAATCCTGCACAGATACAATTCCCACAAGGGCTTCTTATTTTCAAGATCCAGATTTGCTAACCAGCAGCCTGATTTTCAGAAGAGTAAAAAATCCAGCAGCCTTCTGAGTCTCCCTCCCCTGTTTTCTTCCAGAAACAATGTGTGTGCATGACTTCTATTCATTCCTGCAGACATGAAATATGATGCCTAAGAACACCTGTTCCTAAAAATTATTTAAAGTCTTAAGACATAACACACAAAGGGATTGAGGAGACTGAGAACCTCTTAACAGCATCACAAGCTGAGCATTTCAGTGCTTGCCATGAGTTCAGGGATGATAACAGCAGGAAGCCTGGCAGAGTGAGCCAAGGGAGGGAGCCTAGCAATGGTGGACTTGTTGGAGGTCTTTAGTCAAATTGCTTCATTTCTCCCAGTGCCTCCTGTCAGATCTGGCTCATCACCCCTGGGACAAAGCCTTCTACACATGATGTAGGTAAAATGCCAAAGGCCATGGTGAAATCTTGATTCCATGTAGCCTATCAGAGCCCAAAAGCACCCCTGCCAAGTCACTTTTACAACTAAAAACTTTCCCAGCTGCTATTTCTCCTGTAAAGTACCTTCACTTTGCCAAATGTATTTCTCTCTTTCTAGTTCTACAGTGAATTTCTTTGTGTCCCAAACCTACCTGTAACTCAGTAAATCTCTTATTTCAATGTTTCTTTATTTTTCAGCACTCCCTATTTTCCTCTTCCTGCCAGCCCATGTTTTCTGTCCTTATTAAAGAATTTACAGGTCAGGGATTGTCCCTTTTCTGTTCCCTGTTGGGATGGGGATTTTTCACCTCTGTATTTTCTGTTCTTTGGCATTTGTATAATGCACGGTGCAGAAAGTTTTCAGTAATGAATTTGGATGTTTTTCAACATGAACAATTTTGTTTCCTCTGTATCTGTTTTCCCTGCTTATGCTGGAGCAAAAGAGGACCCCTCCAACACGCTGTGCATCAGCCCATTGATTAAGTAGGCAACTATTCTGTGCAGTAATTATTGTTGCCTGAGCTATACCAAAGCCCAGCAAATCATTTTTATTTCAGTAAGCTCTGCAACTCAGAGAAAGAAGCCCTAGTCATAGTTAGACAGCAAATGAACTGCTAGAAAAATCCCAGGTTGTGCACAGATCATTTATAACCTAGCCAGCCCAGTGTTTGCAGAGGGTTTTGCCCACTAAACATCTCATAAATCATTGACTTCCTTTAAAAAGATAACAATAATTTCAAAGAGGTAAATGGGATTGGTCTGGATCATTATGTTCTCCCTCTAGGGCAGGGAGTTGAAAGTTTTAATTTTCTTTCATCAATCTAAGTCATCACCCAAGGCTGGAGTGTGATGTTTGACTTCCTCTACTGGAAACCTTAGTAAGAGAGCTCTGAGCACCCTCCACAAAGGTCTTGAGCAATGCTAGTGCAGTTGTTCAGGAATTTGTGCCATAAGGTGACTGCCTGTGAGCAGAGCACTGCCACCTGTGCCAAGCCCACTGTGGGACCAAAGCCTGAAGGCACCACCAGCAGAGCCTGGGCTTGGCATGGGATACACACCAAGAGAAGGGAGCAGGAAGATGTCACTTTGCAATCAGGACCTCCCAGACAAGTCTCTGTGTACAGGCATCATACAGCACAGCCAGAATCATTTCAGCATGGCTTTGGGATCCATGGATCTGTGCAGGGAACGTGTCTGGGGCTTCAACACATTCGGCAAGCCAAGCTATCCCTTCAAACTATCCAACTGACATTCAGGAGCTAGAATAATTCTAAATCTTTTAAATCCAGGCAGACAAAGCAAACACAGCCCCATGCACTCAGCTGTGCAGTCCTGAGGGCAGGAGGGTTCCTCCTCCTTTGCAGCCCCTGAAGCTGCACTGGTGCTCCCTGCACGGAGCAGGTCTGTGCTGTGTGGCTGTGTCCCCAGCTGGCCAGGGCTGCATCCCACTGCACTGAAGCAAGCACACTTTCTCTTTGTCCTTTCCAGCACTGGGGCACAGTGGGGTTTTCTGTTACATCTGTGTAACCCAGGAACTCTGTAATCTCACCAAATTTCATGGCTGGTGCTCTGACGTGCCACCATTCGAGCCACAGCAACCATCATCAAAACAAGGGCAGCCCTGAGCTAAACATTTTTCTTCAATTAATCTAGTGGGTTTGCTTTTTGCAAAAACTGCACATCCCTGTAATATTTTCTTCAAACATGCTAATTATTTACAGTAATTAGCTGAATATTTTATATAACAAATTTTAAGTTGTGTATTGATTCCTTGTTACTTTCTATTGTAGTCAGCTTGTTTTTAGCCAGTTGTAATTATTTCTTGGAGCACTATGAAGAACACAGGAACAGAGTTTTAATAGGAACTCTGCAGAAACTGAGAGATGAGATACTGAATGTCCCCTGTACTCCATAAATACAGCAAAAGAGACAAAAAGAAGGCAGTAAACAGGGGAAAAATATATTATAGAGCCAGCAAAGGCCCTTGCTTGATGATGGCTTAGCTGGAGTCCCCAGATGTAATATTCTAGAGGAATTCTGGCAGGAAGAAGTTCAATAAAGTCATCATGCATGTGGGGTGCTCCAAGCTTGGAGTTCTAGAGCAAAACTGTCAGAAAGAGTTCAGCACACTCACACGTGGGGTGTTCCAAGCCAGGAGCTTTGGAAGCACAGCTCTGCACCTCCTCATGTTTTGTTTCACATCTTCAGCCTGGAAAAGAAGATGCCCCATTCATTTACCAGAGGACAGAGCAATTCAGAGCACACAACGTTGGAAACCTGCTCAGTAACAATCTGACCTCCTGCCAGCAGCCTGTTGCTGGCAACACGTACCAACCCTGCCAAGAGCCACTTCTGCAGGCAAAAGGAAAACTGGCACCAAACCCATTGCTTTCTTAATCCTTCTAGTGCCACTGCCAACAAAGACAGCCCTGTTTTAGTTCCAGATTTAGTGAGGCCTTCCAAACAATTTATTTTCCATGTGCCACAGAAGGCACTGAGTGACAGGCTGCAGATGAGTGCAAGCAACGAGCACATCAGGGCAAAGTCCCTTTCCCAGGCTCCAAACAAATTCCACGTGCTCTGCATCCTTGCAGGCACTGGACTCACTGACAGCTGTGCCTGAGAATGCCAGGACAGAGGGGGCAGGAGGAGACTGGAGCACTGCAGAATCACAGCCACATCCTGCAGGGATGCAGGACTTGGAGGAGGGACCAAAGTGCAGTGGTCTAATCTTCCCCAGCTCCTGCTTAATTCAAATTCTCAGCACTCAAATCAGGATACAGAGTTCAGTTATAATTCAATAGGAGTATCACAGACTATTTAAATAAAATGTATTTCAGTAAAAGGAAATTCAATCTACAGAAGGGATTTTAAAAGGTACAGATGTATTTCTTAGAACTGGTGTTTCTACCTTTATAAACAGATTCTCTTTAGAATAAAAGACCAAACTATAATGTTTTAAAAGGAGTATATTACATTTAGCTGCTTACCTAGATTTCCTGGTAAATTAAATTGAAGCCCTCAGCAATACTTTTCTTCCTTTTGTTCTTTTCTCTCTAATTATACTATGGCACTAATTATCTTATGGGCAAAACCAGTCTATAGATTGCTACTGCTTCAAAAACTTAACCACTGCTCCTCCTACCCTCCCATATTTAATGGATATTTTCATTCAGTCAAAAAAATCCCAAAATCCAAACCCAACTGAAATGCAACAAAAAAAGCAAAGAAAAAAAAAAAAGCAAGTCTTCTCCTTTTCTAGAAGTTGTCTGCCTCCCTGGTTCTCAGCTGCTTGCTATCCCTACTGATTCCCAAAGTTTGATTCACACTTCTCTTTGAACAACAGCACTTCTCCAGGTTATGAATGGTACCTGTGCCCATGAGTGTCCCCTGATCCCTGATTCCCATTTTCATGATTGTTAGGATCTTCTCCTGTAGCCTTTATGTGCTGAGTGGTCTACCTCTAGTATAATCCCATCTGGAGTAATTTAACAGCAGCTGTCAATAGTGTAACCATGAATTTTTTCATCTGAGAAAATCATTGTAAAATTGGATCACCACAGAGTGCATTTCAGTGAAAATACCGGTTGGTTTTAAGTAAAAGCTCAATAAGTGATGTTTCTAAGGTTAAATCATGCAATGTTAGCTTATGGTTAATGGCACAAACCTCTGCCCACTTCACTGTATTAAGATGCTCTAAAGAGAGACAAAGAGATCTAAACAAATTTTTTAACTCATTAGCTCACCAGGGAGTCAACTTAAAGCATTGATTAACAGAACCCTTGCTATCCTATCTACACCCCTAAGTAGCTTAATAAGCTATTAATATAGCTTAATAAGACATAAAATATTCTGATCAGGGTTTTCAACTCTACTTTTTTATCAATGTTTTTTACAAGAAAATACAACATCATCTTGCATACAAAGCAGTCTGCACAAGGCCTTAATTTTGCACAGACCCATTAAAAGTAACTTTCATTTACTTTGCATTTACTGATCCGTGTGACCTTTAAACTGTTACTAAGCAGGAAAATTAAATATCCAGCAAAAAAAGAAAAAAAAAAGCTTTGAAAGAACAATTCATGAGAAGGTGCTGAGTTTGTGCTGCATCAAGTCACGGAGCTCTGGTGGGAAACTGCTGGCACCTGGTGATGCCAGTGGAGAGCATCCCCATCCCAGACCCAGCAGCTCATCTCCCCTCCTCCCCAAGAGCTGTTGCCAGGGCAGACAGAAGCCCCTCCACCCCACCTGTGTGCCAGCCACAAGGGCTCCTCCCTGCCCTGCTGCCCACCCTCCTCAGGCACCATTCTCTCAGAGAGGCACAGTGGGATAACCCTGTGTTTGCTCCAGCTTGACTCAAAACTTTCACCTGCTTCTTTTTGCCTGATTTCTGCTTTCCAGGAGACAGTGCTCCTTTCACCCAAAGCCATCCTCCACGTCCAGCTCATGGCTGGGAGTGTTCCTGCCTCCCTTTGCCATGTGTCCCTGCTACTGGAGTCACTCCACAGGGCAAGGGAGGCAGAGCCCAGAGCACAGGACTGCCTCGTGGGCAACCTGATCATTTTTGTTCTGTTTAATCCCAGTTTGGTTTTAAAAGCCTCGCCTAGAGCAAACAGCCTCCAGCACTGGGAAGACCCAGCAGCACAGAGGGATCCCTTCCCAGAGCCAGACCAGGTTTCAGACACACGTAACACCCAGAAGAAGGCTGTGTTCCCCTGTCCAACAGTGACCCCTCTGTGACATTGCTCAGTAATAACCACGGGCTGCGGGGGAGGCGGATTGCAATCATTAAATTGTAAATCCCTTTAAATGCAAAGATCAAAGGGAAAGTTTCAATCCTATGACACATAATTAAAAATGCAGACGTGAATGGCTTTGATTCATGAATGCTTATGTACTTTTAAATTGTTGCCAGGGAGATCAGGGCATGAGAAAATTAAAAACCATTACGCTTCAAAAGGATAAATGATTTTCACAGCTTTCTAACATTATTTCCTGTTGCGCAGATTTTTGTGTGTTTTAACATTTTCCCCGCCCTGCCTGGGCAGATTACTTCTGAAAAATGTTTTCCAGAAAATGTTCAAAACTCAATGAGATTAAAAGGAGATTAGTGTTCTTGTTGGTTGGGGAGTTCCCATTTGCATCTAATGGCAAACACTCGGGGGCAGCTAAAGAGGAACTCCACCACACATACTTCACCCTTACTCCTGCATTCTAATTTAAAAAGCTGTGACCTTTTAATTCATTATTCTTTTTCTAATTAAGCCAGTGCAACACAATATGGTACAGGCCATAAGCCAAATCTCCTTGAAGTTAAAGGAAATATTCCCAGGACTATAGTGATTTCAATCTGTTTGTTTAACATTTCTCACTTGTAAAAGTCAAAGCACTTAACTGAAAGGAAAAGCCTGCTTCCTATTTCACAACTAAAAATTGAGACATACAAAGTGGACATGATTCTCAACCATCTCAGCATGGATGCTATAACAAATATTCCCACTTCTGATCCATAGTGCCTCAGATTTGCCCAGCTTCAAAGCATCCCTTCACCAACTGGCACCTGATATATCCTTTGAAGTGCTTTAAAATCACCCCAGTGTCACCAGAGACAAACAATTAATTTCTCAGACAGAAATTTGCTGCTGAAATGTCCCTGGGAGCTGATGGCTGCAGTGAACTCATGGACAGCAGTTCCTCTCCTGGACTGAAAGTGCAGGTGAAAACAAACCCAAACTCTTTAGTACTGAGCTCACATTGCTTCCTAGCCACAGCCAGCATGGAGGGTGAGGATGATCAGGTGAAATCCTGAAAGCTGTGCTGTGCACAGCTGGATATGAATTCCCCCCTCCTCTCCCTAGCTGGTGGAGTACAGGATGATTTATCTCATCCAGCACCCTCATCTTCAGATGTCTCCACATCATGTAAGTGATTTTGGTCTGCAGTTGCATGGGATGAATCCCACTAATCAAAAGTTTTACATTTGGGGTGAAGGACTAGATCCAGCCCCCGAGCCACTGCAGCTCTAAATACACAGCTACCTCTTTGTGTTCCCATGCTTTTGAATTTTGGGACTCCACTTCCAGTAGAACAAGGTTCAGCTGAAATACATCTGCATGAGGCTGACTTGCTGCTCACTCTGGCATAGTTCAGCTTCCAGTCAAGCCAGCCAGAGACAAGCAGCAGCAAACTTACAGAGCACTGAACAGTTCAGCAGGTACCTGATGGTGAAAGGAAAAGCCTTATGTATTTACTTCTGAACATGTGAATTGTTTCTGTTTGAGACTGGGCTGTTTACAATTGTCTCCACAGCTGAGATTCAGTGTAAGTGGCCATCCCAAAAAGGCACTGATGCTTTGTTATCCACTGAGATATCTCCAGGAAACAGAAGCCCTACAATAAGACATCTAATGTACTACCCTTCTTGTAATTTGTAATATCTGATGACTAAATAGCAACTAGAATGGCAAGAATTTATCCTTTTTTTCAGTTGGCAGTTGTTCAAGACCATATTATTGTTCTTTTTTTGTCATTATTGGATCAATAATGTTGCAACATAATTCTCATTCTTCAGATTTCAGTCCAAAGAAGATTTTCTAGTCTCAGTTTCTTTGTCCTATAACTCTCTTTGTCCCATAACTCTTAATCCATTTACTGCAAGGCTTAGATCAGTAGCTTGCATTTGACTAAGGCAAAAGCATCTGGTGTTGACTTGAGAACTAAAAGAAATTAAGAAGCAGTTTATTCTATTTTTTAAATGAAACTATGTTATTTTTATGTGAATTTGTGCCTTTCCTCAGTAATTTTCATGTTCCAATCAGCATTTGCTATGTGAAAGAACAAGATTTCTCATGTTCAAGCACCTGGATCCTCTTGTAAACCCAGTTCTTGAACTCTGTCTTCTTCCACACACCCTTGCAAAATGACTGAAGGGAGCAAGGGACCAGCTCCTCTGCAGGTTTAAATGAACTCAGATTCGTTTACAAAGTAACAAAGAGAAGTCAAATGCAATCAAAAGGGACTTCAGGGCCCTGGGATGGGGGCAGCAGGATCAGGAGCACGGGTAGTGATCTCCTGGATTCTTCTGTTCACCACAAATAATGTTGCTAGAAGAGGCAGATCCATCAGGTCAAGGGGTGAGGCTCTCAAACTGGTGTCAGTGGAAAACTGTTGGGTTTGTTGACCATGGGAGGTTGTACTCAACAGGTAGAATCCTGACACCTGCCAGGATGCCCCTGTCCCAGAGGGGAGAAGGAGCTGCAGCACAGGAGCCACTGGAACTCATGGACAGAGCAGTGCATGAGCTTGGGAGGGGGAAGGGGACAGAGCCAGGCTGGCCAGTGATGAGCAGTGGGATGGGAAGGATGTTTACTGCACCCCAGGTGTGCCTCAGGCAACCTGAGAATCTGCTCAGCACAGATTTCATTTAGGTCTCCTTCCTCTCAGACATGGGATCACAGAATATTCCAAGCTGGAAGGGGCCCAGGAGGATCTTGAGGTCCAGCTCTTGGTGAATGGCACACAGAGGGCCTGAACACTCAACATCCCATTTTTGGCACCTTGCCCTGACCAGCTGAGCCAGCCTCAGGGTAATGGGATACACAAGGGAGAGCCAACAGCAAAGATGACTCTGTTCCTCAGTACACCACTGAACTATGCAGCTGAGACTGGGAAAAGCATGAAGGGAGACAGAGGAGTCACAGCAATGCAATTCTCTCCAGGATGGTATTTCCTGCAATTCTAATTTCTGTTGATATCAGCGTTGAGGATTAATGTAAGAAAAGCATATGTACTGTTTGCATATTGACTTGCAAAACCAGATTTTGGTAACACAGATGCAAGGACAGTGTCCTACATCGTGAGTCAGTCACTGTGCCAAATAATGAACTGTTCTCTTTCATCCCCATGGTCAGAATCTGACTCTTACCAGGACAGCAGAACCGAGCAACAGCAGCTGTTCTGATTTCCAGCATGCTTAAAAGCAGGGGTAACAGGAAATCTCACAGCTGAACAAAATCCTGTCTGTTTTTATTTGTGCTCTAATTTCAGCATTGAAACAGTGAACTGGCATTCAAGCATTTAGGCTGATTCAGGGACTGGTGGTGTGCCTTTCTTGCTCAATTCATGTTCATTCTGGTCCCAGTAATGATTACCTTTGAACAGGTGCATCACAAGGCCAAGCTCACTGCAAGACTTAGGAGAAGGAAAAGAACAAAACTAATGAATTAATAAATGTTATAAACTCCTGGACTGTTTACAGCAGCAGCAGTAAATGTGCTAAATTTGCTTCATATGACAAAGATTACCAGAGTTCCTGACAATTGCAGCAGTTAATCAGCACCTGAGGAAGAAATTATTTTCAAATGGATAGGTAGCCAGATGGCAAGTGTTCTCCTTTTTCAAAGACACCTGCATATTTGAAGCAATCCTCTTCCTTAACACTCTCAGCCTCACCAGGGCTGGGACCATTATGAAGGGGAAGATGAAGAGGAAATCCTCATCCAGAAATCAAAGAGCTGACAACTGCCTTTTCTGCCCTCTGGAAATTATATTGAGAGTTGAGACTATCTCTTCTCACCTACTAGAGTGGTTGTCAACTGAGTGCTGACTATGTCACAAAAGACTCCCAATCCACTCTTCTGTGCACTTTTCAAAAGAAATCAGTGTTCTCCGTGTTCTGCAGGTCTCCTTTACTGAACAGCCACTTAGCAATATCCTTCCTCTGCTCAACTTGTCCTTGAGTTGGAGTGGCTGCTTTATACCAGGGTAGAGAATATGTTAGAGACAAGACTTGCAGAAAGTCTGAGTTCACAGCAGTGCAGCTGTACTGAAGCTCAAGAGATTGCACTCATCTGACTGCATCACTGGCTGCCCAGCGACCTCAGCTCCACCATTCCAGGGGTAGTGATGGGAATTATCACACAGCTCCTTGTGTGTCAAACACAAAAACTGGGGATGAGCAGCGCTGGAGAACAGTGAAGCATGATTACTAATAGCTTGCATGATTATTCCCCAACACAGGCAGTCTCATAATATTGCCTTCATTTGGCATAATACTGCCTGAAAACACCAAGAGGAAAACACTGTTTTGCTCTAGTGTTTTATTGATAACTAGAAGGGGAGATACAAACAGAATATCTGCATTGCCCCGGCAGACAAACAAAACCCCAAGTCCCACAGGTAATTACCATCTCCTAATTGGGTTTGAAAACAGGAGATTTGAGCCTGAATGCATGGAGTTTGCACCAAAATGAACAATTACTTGTCTGAGGGATTCAGAGGTTTCAAAACACAACAGGAAGAGACTGAGGCTGAATTGAGGCTTTAACTGTGAGTTTGCTGCACAGACCTGCACTAACGAGCTGCTTCTTTCACTAGCGGAGTCAGAATTCACAGCCACCCCCATTGTCATTTTTATCTGCCACTCCAGGCTCATTACATCAGTTTAACTAATGGCAATTAATATGAAAATTAAAATTGATAGCAAAATTAAGCGCTTGGAAGACAGTGAGTGCTCCTGCATAACTCTGGCATGTCTAATGTCTGCTGTGCAGTGCCTGTGGCACGAGCTGTGCAGGCAGCCCTGCTGCAGCCCCAGTGCAGCCCCAGTGCAGCCCCAGCCTCCTCTGCCCTGGCCCTGGCATGATGCTCCCCCTTCACTCCTCACATTTCTGGCAGCCACCTTTGAGCACTTTCCAGATGCTCGGACAAAGTGGTCCCCTAGTTTGCTGCTGATGCCTGCACAGATTTTCCAGCATGGCTTAGAGTTCAGAGATCCAAGCCAGCCATGAGCTGGCTCAACACCCAGGCTGAGCTCCTCAAAAAGTCAGGGTTGCTGCCAGCAGACAGTCCAGGTCCTACACCTGACACAACAGCAAAGGAAAACTGCTAGACCTGCCCAAGACCTGGGGTGTTTCATTACAAAATATTTACTTTGCCAACCCAAATGCTTAATTATTCAGTGTTTGTATAATACTTGAAGGCACAAGCTCTACCCCAGAGTTTTAAAATCATTATAATCCAGGTTCTAATATCTTCCAGCCTTCATTCAGCAACACTTTAAGTGTGATTTGCACCAATATTACTGTGACAACAGCCTCTCACCATCAGCAATGTCCAAACTTTCCACCCATGACATGCAGCTTTAAACTCATCTAGCTTTAAATGAGCTGGCAGAATTAGAATTATCCTCTAGATTTTCCATTACCAAGGCACCAGACACACTTTACAGGCATCCTTTCAGCAAGGGACTATGTCACAGTTTACTGATACAATAATCAACATAAATCTGCAAAATGCTTTTGCTGACATTGTTGATAGGGAACAAAACAGTGCTTTAAACACACTCAACCCTCATTCCCCCAGTGCAGCTTATCTGAAGTTGCTTGGCAGAGAGGATGTTGTGATTTTATGCCGGTGTGTCCAATTTTATATTGACACCTGCTGTGTATGAGTGGGGCTGTAACTGCCTCGTGCCCAAGAGCAATCCTTCCCATGCTCTGCCTGGGCTGTAACTACCTCCATCATATTCTTACAAATGGCTCCAAGCAGCAAAATAACATCTGTATTGATCTAAAGAACATTTTATTGATTAAAGACTTCAGAAGAAACCATGTGAAATGCAGGCACATAATTTAACAATGTCTTTCCAGTACCTGTGTTGGAAATACAGGAATATGAAGCTGTTAAATTTTTGATCAAATAGCTCCCACTGAGATTGCTGCAATGATGCAAAGTCAAATAGCTGAGCTGTGGGGCTCCCCACCCCCCATTCTAGTCCCTTCCATAGTGGGAAGGGAAAGATCTACAGGTTAAGAATTGTTTCTGGATATCGACACTGAAGATGAAGACAGGTTGAAATGCATCTCCATCCTGTCTGCAGCCAGGTGCACACGGGTCTAGGGCAGGAGAGTGGGCTGATTGAGGAACACTTTGGGAGGGACAGCTGGGACACCTCTCCCCTTGCCTGCACTTAACAGCTCTCAGCGTGTTTAATGTCAAATTACAAAGCTGATGTGTCATGAGGATGGGACATCATCGTCAAGGCTTTGCACTTAATCCTGAAGGAGGGGTTTGGAGGAGAGCCCTGGCAGTGAATGGCACACGAGGAGCAATCAGAGGTTTAAAGAAACCCCATGTGCAAGCAGAGACCAGCGTTTCCAGGTACAGCCTGAGAAGGGGAAACCTGGCTGCAGGCACAGGGGATCAGCATAAGGCTGCTCCTGGCAGCTGACAATTCACTCAGGTCACACCTTACACTCCTGTTCTCCTGAAGAGAAAGTCAGAAAACACTCTGACAGGAAATAGGAAATGTAAATAAAACACAACAGCCTCTTGAGAAATCCAAATTCAAAGGCTTTCAGACTCAATCTCCACACAGGCCTAGACTCCCCAGGATTGTGGGGTTCTGTTCTTGTGTGAGAAATTCAGTATCAATTGTTTCATCCTTGATGTTGTAAGGGGAAAGACACCACATGAAGCTGATGAAAATCTATGTGAGGAAAATGGATGAAAGCAATGCTTGGGAGACAGATAGGAAAGAATGTGGTATGAGCCAGGATTCTGACATTGCTCTGTGAGGTTTTGGAAAATATATCACAGATACACTTTGGGTATTTGCAGTTATAGTTACTGTAAGCAGAGGAAAACCTAGTGATTTTGATGTCATGGGAGAGCTAATGTAGATTTTTTTGTGTGTATTAGTTGGGAGAGAAACCCAGTCATCCTACAGGAACATGAGGAATGAAAACCCTGATAAAACTGGCAAAGTCAGCTCCATAAAGATACTTCCTCTCTTTGGGGTGTTTTTTTGTTGTTGTTGTTTGGTTGGTTGGGTGGTTTTATTTTTCCTGTCTCCCTTCTGTAGTTTTAAGCTTTCTTCTGTTGAAGAAATCAAGATGAACAATGCTTGACTGAGTGGATCTAGCTAGACAATCAGATGAAGAAACTTTTTTCTGATCTGACATTTTCTATGCCAAAGGGAAATCAATACCACATTCCAAATGGTGCCTTTAAAATATCTCTTGATAGGCTGGCTGGCAGAAACCAGAGCTGGAGCTCACAGGGAAAGGACCAGAACTGCAGCACCTCCACCTCCAAGGACTCTTTCTCTCTTCCTGACCTTTGGTAAGTCTCCACATATTGCTCCAAACCAGCATTGTGGATTTAATTCAGCATGGGAGACTCTGCCCTAGCTTTCTTAGCAGGCCTAATTGGATGATTAAAAATATTACAGAAATACTATTACCAGGACTGAAAAATAATGTTTTCCCAGGCTGTATATTGTCTTTTTAAATCTTCATCCCACAGCAAAGAAAACCAGTTGGTTTGTGTCTTTCTCTTTATTTGTACACATCTATTTAGCCTTTCTTGCACCCACACTTCTCAGTTTTGCTTTGTATAAGCACCCACATTAAACATTTTTTCAAGTTATCCTTTTTCACCTACTGTTTAAGAATTAAGTAATTTAATTTTTTGATACTTTTCTACTGGTATTTTCAAGAAGTAAAAATATTTTATAAAATTTTCCTCCCTGTACATCACAACCCTGAGGGAAGGGCTGGCTCTGGCAGTGAGAGTGCAGAAGAGCTGGAGAGATTCCCTCAGTGCAGGACAGCTGAGGCACTTTTGTACCCTGGCAGGCACACAGGCCACACCTGGGGATGTCAGACAAATTAAAGGTGGAGGGTAATGCCAATAGTGTGCTCAGAGCATTTACAGCCCAAACTGCTCCTCTCTTGCTCCTGGAAGGAGATTTTTTCAGTTAGTTACAGTTCATTAACTACTACCATTGAGTGGGTCTTATTTTAATTCCTTTGATCTAATTCAGACAGGGATTTTTTCTTTTTCAGCATTGAACCAGAGTGTAAGTTTTGGCTTAGTTAATGAAATAGATAGCTAATTTACATTAATGGCTATTACTGGGCACCTAGAAACACTCAGGCAGTCAAATCACCCAATGCTTCTTTTTCTCTTGAGAGGTCAAAACCCCTGAACCCAACTTAGACCAGTGGTGCCATGAGTCAAATGTAATAAATGTAAGACTTCTATTAAATAAAGAGAAAGTAGCCACATACAACCTCACAGTTCTTGTGATGTTCAGTGATTGAAAGTGTCACACCAGAAAACAGAACAGGTTGTACTCTGGGTACTCTTGAATCAGGAGATTTCAACACAGGGAAACAAACCCAGGGGAATCCTCAGGCAAACTTCTTGTTCTCCCACTGTCCATCCCTGGAGGGTCACAGTCACACAGCAGAGCAAAGCTGGAATCAAAACTGGCCAAGGGAAAACGGGGGTCACTGCAAGGGATGGAAACCCCAGCATTTCCACCCAACTTCTGACACTGCTTTGGTTCATTGTCTGTCACAGGGGCAGGCTCTGAAAGAACAGCAGTCTGCCCACTGGGAGTGTCAACTAAGAAGATCTCAGATCCTGGCACCCATTCCAGCATGGGGATCATGCTGCAGGGTAGAGCCTTCTACCAAATGCTGATACAGCCAAAATAAAGAAAAATATCACAGTACACTTACCCTTTGGAGTCCAAGTCTTTAGGAGGAGAGTTTATTTAAAAAGCTAAAAATGCTTCCAGCTAAATTCTTGTTGGTTTATATGTGAACTGGGGAAGTGAAATAATTGTGGGAAAGGTGGAGTCTAAGGCAGAACAATTGTTTTTATTATTTTAACCGTAACCACCCCAAACTTGTTTCCAGCTAATTTCATTGCAACTAGGCATCTGAGATTTTATTGTCATCATTTTTAGTAGTCAAAAAATGCTTTCTCTATTCCACAGAAGCTTCTCCTCTGCTTCTTGATTTCTCAGAATACTGTAAACATAGGACAACATGACATAGAACTCCAAAGAGGCCATTACTTAAACAAATGAATGGGGTCACTTTCATTTATTTCATTACAATCTCCTCCAGCCTTTGCTTTCCTTTGAGGTCGTTTTTTGATTGTCTTGTTTGGAAGCCAGGCAATTTGTCCCACACTCTCTGCTGTTCCTGGGCTAATTAGAATTTATGAAAGTAATTGAAACACCCTTTGCAGTATGCTGTTAACTCCCTCCAGGTCGCTGGGAAAGTTAGCTTCAGTGTTGGTTTATTCTAACTGACTCTAAAATATTAAAATGACATTGTTTAAGAATTGTATTCTCCAATTTAGTGCTCCCACTAAAACCATGTGGCCACTTGCTCCCTTCTCTTCTCCCACTCCTGCCCTGTGCCTGGAGAGGAGAATTGGAGGCACAAAAGGCAAAGGTCAAGGGTTGAGACAAGAACAATTTACGGGAAACAGCCAAGAGATAAGGGAAGGGACACTAACAGCAACAATAACAGAAGTGCACAAAGCAAAGAGTGGTTCAAGTGCAAAATGCTCTCTGCAGAGCCCAGGCTGACCCAGCACAGCCCCCAGCTGCTCCCTCCAGCACTACCCCAGCTCCCAGTGCTCCTGCCCACCTCCACTCTGACCCCACAGCAGCCCCCAGATGGGACAGTGGCTGTCCCTGCTCCAGCAGTGCCCTGAGGGCTACAGACTAACCTGGGCTCCTGGCCATGCCCCCTCTGGCTGCTGGGAAACACTGACCAGAGCCAGGACATGAACACCTGAGAGGTGGTACCAGATTGGGGATAATTCTCCTTTAACAGTAAATTCATTATAAGAGTAAAGAACATACTTGATTAGCATCGGCTGGTGCTTGTGGAGATGCCCACACCCCAAGGGCATGCAGCTGAGCCCCGGGTGTGTTAGCTCCTGGATCCTGGGCAGGGTGGCAGGGGGCAGCCAGAGCACGGCCCTCGCTGGCACTGCCACTGCTGGGCACCCCCGGAGTGCCCTGGACCCCCCAGGCACATCTCAGACTCTCTCCTCACTGCCTCGGGCCCACGGGGCACAAAGCAGGAGCTGCTGTGGTGCAGGAGCCTGCCCTGGCATGAGGAAAAGCCTGAGCCCACAGACCAGCCCAGAACCACAGGCCCCAGCACATAAAGCCTGAACTGCACCTGCCCTCCTGCCCCTCAACTCAGCAGGGACCCCAGGACTACCTGCACCCAGCAGGGCATTGCCCACCCTGTGCTACCCTCTCAGGCACCTGTGCTACCACCCAGCAGGGCATTCCCTGCCCTCTGCCATCTCTCAGAAAGCTGTGCTGCCATCCAGCAGGGAATTGCCTACCCTGTGCCATCTCTCAGGCAGGTGCCATCTAGCAGAGCCATTCCTTGCCCTGTGCCATCTCCCAGGCAGCTGTGCTGCCATCCAGGAGGGAATTGCCCACCCTGTGCCATCTCCCAGGCAGCTGTGCTGCCATCCAGCAGTGTCACCCTGAGATTCAAAGCCTTCTGAGTGTTTACATATCTGTGATGTCCTTTCCCATGAATTGTAAGATAAACAAGGATTGTTGTTTGCATTCTTCTGTGAAACAGGTCACTTGAGGGACTTCTTGTTTGCCCAGTGGGGTTGGAGAGGTGGTAACCTCATTGTGCAATCCCTGGTCAGTGTCCGGGAAATGATATAAGCTGAGGTCAAAATAAACCTGTGTGAGCTGTTCCATGTCCCACAGCGACACAGGAGGGCATTCCCTGCCCTGTGCCATCTCTCAGGCACCTGTGGTGCCACCAGGAGGGCATTCCCTGCCCTGTGCCATCTCTGGTGCCACCAGGAGCTCTGAGAGCTCCTCCAGGCTCTGCTGAGCAGCACAGCTCAGCCAGCCCATGCCTCTGACAAACGTGACAGTGCAACGTGGTTAAAGAAACCCTGCAAGAAATCAAGCATGAAAATGTTCTTCCATCTTTCTATTATTGCCTTGAATTGAAAATTAATATATGGAAATTGTGTAAACAGAATTGGAAATAATAAAGATACAGCAGGAACCAGCATCAAGAATTTGGGACAGAATTGAGTGGGCAAAAATTAGCAGCAGTTTACAGGAAAGAATTAATACTGGAATACATTCAGAGTCTGCAGAGTAATATCATTTATCTTTTTCTACATACCTCTCTGAAAAGAGGGACAATTTTATGAGGAAAAAAATCATCACTACACCACAGTCCTGTACATCACGTATGCCCTATCATTTGTGCAAACAAAAATTGGTGTCAGATTATCAGGAAAGATTTGACACCACTTTCCACAATGAGTATTATTACAATTAAACAATTAAGATGGAACAGCACTTGTGAAAGAAGTGACACGTCAGTCAGTGCTAACAAGCACTTCTGTCTGTGTGTTTGCTTACTCATTGCTGCCCTGAGTAAACCAGCTAATAAAAGCAGCTGTACCTGAGTTCACTCAGCCAAGGACCCTCTCTTAAGGACCATAAGTTGACACCCAGATATTAATAAGAACTAGGCAAATGTTAGCATTTCCCAAGTACTCTTACAGCCCCTGACCATTTTCAGCTCAATGTATTTCCTGAATCTAATGTTATTTATCTGTCTAGTAAGACTCAGTAGATGTCTTCTCCAAATGCTGTGCAGGCTCTGCATCCCACAGGCTCTTTTTGCAAATGCAGTCTTTGGCAAAGATTATCACAGGCCTGCTGGCACTGTGTTTGTCTTGAATACCATTGCTACAATTTTTAACAACATAATTTTATTTTCTACCTATTCCTTTCATTAATTTTTTTCTTTTGCCTTATTATTTGCTCTTTTGGTACTTAGAGAGTACTGAGCTGCTATCTTCTTGGAATTTGAGTGTGCTCTGAATTGTGGCACACTTTTTGTACAGCTGCAGCACTTCAGAAGTGAACAGTCTGCCTTCCTCACACAGTCAGCAGTTACATCATCCCAGCTTTATGAGATCAAATGCTCCCAGAGCTGTGTAACCCTGCCTGTGCTGCGGCTCCTCTGACTGAACCACGTTTGCAACCCCTTCCTGACTGAAATACTTAGCAAGGCACGAGGCATTCAGAGGCCAGGCAAACCCAAACTTTCACTTCCCTGCCTGAAAACAGCAGCTTGAATCAGCAGCACTGCTTCCCCTGAGCCCCTGCACTGCTGATGGGAGATCCTGACCCCTCCTCTGTTGACTCAGTGCTTTTTCCTACCCCAGTAGAGCTCCTATCTGGTGCTCAGGCTCTCACCTCAACCCATCAACGAAGAGTTTTTAAACCACCAGGCACTGAAAGTTGAAAAACTGTTTCTCCCTCAGGTTTCCATGGCTACCATAGCTCCAAAGTGTAATTCAAGTCACTTATGGCAGTTTGCTCCAGGTACCCTCCCAAGTTGTCGCCAAGGTACCACCCCCCTTTGGATCAGCAAGTGTGTGCCAAAGACAGCCAGTGTAACCCAAATTCTTCACCCTGGTGTTCCCAGGCACACCCCAGGGTGGCCCAGAGGGTCACTGAGCAGTGGGTGACCTCTCCTCCTCTGGGCATGGCCAGTGATGGCTCTGGTTCAGGACATGCCACAGGGGCTTTGGCAACTCAGGTGTCAAGGGCTCAGACCTGGCCTGGTGGGAGGCAATGAGATTTTTGTCTATGGCTGAATCATATTTCAGCTAAGATGTATTTACTGATGGCTTTATAAACCTGACATTTTTCAAGAGGAGAACAAGGCCATGGACAGCACCTCAGGCCCAGGCCAGTGATGCCCAGAGCTTTATTCAACGTGCCCAAAGTCCTTCAGGCATCAGTGTACTCCTGCAAATGCAATGCTGAAGCTCCAGGCAGCCTGACAGACTAAAGGCAAGGAAAACCAACTTTAAAAGCAGCATAAAGAACCATGAGAAAGACACAGCAGCTTGCAAAATGCACCATTTAAAATATACTTGGCAGATAACAGAATAATAAGTGGAGACACAATAACTACATATAAAAAAGTCCTTAGAACAGCTGAAAAAACAAACAGGTCTAATGTATTTTCCAGCTGCCAATTCAGATAATCTGGCAGTACCAGCAATCACCAAGGAGACAGTTGCAGCCCACAGGACAGGAGCCCTGGGGCAGAGGTGCAGAGTGCTGGGCACTAAAGACTGAGCTTACAGCAACCTGCCAGGGCAAAGGGTGTGTAGGCACCAGGGCACCACAGTTCAGTGTCTGCAGCGTGTCTGGGGCTCCATCAAATGGAAATATTTGAATATTTGAATATTTGAATATATCAAGCTGTGTCTTGAAGACTGACCTGTCAAACAGTGATGCTCGAGAACTTAAAATCTCAGTTCCATATTCAGGGCCACATTCTGCCCCCCATCCCTCCCAGAACAGGTGTCCCTACCTGGCAATGGAAGGGCACCATCCAAAGCCATCTCCTTAGGAAGAATAATCATCCACAATCAGGCCAGACACTCCCAAACTGAGATGTTCTTTAAAGTTGCCCAGATCCAAGATTAAAGGCTGATTACCAAGCTGCTGTCAGCTGAAAACGAGCCCTGTACAGGCATCTCAAAGTCTAGAGGCTGAGACAGTCTTAATTCGTTTTTAAGGACCATGGTTTAAGGAATTCATTTAGACTGAAGGATGGTACATTACCAAAGAAGAAATACAGGGAAGTGAAAACCACCATGATTAATAAACACAGAAAATTTACTTCCAAGCACTTTACTACACTCAATTTAAAATGTTTTCTCTTCAGTCTAGCTATGTTTATCTACAAACATATAAAATGACATTATATGTCCCTTCTGGTGGATAAAATGGCAAGCAGTTAAGAGCATGGAAAAATAATCAGGGCAGCAAGTGGAAAAAAGCTCTTTTCTACTAGAACTTACACATGGAACCTAGAAAGAGAGACTAATTGCTCCCTGGGACCCTGTGATTAGCTAAATCTGACTTGCAAACAGCTGCAAGATCATGGTATCAAGGAGTGGGTACCTCTGTTTTCTGTCTCACTGGCTGCTTGAGACACATTTTTTTCCCATGACTTGAGCTGATTGGGCCTCTCATTTACCAATTAGAGGATGAGACTGAACAGGGAGGAACAGAGGATGATTAAAAATCTGCTCCTTGCTATTTCTAAACAACTGTGGACCATTCTCTGCAAATTAAATCTGGCTTCTGGCTGGCGAGCTAGCTGGCAAATGCAATCTCATTCCCCAGTGCCAGAGCACATCAGCTGTGCATGTGCCATTTTTGGTCCATCTGCAGGAAACTGTGATGTGCCAATTGATTTCAGGAGGGCTGGCAAGGGGGAGCAGCACCACAACCAGCACGACACTGAGCTTTTCTGTTCTTCACACCTAAGTACCATAAAGTTTGGGAATCCCATGAGACTGTGCTTTAAAACTTGGGCAATTCACACCATTTCCAAATATCAGCTCTCAGCAGCAGGCCTCTTAGTTAAGTATCACTTTTTAAATGGAAACTAGTGGCAATGAGAGCTTTTCATTGTTGGAAATAATTATAATGCAATTCAGGAGTTCTGGCAGGTGATACAAGAAGTGTTTGGTTTGTGTTTGTCCACTCTGTCTCTCGAGCTAAGCCAGAGTGCAAATGAACTGAAAGCAACCTCAGAAAAATAGTTCAAACACATCAACTTAAAATGCACTTCTAGCCAGATGAGATGTGAAATGCACATCAATAGGAAGCCCCTATCCTCCAGTGGCTAATTCTTGGGCACAGACTCCTCACGGGAAGGCTTTAGGCCAGTTCCATAACCTTTATAATTTTAACATTCCTATCTTGAGACAGAAGTAGTGCTCTGAGGAGAAGAAAGTTCTCTTCAAAACAAGCTTTTTTGTTTTCTTCTGAATAATTGTGTCATCGTATTTTTTTAAACTCAATTTAAATGGAGAGAAATACCATATTATGATATGTCACTGATTTTTTCAGCACAAGAGAACACTTCAGATGGGTAATAGCAAAGCAGTAGCAACACTGACCAGAATTACAGCTCACTCCTCTAGCTGTGACACAGGGAATAGGTAAAGTGAGCTTAGCTGGTACTGAGTAATCAGTAACCAAACCCCATTTGGCCCTCTCTAATTTGACCTAATTAATTTGTCCCAATAATTGTCATAGCTGGAAAATTAATTCCAGGAGAGAATCAGGAGGAAAACTGTTCCTAGTTGCCAGTGCAGACTGAAGTGAGGTGCCAGAGCTGCAAGGGGGAGCTAACAAGGCACCTGACTGCATAATGCTTGGAGTAAGGAGCTGTCAGTCTTCTGCCCTGGAGTACTCTCATCTGAGAAAAGCACGAGATCTTGAGTGCCTCTTGTCCTCTGTGATTGCATCTGCACTCCAGTGCTGCCACCCTCTTGGATGTGACTGAGTCCCATGATCACTGAGAGCCTGTGTGCTGTTTCCTCTGCACACACAACGTTGAGCCATTTCTTTTTATGTTTCAGCCCTTGTTTGCCTTGCTGTGGCTGGAAGCAGTTGCACACAGATACTGCCTGACATTGTCAGAGGGGAAATCATGTCAAACACTGATACCTGTAATGCTGGCTGCAGCAAGTGCAGCACTGCACAATTCACTGCACAGCACTGAATTGAATTGTTGGGCTTATTCATAAGCTTCCTTGATATTAATGTGAATAAAAAGGCAGAAAGCCTATATTTTATATTCTGTCATTTCACTCTGCATGACTAGTACTGTAACTTTGCATGCTCCCACTACACTCTTACAGATTACACTTACAAATTGCCCCTCTGAATAAAGAGCACTGCACAGGGATGACAAGTATTGATTTTCAATCTCCTTCCAAAATGACTCTATCATCACAAGCAAGTCAGGCAATTTGCCTCACTTTACACTTCATGCTATAGGCCTCAGATCACATTGACAGGCCTGATCCTTCAGGAGATGTTTAATTAGAAAAGAAATGAAAGGAATTACTGTAA
Organism: Sitta europaea; assembly: GCA_013400255.1. Lineage (NCBI taxonomy): Eukaryota > Metazoa > Chordata > Aves > Passeriformes > Sittidae > Sitta > Sitta europaea. Next base: position 427,950 of record VXBS01007584.1, on the reverse strand, counting down.
ATCAGCACTTAGCAGTGATACAGAATTTGTGAAGCTCCTTCTTCCCCCCTGTATGAGCTGACTTTATTGTCCTACCCTCCTTAGGAAGTTTCAGGTGGTTGTTTCACATAATTAAAACTGCTCTCTTTTCTCTAGGAAACACCTCACTGGTGTTTTCCCTTCCTGCTCCGTGGGGAGGTCACACCAGCCAGCAGGGCTCACGTTCCTCCCCTTCCCCACATCAGCTGCTGGCACTGTGCTCTCTGTTTGAACAGAGCTGTCACTCCTGGGCTTTGGGGCATCTCCCCTGTCCCTGCTGGGGCACTCAGAGGCCACTGTGCTCCTTCTGCCCCCACCCATGGCACCTGCACCCAGGGCCCCTCCAGCCCCAGCACCCAGGAGAAACCACGAGCTGTAGCAATTCTTCCACAAATTACTCAGGTCTTTGGCACTTTATATCATCATTCTTTGGAGTTGCTCTGAGGTGAGGACTTCTAATTTTTTTTTTTCTTTTTATTAAAACCAAAGCAAAGCAAACCCAAACCCAAAGCCCAGGGTTTGCTGGCCTCCCCCATGTACAGGCTGCCTCTCCTGGCACAGGGATCCCTCCCTGCCATGGCAGACCAGGCTTTGTGCCTTTGCAGCATCCCAGCAGCTCACCTGCACATCACACTCTCCAAACAGCAACCAGGCAGCCTCGAGGCCCAGAATCCCCCAGAACAGTGCAGGTTGTTGAAATGTGCCCCTGCAGGTGTCTGCAGGCACCGTAGGGGAAATCCTGGGTACATTCACAAGTGCTTCGCACAGCAAGTCATGTGGACGACATATCAACCTCACAATCTTGGAAGGAAATCTCTGTGCCCTTTAAGTACCTGTGAAAAAAGGAATATCTCCAAGCTGAAGAGAAGGATGTAACATTTGTGACACTGGGAGAGGTTTTAAAAAATTACCTTGTGTTGGAATGCAGTAGGGAGGAAAACCCTCCTACAGTTTTATTAAAACTTGTTACAAATGCTGAGTGCAATCATCCATCACCTTGTACAGATTACTTTTTCTTCTCTGTAGTGTGAGAAATGAAACCACTCGTTTACTGCAGCAATAATACATGGAGACCTACTTCCAAAGCTCCCAGCTGTGCCATGTCCACCACTCACCATGAAAGGGGCAAAAGTATGACCAAAAAAAAGCAAACAGAGGGGTTAGGATGGCAATGGAGTCGCAGTGGGCAGTGTGTGACAGGTCCTGCTGCTGCAGTGCAGGGAGGGAGTGTTGAGTGAGTGATTTTCAGCTTGGCTGGATGGGGCAGTGGAGCAGCCCTGGCTGCCCTGGGAGCAGTGTCAGACATTATGCTCTCTTTGAGACAAGGATGACAAAACAAAACACTGCAGATTAATATCTGCTTTTGCTGCAAGCACTCAGGAAAAGGTAATTTCATTTTTACAAATGCATAAAAGCATCTGGAACCTTCAGTATTTCTTTGAATATGGAGTTATCAGTGTAAACTCAGCCAAGTCTATGAACTTTAATTAGTGTTTTGCTGTTAATTTGAGTCACACAGGTCACACAGATGACTGGGACTTCTTCCTCTGCTGTTGTAAGGAATCCTGGCTGCAGAACACCCTCCTTACTCTTGGCAGACTTGGCTTGCCAGCTGACTGTGTGTACAAAGGCTTCCAATAAACCAAAGTATGTGAGAGCTCAGCCCAGAATTGTTGGAGTCAGTGGGGGAAATACTGGATGGATTTTCTTTTCCCCTGAATGATTCAGGACTTTAGAGAAGAGGAATCATTGTGCTATAGAATAATAATAAAAATACAACACCTATGAACTGCTTTTAAAATATATCAAGATTAAAATATTCTTTTCTATTCAGAACTCATTAGAACAAGAACCAAATACAGAGTGAACCTTCTGTGCTTTACTACTTACCACTATTAATATTTTCAGAAATTTCCAACTGCTTCAACCATTTGTTCTGGCACTAAAACCAAAAGCTTTGATTTACAGTGTTCTAAAAACACCAAGTTTTTAGAAAACAACACAGATAATGAAGTCAAGCTACCTACAAAGTTGAGTTTTTTGTTCTTTTTTTCTCTTTTACTACAAAGAGTAGTTGCAGGCTCCTTCCATGACCCTTGTGAGAGCCTTACTGAGGAAGACAGGCCAGCCAGTGACCACCAAGCAGAGTATGAACTGAAATCCACTTGCCTTTTCCTGACAGAGGTGCTTATTTGGGTCCCTACCTTAGCTAGACACTAATGGCCACAAAACTGCAGGAATGTGATTATCTTTGAATTTTCTATTTCTGTGTAAAAATTTGTTAAAATAAGCTCAACCTAGGCCAGGTTCCTAAGTTCTTGGAGGGTTGTTCTGGCCTGGGGTGCGTTGGCCACTTTCCCCAAGGCCAGTTGTGGCTGTGGGCGATGAACAAACAACACGAAAGCTCATTTATGAAAACTTCATCTGACTCTGATTAATTGAAAAAATTGCCCTCCTTATATAGTTTCTAGAGCAGGTCATCTCATTGGGCAGAAGAGTGCCAGAACTCTTCATCCCATTGCCCAAACTGAAAGACACAGAGAAGTCCATCCCACAGACAGGGATCCAAAACATCACTCTTGTTACAATAAGACTTGTGATGTTTATGTCAAACCTGTGAGAACCAGGTCTTCCTGAACCAAAACATCATGAAGAAACTGAGTCAAGAAACTCAGAAACCTCAGGCCCAGGAGCCTCAGACTACAGCCAGTTTTCTGGAGGAGATGAGGTTACTGCATTGCAGAGTGCACATCTTCAGCGTTATCCTGGGAACTCCAACTGCACTTTCAGAACCTTCAAGCACGAGCAATGCTCTCTCACTGCCCAACAGTGACCTCACACAAGGGGTTTGAACAAGGGCAAGCACTGAGGAGAGCCCCACCTGAATGTTCAGCCATGCACTGGGAGTTTTGCAGCCTGGGGAGGAGGACAGCACACCTGGCCCCCGTGGGGCAGCCAGCACACAGCCCCTGCTCCTGAGGGACCTGCAGGCTCTGCACTGCTCTCCTGCACAGCTGCCTGGGGCTTTGTGCTGGACAGGGAGCTCCTGCCTCAGCACCTCCCTCAGCCCAGCTTGCTGGGGTTCTTCTGCTGCAGAAGCTGTGGAAGCATCAAGCTTGCTGCTGACAGAGGAGATATTTGTGGAGGAGACATTCAGCACCCTCTGCTGATGTTTTAGCTCTTCTGGAAAAGTAACAGCAGCCTAAAAGTTCCTTAACCTGGCTTTAAAGTCCCTGTAACAAAAACCAACCAACCAAACAAACAAACAAAAAAAAACAAACAAACAACAAAAAAAAAGGAGTTTTCTATGGGTCTTTTTCACACTATTTCAGCAGTCTGCTGTCTCTGAACTGACATGCCACACTGCTCAGGTAACACAGCCTTAGTTCTCCTGGCCAGACATTCAGAAGGACCAATGCAAATGCTATTTTAAAGCTGAAGAGAAATATCATTTTAATAAAATTTTGCTCTTTTCCTGCAGGCAAGACCTGTGTGGTCCAGCCAAGTGCCCTCTGCTGACTCCTGCTGCCTGTCCTGCTGGGCTGCTGCTGTTGGAGGATTCTCCTGCCTCTGCACAGTCCAGTACCAACACACACCTCCCCTTCTGCTTCCTGTCCTCAGGGCTTGGGCTTTCTGACAAGAACTTGCAAGAAATAAAATTATAATAAAATCTTAACAACTTCTTAGGATTGTTTTTCAATAGATCTCTTCCGTATTAAGTGCAGCCTGTGATTGTAAAATCATTTTGCAATTACAAGTATTTTCTGCTAGAAAATGGAATCATAAAATCATAGAATATCCTGAACTGGAAAGAACCCACAAGGATCATTGAAGTCCAACTCCTAGCCCTGCACAGGACAGCCTCAAGAAAGATCCCATGTGCCTGAGAGCAGCCACTTATTTTCAAGTGTTCTGTAGGTTTTTATAAATTTTTGTTTAAAAACAAAAACTATTAATCAAAATATACCAGACACAGGCCTGAATTTTCACTGCATAAGTTATTTATATATACTGCAAAATATATTAGAATCATGCCAAATATAAATCCCTTATTTCCTTTTAAAGCCCTTATGATGTAGGTGGAAACTGCACTATATAAATGAAGAAAACGAGTACAAGGAGAAAGTAAATAACCAAAGACACTGCAAAATTACCAATAGCACTCATTATCACTACCTGTTTTTTTGCTTATACCTCAGGAAGGAAGGGGAAATAGAAAGTGCCTATTCATTTCAAGATCAGTGAAGAAGGAAAATGCATTCCAAGTGCTTGGCAGGAGTGGCTACTGGAGGGCGATGCTGTGGCTGCTCTGCTGGGTCAGATCTCTGGTTCCATGGCTCTGCTGGGTCAGATGTCTGGTTCCATGGCTCTGCTGCTCTGCTGCTCCTCCCCTGCTGCAGCCCCAGCCCTTGAGGGATCACAGCCCACAGGGCTGTCCTGGGCTGATGCTGAATTGTGTCCCCATTCATCTGTTTAGCTCAGAAATAAGTTTTGCACATTTAAAACTGGATCTGAGAGAGTAGGAGAAGTGGTGCAATGTCTGAGGTGGTTTTCAAAACACAAAAATCAGAGTTTTCAGCTTTCCTACACACAGCCTGTGCTGTCTGCAGCGTGCACAGGGAGACAGCTCTCCTTTGTTTTTTGCTGGTTTTTGGCTAGCTGAGGCAGAGAAGTTCTCCAGACTGTGGGGTTTTTTTCCCCTTTTCCTTGGGACTGTTTGCCCCTGCTCTGGACTAAACCCAGCAGAGCCCCAGGAGCTCTCCCCTGTGTCCTCCCAGGCATTCCCAGAGCCCAGGGACTGACAGAGCCTGAGGGAGCTGAGCTGCACCCACTGCAGAGAATGCCTGAATTTGTCATCTCTTCAGAGCAGAGAGATGTTTTGTTATGTAGTATTGTTCATTTGTTGTGCTGGAGAGTGCTTTAGCTGTTAAATAAAGAGTTTTTGCCACTTTTCTCCAAGGAAATCTTTTCCCCAAACCAGCTGGGGGAGGCACCGTTTGGATTTGCTTTCTAGGGGGACCCCATTCAGAGCTTTCTTCCCAAATTTGCCCTAAACCAGGACAGGGGTGTTGAGGGTCACCTCTGCCAGGGCTCCTGACTACACAGGATGGCTCCTGGGGCTGAGTCCCCGGGGCAGGGGCAGCCTGTGTTATCCCCCTGTACAGCACCCAGAGCCAGCACAGCTCCTTCAATCTCTGTTCTACACTGGGAGGACTGAAAAATGGCCCAACTTTTATTTTGCCCATCTCTGTCCCTTTTATACCAAAATTACTAGTACTCCCCAGTCCCATTTCAAAGGGATATACACCTCCTTGTGCTACTGCCTCATTTTCTGAGAGTACTTCTGAAGGAAACCTTCTCACTAAACAAATTTCCACATGCTCAATTTAATTTTTTGGAGATTCTGCATGAGAGAAGGAGATAAGTGACACAGGCTATTTATTGAACCAGACTAAAATACCACACTTTACTTAGAATTAAGTACTGAAAACTTAACTTAATTGCAAGGATTAATTAGGTCTTCAAAACTCTGCTCCTACTGAATAATGCATGTCATGTGAGGGGAAAGAGGCAAGGATGATGGAACAAGAAGCAAGGATGATGGAATAGCTGCTCACCTGCTCCTTACCACCTGGACCAAGTGCTGACCTGTACTTGCACAAGTTCCCTTCCCCCAGAAAGACCCTACCTCTGCTTTGAGCTGGTTTGCTCATTTGTTTTGAAGTTTCCCTTACACTTCTTCCCTTTTTTGAGCAGTTTGAACTGATACTCTTTTCAAAGCACACCAGCCCTCTCCCACCAGTCCAATATGTTTCTAAAGAGGAGGAGCAACATTCTTCTTGAGAGGACACTTCAGTTACAGGTTGTGCTGGAAATCCCTTTTCTCTTCAGTCCCTTTTTGCTGTGCTGTTTTGTCCCACATTCCTGCTCATCTTAGCCCATATATTTTGGATTCTCCCTCCTTTCTGGAGAAAAGGCTTGCTATCATTCCAGCTGCACTTGAGCCTATGTGGTCTGAAGCAATCATCTTATTTAAGCTGCAGTTTAAAAATAAAATCCTCTCCATAGTAATCATAGTGTTGCATTAGAAAATCCTGGCTGTTTACATATTGCATCCATAGCCTGTGCTCCCTGCACTGAGTGCTGCACCATCTGCTCTCCTGCTCCCTGCTCTTACTCCTGCAGACATTAGATAAACACGTTGAGAGAGCAGCAGGCTGTTTGCAGTCACGACATAGCTGAGCTGTGTTTAAAGTCAAAAGCCTTTATTTACTGCTTGGTGAAGAGAGAGGACTCATAATCAAGGGCAGTAAATTAGATCCATGGCAGCTGAGTGATTCAAAGGGACGGCAGCCATGTATGCCAACCTGTGACTTCCTTAAAATGGAGAAGGCTCCAAAATGAGAAGAGGGGGTGGTTAACCTTTCTGGTCACCATGAGAGGGCCTTCAGTGCTGGGGACTGGGTTTGGAGGCACAGAAATGGGGTGAGTAGGCACTGCTTCTCTGGGACATCCCAGAGCAGCCTGAAGAGAAATCCACTGGCCTCCACCCAACACATAGCACTGAAGCATCATGAGATGCTGGCAGGAATCCTTGAAGGAGGACATCCTTCTCTGGATAAGCTGCCACAGCTGCTGTTATTCCAAAAATAGCTGTGAGCTCTTCCTCCATATTTGGAAAGGAAGGAGAGCAATGGAAGGGAAGGAGTTCTGACAGGATCATCCTGTAGCTGCTTAGAAGTCAATCTCATACCTCACTGCAGAAACCCACAGAATTCATTGTCCACATTTGAGCAGGAAACCAGCCTTTATCAACTGACCTACTCCAACAGCAGCTCAGAGTACTCACAGCACTGAGTTGGGACTAGATCTAAACTAACACTGAATCCTGCTGGGCCTCTGCAACGTGAAGATGCCATGTTCAGGTAACTCTCCAGTGCTGTGGATCCAGGAATTTGCTTGTCTTGAAGCCTTCACTGTGTCCTGTTGGGTGACTGAGCTCTGCAGCAGCTGTAATGGCCCTTGGATGCAGTCCCCTGCTTTGAGCCAGTGCTTATACCAAGATAATTGAGCAGATAAACTGATCCAGGATAAGACTCCTACATCTCAAACTTGCAAAAAATTCCAAAGCCATGTTTTACAAGCTCATGTTCTTCAGCAACATGTGCCCCTTTTCCCTTTTTTCATTTCATCAACCTTTCTAATTTTACTTGTTTTCTCTCTGATTCTTGGAATTCAATTTTAGTGATTTCCTGAGCATTAAACACACCTGAATGTTCCCCTAGTCTGCTTAATGGCCCTAGCAAAAAGTGTTTCGACTCATTGGCAAGGCAGTTGGAGCAGTCACTGCACACAACCTACTCTTGCAGGATTAGATGTTGGAAACAGATACATTTTTTTACAGTGAGTGAGCCAGCAAAGTTATGATATTACAAATGGCTCCTGAGTAGTGATAAATGGGCTTCAAAATGCAGCATAATGATCACTACAAGCAGATGCATCTTGGTCTCGAACTACTATGCACATTTTATTGAGATGGGAGAAAATATCCCAGAGAGTGAGGCTTCAGTAGCCAACTGGAACCCAATTTGGGCTTTGGCAATGAGGCATTCATGAGCTTCAAGTTTCACATCTGTAGGATGGTGCTAAGAAGGGATGATGCAGCTGATGTGCATTGCTGAAAAGTATTTTTTAAAAGCTAAAGATGCAGGAATTTCTAACCCTGAAGCATATCACAGCTACAGCCTCGCAGCTCCAGGTGGTGACTGTAGTGTTGCAAAACCTCAGGAGTATGAATTCAAGTTAATGTTGAATTGACAGTATTGACATAATTGACATAATTCTCTCATGTTTTTTCTGACTGAGGAGGCTGTTCTTGCACCAAATGCTTTGTAGTACTTATACTTTCTCTCAGAGATTGAGAAAATGGCTCTAGTAACTGAGTCACAGCCCAGAGTGTCAAACATTGGTTCTTTAGGCTGAACCTAAGACTCAGTTAAGCTGAGCAGAGTTTCTTCCCTCTGCTTCAGGAACACACCCAAAGCTGTTCTAGATGATTTCTGCTCCCTGCAGGTCTACCAGTGGCTCTGTTTTTAGGTTTTTTTAACTCTCTTGAACTTCATCCAGTGAGTCAGTGACTCAGGCTCACCCTGCAGTCCCCAGGTCCCTGTCTGATTATCAAAGCAGGCAGGGAGGAGGCCACAAGGAGCCTCTCACTGCAGTCTCAGTGTGGCCAGCTTTTTTCTCCCTGAGCTCAGGGACTGTGTCTGTCATCCTGGGGTGCTTCATGGCCTGCTCAGGCCAGGCAGTGTCAGCATCCAGGGGTCCTGCACTGGAACCCCTGTGGACACAGACTCCAGCCCCAGGCTCATTTGTGTCACTGTGCAGAAAGGGAAAAAAGGAAACATTTGCCCTTTTTCTATCAGTGAGCTGATGATTCCTGTTCTGGATAAGGAGATGGGACCCTCCAGGACTGTGCTCCCCAAATGCAGTGGGAGCTGGGGAGTGCAGACACCTGTGGGTGAGATGGCACAGCCATGACCTGCACTGTGTCCCACAGTTACTGCCTTGACTGTCCATACTACTCCTCAGAGAGGAGAAATCATCTTCCCCTACAGAGGAAAAAGTGTAATGCCCTGTGTCCAATTTTCTTTTCATTGCTGTTTTTATTATGGAAGCAAAATGCTCACTGATTCTAAGATGAAATGGGAGAGAGCTAATTTTTGTAGTTCTTGCTAATAAAATTCTTAATGTGTTCCTCTCCCATTATCATAAAGATTGTTATAGTTTACTTTATCTCTGGAATCTTATTATTTTCCCCTGAATTCATGGGCATTTCTTATCTTCAAAACTATTTTCATCTATTGAGATAGCCCTCCTTTATCTTATCTTTACCCTCATAGTTAGTATGAACATATCTTCATTATCCTACTTCTGTTTTCAAAACAATAAGTGGCTACTGATCACAAAAGCCTTGGAGCCTTTAGGAGATGAGGCTGCAAAACTACTGGAAGCAGTGGGTAAGAAGAAATTTTGGGTTTACAAGCAACCAAAAATCTAATAGATAGCAAGGTAATAAAAAGTAATTTTAAAACTAGTAGCTCCTATAGTATTGAGAAATGTCAGCTTGGTTTACCATATTGTGACTACTGCAGAAAATGCACTGGGCTCCTTTCATACAGGTAAAATTAATGTCAAGTGCACACATCACATTTCTCTGGTTGGAGGACAGGTTGTAATAACCTGGCTGTACTGGAACTGCCCTGTCTGCCTGCCTCATGCTGAGCACACTTAAAAATGGGTTACAGTGAGGGTTACTCAAAGGGCTGCTCTCCAATCATAAGGTCCTTTTCCCTCTGGAAATACTTTGTACCTTGTAAGGACTCAAGCAAAACTAAAACGATGTGGTTGTAAAGATTTATTGGAAAACACCTCTGAGCTGTTTGCACTAACCTCTGTGATTTACAAGCACAGGAGTTGTTCTGAGAGCAGGACAGGGGAGTGTGGCCTCCAGCTCAGCTCCTGGCAGAGACCCTGCTGCACAGACATGGGGAAAAATCCCCCAAGAGTTTGAAAACTGACAGGGGAAGTGCAGGGCCTCTTTACAGGGATTACCTTCATCCCCAGAAAAGCAAGCAAGAAAGAACAGGAATCCAGGGTGATTCTTACTCACATTGCACTTGCAGTGTGTGGTCAAAGTTTTGCACATGGACAGTGGTCCCACTGAGCCCCTGCAGAGCCAGAGGGGTCCTGGAGGCTGCTGAGTGTCCCAAGTGTGATGGCTCTCACTCACTTCCCTTCCTGGGCTCGTGCCACTGTCTCTGAGCTGGTCTGAAACCAGAGGAGACAGCACAGTTCATCCCGAGGCCCTAAAGCCTGTTTGACTGCATCTAAGTAGCAATTAAACAAAAAAAAAAAAGAAAGAGAATTGTCAAGGAATTCTGTGAATTTGACTTCTGAAATCCTTTTATATGTCCTGCTCTGGGATGGCAGCAGGAGTCTAATGATGAGCATGTATTGAAGAAAGTCTGAAACCCCTCTAAGCTGGGCAGACCCAAACTGGAATTCACCTGTGTTTCCTGTGGACACATGGCCAAATGAGTCCCCTTTCCCTGGAATAACCTGAAAGCTGGCAGCCCGGTGGGATTCAGAGCGTGATGGATTGCCCAGGCAGCTACAATGACTCCTGTGTCAGCAGGTGACAAGGCAGCTGGAATCCTTTGTTTTTCCAAACGTCCCCTCCATCTCCTTTGAGCCACCAGGACACGCAGAGCACACGAAGTGCAGCAGGAACGGGGCCAGCTCTGCTCCAGCACACGCTGCCAGCAGGATCCCTGCTTCACAGCCCGCTCCTGCCTTTAACCCCCTTTGCACGGTGCCAAACACTCACAGCAGCTCCTCTCTCCTCCTCAGCCTGCCTCTGCTGAGAGCAAACTGCTCCAGCTGCTGCAGGGGGGAGAAGGAGAGGAAGGAGAGGACGGGGCAGGCTGTGCCTCAGAGGCTCGAGTCCCCAGCAGATGGGAGCACACAGCCCTGGTCCTGCTGCTGGCTCCATCGCCATGGCAACCTCGGGCTGGGGGCGATGCCCGCAGAGAGCCCAGCTCTTGCACCGCTGCCAGGAGGGCTTGGAGGAGCTCAGCAGCGTTCCTGCTGCCCACAGCCTGAGCTCAGACCACCACCGAACCTGCACTGCTGGCCAGCACAGCCTGCAAGAGCCCTGGAAGCTTTCCTGGTTTTTTCACTGTAGCAGATTCTGCTGTAATGTCCACACATGGCTACTAAAAAAACCCACAAAAAAAAAACCCCATAAAGACAACAGAAGGATAAAAGCTAATTATAGTGGCTAGCAAAAAATGGTGGAGGCTCTCTCCATGCTGGCAGTAGTTCACTTGAGATGTGATTAATGCTGGCTAGTGTGGGCACAGCCAAAGCTTGTAGAACCCTAGATAAATAATAATGAAGTTTAAAAAGATATAAGCTACTCGAGTTAATAATTTTAACAGGCTGTGAGAAATGTTGCTGTTCTCATGGTAACAGAAAAGCTGTAATTTCATCTCTAATTTGAGCATGCCGATTATACAGTGTACATATATGGGGTGTGCAGATATAATAAGTGTGCAGATAGCTTTCTGTTGGGAAATTTTTTCTCTCTTCTTTAATTGAAGCCTTTTTAATGAAATTATATTATTGTATAGTTTGGGCAAACAATTCAAAATGGACTAATTAGCACTAAATACACCACTGAAAAGTGTAGTCAGAATCATTTGGAACTAAACAGGTATTTCTGCTTGCCACTCCTGGTTTCTGCATCAGTAGATGTCTGATGCTCATCTATGTGGGCATCTCTCAGAGCTCTTTGGGAGATTCTGAATGCATTTGCATCTCACTGGTGGTTGCAGTTGTAGAATTATATTCATTAGACAAGAAAGAAATGGATTCCCTGGTCCTCATCTCTGTCCTACAAACAATGCATACTCCTCTTTTGAATAAACACCTCAAGAACAAAGACTCTCAAAGGTCAAAACAGCCCAAGGATTTGGACAGTCAATTTTTTCCTTTTGTGGCTTTTACCAAGATATCAAGACACACAAAGATGCCAAGAGTCTCATCCTTTCCACTGTAAAGATGAAAATATATGAAGAAGACACCTAAATGTGTGCTGCTGGTGCAAGGCTGAGAATGAGACTCAGAAAACCAGCAAGAATTAGATTCATGATTCTTTAGCACTTTTAAAAGTGTTATCCATGGTCTTTTTCAGTTATCACAATGGCTTAGTCATGGAAGCCAAGTGACAGTAAACACAATGGAAGCAGTTTGGGTATGTGTACAAAAGCATCTCCATGGATTATTTAATTGCTTTAATCTTAAACCATCTTCACTGCTCATTTTTCCCATTAAAGTTCTACAATCAGATTTACTCTTCTCCATCAGTTTGAGAACGTTTGACTGTCAGAAACCAGGGCAGTTCCAAAGCAGTTTCAGAGTAGTTAGAAATAGGAACTACAGCTTTGTTCATAGGAAAACCCATGACCTTGCCCCAGGTGGATGTACAGAGGGGTTGAACTGGGACCCCAGCTGCACTGGGGGATGTGAGGAGCCTCCTGCACTGGAAGGAGCTGGAGCTGAGCATGCAGGAGGAGGAAATCACCATTTTCAGCTTCTTGTTTTTATCTTCCAGCATAGGCAGATTGACATGTGATTGAACAGACACATTTCACAGTCAGCTTTTCAAAGGCTGTTACTTCAGAATCATTAACCTGGTGAGATCTTTGCATTCTCCTCCCTGCTTTGTTGAATGTTTTCATAGCAGCAATTGGTGGTAGTTCACATATCCTTAAAGCTGCAAAGGTAGCATTTTAATTTATCCTAATTCAGAACTAAATTGTCTTGCACTGTTGGCTAATTAAATGTTCAAAGAAGTGATAAATTAAGCAGGTTGATCATTACAACACAAGTAATTAGTCAGTCCAACTGAATCCAAGCCTTGAAATCCACATTCCCTGATTCCACAGGAATTTTGGGGATGTGCAAGAATGCAAAGTGTGTGACAAGGTTTAAGATGAAAAACTTTTCCTTGAACATTTCACGATCACATGAAGTCTGAGATTTTCAAGCTGTTTATTTTGTGCATAAAGGAATTAGTTTTCTGGTGCCACTAAGAGAAGATGAAGTTTCAAGACAGCATCTTGAGAAGCTGAGATTTGCAGTTATTTTCCTACAGGATCTGACAATGTCCTGTGTTACACACACAGGAACACACCTGTCTGTGAAAACAGGTATGAGAGGGACAAACAAAAGCACAAAACCTCTAACCAACCCCCTTGACATTAGTTAAATTCTGAAATAGGCCATTATAAATGGGATATTCTGTAGCAAGGAACTTCCATTTACAAAGGTTTTCATACACTGTTTTACTAAGAGCTCTCCCTGGGACCATATTATCTCAAATCTAATGACCAAAATATTTGTTCTGGAAATCAGTCTCTCAGAGCACCTGCTCAGATTCTCAAGACAACTTTCTGCCAGGAAAGAATTAAATCTGTACAATTCATCGTGACAGCAGCTTGATATCCCTCCTGCTGACACATCCCAGTGCTCCCTGGTTGTGCCCTGTGGCCAGCCCTGAGAAGTGTCTCAGGAAGGGGCAGGGTGGCTCAGCAGCACCACATGGCTGGGATTGCCAGGAATGGTGTCATGGTTTGACACTGGCACAAGGCCAGTGCCCCCATGAAAATATATTGTCTCTGGTGTCTGTTGTGAGATGTGACCAAAAACAGAGCAAAGCAGGTTCTAACTTTGGAACAAAAGGGAAAAAAACGTTATTAACTTACAATATATAAAGGAGACACACAGAGAAGGAGATGAAAACCTTGGAAACACTCCTCCTCCCCCCACCCAAATTCTCAACACAACACAGTGAGACAAAACTCAAATTCCCAGTCAAGTTACCACCTCTCAGATAATCAATCCTCAGCCTATTACCACCCTTCTGATAATCAGCACTCAGTTCATCAAGGAGAGATAGGAGTCCCTCTTGCACCATATTGTGACCTCCAGTGCTCTCACCACTGTGCATGGACCAGAACTGCTTCTAGGGTTTCTCTTTTTAAAGATGCTTTGGTCAGTTGTAAAAAAACAACAATCTCTCAAATCTTGGGACACCAGTCCCCCCCAATTTCACCCCCTGGGGCCGAGGGGCCTTGAGAACAGAGACCTTCCTCTCCATCTCTGCTCACATCACTCTTTCACTGTCCACTCTGGGCTCCAAGCCCTAGATGCAATCTCTGCATCATGAGAAAAAATGGGTCCGTCTATGGCCATACAAGAAAAGTCCAGCCAAAGGCCACTCCATCATCTCCTCCCACCCAGGATCCTTCTCAGCATCTTCTGACAATCCTTCACTTGCACGAACATTTGTGACATTTGCCCAGTTCTCTATTTCACCTCTATCTTTCTTCTCCTTCAGATTCAGGAGGAGCAGTATTTGTACAGTTTCCATCATCTACAAAAAGGGTTAAAACCTCGGGCTGTGCCTGCCCAGAACTCCCACGACTTCACTGCCAGGCACCTTCTCACACAACCCCCCCTTCCTCCTCCGGCCGTGCTGCCCGGCTGCCGACAGCAAATTCCAGGGTGGCACAGGCACAGTCTTTATTCCAGGGTGGCACTGGCACAGTCTTTATTCCAAGGTGGCTCAGGCACAGTCTTTATTCCAGGGTGGCACAGGCACAGTCTTTATTCCAGGGTGGCACTGGCACAGTCTTTATTCCAAGGTGGCACAGTCTCTCGTTCTCTCTCTCTCCAGGGGAAAGGGGCTGCCTGATGCCTCTCAAGGTTCCTGCACTTTCTCCACCCTTCCATCCTGCAGGAGTTTCCCTCCCCCTCTCTGCCCAAGGCTCCAGCCTGCCTGGCCCAGGCTGCATGGCTTCCCCTGCCCGGGCAGCCCGCAGCTGGGCAGGGCAGGCCTGAGCTCCTGCAGGGGCTGAACCCAGAGAGAGTTCCCTGGGAGCCCTGTGCTTTAACCCCTGTGTTCAGTTCTCTGGGAGCCCTGTGCTTTAACCCCTGTGTTCAGTTCCCCTCTGCTCTAACCCCTGTGTTCTCAGAGGGGTACCCTTGCCCTCAGTGGCCACACCAGGTGCCAATATTGAAACCTAAGCACCCATTGGTTTGACCACCGAATCCCCAAAAAAACTCATTTCCTTTTCAAACCACCACAAATGGGAAGCTGGGGATGGTGTTCCTGGGACAGTCCATGGCTCCCTGCAGGGGAAAACAGGAATGGAAACCCCTCAGGAGAGGTAATAAGGCTGTGCAATTAAAGCACCTCTTCCTGTGAGTGCATTCCTGTTCTCTGAGCAGACTTCTCTCTACCTGTGCCTTCAGGATGGTTGGATTTGAGATCTTCTGCACTGGAAGCAGCACACAGTAATTAATAATAGTGTCTCTCAGGGGTACATTTCCAAAGCAGGCTTCCCACAAACTGTTTTTCCTCACCTCTCCACAGAGCCTCTGGTGTGGAACCAACACTTAGATTATTCCCTTCGTGCAGCAGCACTAAGCTAAACTACTCTGTCTTCTGCCCACCTCTTCTAGAGGTGATAGTAAGTTTTGAAGGTCTTCTGCATGTCTGCCATGAAGAAAATGTCTTGTCATGGCTTTTCAGTTTATCTACTATTTCCTTGGGTCAGGGGTTGTAACTTGTTTCCTGAACTCCTACTTGTTTGCTGAATCAGCTGGTATTTCATATTGCAAATGATGCTCTTCAAATTGAAGCTCCTACAATGTTCCAATTTCTTTTCTTTTTTTTTTTTTTCCTTTTCTGAGCGCTAATGGGTCTATCTGGATTATGTTAATTATGTCTGATCAAAACTGCTTAATAAGCATGTCAGGTCAATTAGTGAGAGTCTCCTGAGTTTAAGATAGTTATTTTCTTTTCTTTTTTAGTTATCACGTAGGCAATCCACTGTTACACATTTCATGTTTCTAGAGCTATTCCTGAATTAATGAAAAGTTAACAGACTGGGATGTAAGAAAATGCTTCATAAACATCCACCAATATCTTGCACTGGGGATCACAGGTACCTAAAATGCTGCTTTAATGCTGCAGCATTGAAATCAATCTTGAAAGCAGAGTTCATGGCCTCACAGCTGGCCCACGAGGGGACGAGCATCAGGAGAGCCATGTACTGCCCTGAGCCTGAGGGAGGCAGGTTAGAACAGGGAAAGCTGCAGCCATGAGCTTTGTCCCTCCCTGTCCATAAAAAGCAGGGATAACAGTAATTTCCCATCTATGAGATCCATTTGAGTAACTCTGTGAAACACTGAAGGGCTGCTAAATATTGTTGCATTTATTTCTTGCAGATAACTTCTTGTAATACTCATTCACAAACACAGAAGTCTTCAGATTACACTGGCATAGAGGATGTCAGAGAAAGGCTTTTTTAATATTCTAAATACTTGATTTATTTCTGTGAGTACAGGTTTTCATCAAACCATCTTTCTCCTTAATTGAGCTAATAACTTTACTGCTGTCCTCCTCTTTGTTCAGTCTGGCAAGCAATTTCCCAGCCTCATCTCCCATCTCATATATCCACATTTGATCTGATTATTAGCATTTAATCTTTTACAAAATTCAGCACAAGATATTCCAGTCCAACTTTCTTTAAGGAAATAATACTTTTGGACATGCTGGGTGTCACACATCCCCTTTGGAAGGTATCCATTTTATTGCATGTACTGCAAGTTATTTGCTCTCCATTTTCCTTCCCCTCCTCCCCTTTTCTAACAGGCACACGACTTTCCTAAGAAGGTGTAAATGGGGGTGATCCTGGACTGCTCAGGTGGGGGATCAGCTGTCTTGGGTGGCCCTGGTGTCAGCTGGGTCCCTGCTGGGCTGCAGAGGCAGCATGGGGAACAGAGACCTCGCAGAGGGAGCAAACCACAAAGGTGGAGCTTGTGGGACAGCACAGACTAAACCTCTGCTGCACACACACACCAACAAATCCCCTTTTACTCATAAACTCCCTGGGGTTACACATCACTAAGACAGAGTACTCAGAGCCTAAAAACGTTTAAAACTGAAAAAGAAAAATCAGGAAATGGCAAGTGATCTTATATAGCCAAGAAGTTGTGCCCAGTGTCAGAGAACAGTGCACACTGTCACCAGCAGCCTGAGAGAGCTGAGCAGTCAGTGTCACACACCCTCTTCACTCACACAGACATTTCCTTCACTTGTTTCCAGCTAAATTCCTAGGGACCTGTTCTAAGCGTTTCCCAGATACAGTTTGGCATTGTTTTGCTTGCAGCTGTAAACAAAGCTGAGCCCTGGTGATGACCAGAGGAGCAGCCAGGCTGCACTGGCTGCTGCTCTCTCACCATCCTCAGGGGGGATTTTGCTGCTGCCCCAGTTTGGGAATCAAGGAATGAAGTTATCAGGAGCTACCCCTTTTTAAACAGTAACAGCCTGGGTTGAGCATTCCTTGCTTTGGTAAATCAAGGCTTAAAATTTGCTAGAAAGCAGCTCTCATAAAGAATGTTTTGCTACTGTGCCTTTGCCATGCATGCCAAGAGCCCTCAGCTGTGAAGCCACTGAATGGGCTTTTTTTTTTGTTTCTAACTACAAATCTATCCCTCTGTACATCAACAGTGTGTGTCAAACACTAATTATTTATCATTAGTCCTAGGTGCTTCAGGTATGTCACATAATTAACCTATCAAATTATCAGGGAAGAGGAGTTGAAAAAACATGACATTTCGAGCTCCAAGTCTTCTCTACAGAGCATGAAAATGGAAGACAATTGAGTTTACCATTTAGGTCTTCTGAGTTCAAAGATTTTCTGCATTTTATTAAGAAGAGATATTTCCTTTGGGTCTCATTTATGGCAATATTTTTAATACAAAATTTTTCTTTTCCATGCAATTATATCTAAGGGACATCAATGATTAAACTAAAAAAATAGAGTACTGCTCATTATCTTCACACTTCATGAGTTTAAGAGTGTGGGGTGTTTTTGTTACACTTTTGACAAACAGTGATTTTAGTCTTGTTTCTGAGGGATGAGATGTTGGGAGGGGTGTTTAATTTCAGAATTGATTAGGACTGTGAATTGGTCATTTTGGGACTTGATTGCTAACAGCTGAGACACTATGGGACCTTCTGCAATGGAAGATTTGAAATGGCTGAGGGAAAACTGCTCCTAGTGATTAATAACACCTTTGCTCTATACTTCCTCCAGGCAACACGCTCTGAAAATAGCATTTGGGAGGTGTGGGCTGTGCAGCTGGACTCAGCTGAGAGCAGGGGCTGTGTGCTGCTCAGGCACCTGCACAACAGGGAAGAAAATCTGTGGGAGCACTTTACATGCCAGAACCGGCGGGACAGAGCTCAAGAGAGATCTCTGAGGTGAAGTTTTAAAGTTTATTATCTAGGGTGTGGGTGAAAGAGCCCAGCTCAGAGTTAGCTCAGAGCAGACTAGAAAACAAAGAGAGCAAGAGAGTGAAGAGCATAAGAGCATATGAGCATAAGAGAGGAGAATGAAGCAAGAGAGAGACAAAAGAATGAAGAGAGTAAAGAGAGGAGAGCAGCATAAGAGTAAGAGTAAGAGAGTGAGGTCTCCTTTTACAATGACTCATCTCTCTTTCTATGTTGAATATTCTACTTTCACAGTAACCAATCTAGTAACAAATACAAATTTTCTACATTTACATACATCCTATAGGAATCACTCCATTCCCATGTTTTACTCCGTTCTAATCTCTAAATCTCATCGGGGGCATTTCCTGCCAGGCCAGGAAAGAAGGGGCTGTTCTGACTTTGGGGTGTCTGCTTGTGAATTCCATTCCTAACAAAGAGGGAAAGACCCTTGGTCAGCCAAAGCTGTTCTAGAAACATTCAAACAAACACTGCTTTCATTTCAATGTCTCTTCTAGTTTCTGCATTCTTAGCATCTTTGGCTAAATAGTCATATTTATAGGACTTTCTTGTTTCTTCCTCTCCAACAAAAATCTTTGCCAAAGATGCAGGAGATGCATGTTTCTTTTCTATCAAGGAAGCCCATGGCTTCCCCTCTTGGGTAGCACCCCTGCAGTGCTCACTGCTAGACTCACAAATTCCACTCCCCCCCTGCAAGTGGCCCCTCCTCTCAGTGACCAGCTCCTCAGCAGACCCTGGGAGGTGACCAGATACCTGTGAGTGTTCTTCCCTAATTGTTTTGGGTTGGTCTTTTTTTAATGCAAGGAAATAAAGTAGACACTTTTCAAACAAAGCTTCAGTAATTCTGAGGGAAATGTAGGAGGATGTAACGAGCAAGCTGACCCTTAGACCTGGTGATGCAAACACAGTGACTGGGCTTTATCTTATATAACATCTGTCATATCAGTGTCATGGTGTATGCTTCAGTGAGATTCCAGCACCCCAGGGATGCTGATGAAAGAGAGGAAGTTTATCTTGTAGCAAGTCCTGGTGCTGCAGCTCCCCACCACAGGTGCCAGACCCCAGGAGGCTGGCCAGCCTCTCATCAATTGATCTACCTGTGCACAAAGGTGTCCTGAAATGCTTCTGGAGTCTCTTTCTAACAGCCTGACTGCAAGCAGCTGTGGCAAAAGCAGCAGCCTTATCTCAAAAATAAGTGAGTCTGAAACTGATAGGAAGCCTGCTAGTCTGAAATGCTTGCTAAGGAAACATCTTGCCAGTGTCCCCTGGCTGTCCCACACTGCTGGATTGCACTGGGACCAGTCTGTCCCAAGCACAGACATCCCTCCTGCCAGAGCTGAGCCCAAACCTGCACGTGTGAGGGGTGGGAGAGCTCCAATGCCCTGCAGGTGTTGTGACTGTGCCACATGCATTAGTGTTAATTGCAAGAAATTGGTGACACACAAGTGATGGCAACCAGAGAGGAATGGCCAAAGAACCCTACAGGGGCGAAGGCTGTGCTCAGTAAAAACAATGCTGAGCAAACCCCTGCCCTTTCTGCAAGCTGGGCTGAATTTCCCCAGTCAAAATCTTAACCACATATGCCAGAGATGTGGCTCAAGAAAGGCCTAGACAATTCATTAGGATTACAGAGTTTGGTGTAACACTGCCTCACAGAGCAGGAAGAGAAGAACTCAAAACCATGAAAGCACTAAGCTCTGCAAACACAAGGATCTGACAGGCACGAGATGGCTCATTGTGTCTGGGGTTTTGCACACAGAGCTGTATTCAAACATAAGGAAAACATCTTTTTTCTCCTTGATAAAATAAAATATGAGTGAAATATTGTGGATTTTTTGTTTGGAGTTTCGGGTTTTATTCAATGTTTTTATTTCCTCTAAGTGTGTTTGTACAAAGTTTCAGGCACAGATTCTCTAACTTTTTATTGAAGTCTTCACAAGTATGCTCTCTTCAACAATGTATCTAAATACATTTTGATGTGTAAAAGCTCATGAAGAGTGGTTAATGTGATAAAAGCAGAAGCTTGAAGCAATGACATCTAAAGAGAGTCTGTCTGAAGATCTTGAAATCAGATAGAATAAAGAGAAGGCTAAAATGACAAACATGTTTGATCTTACGTACTTAAACAGAAAATCATTTCTGAGCCCTGTCTTATTCTATAAAGGATCTGATGAATGTCTCAGATTTAGATACATGTAGCTATATTTGCTACTGAGAAAATTACATGCTTGCCCTTTTGCACTAGTACTGTAGTTTGGCAGTTCATTGATTTAAAAACCCAAATCACCCACTTCATTCCTCCTCCCCTCTCTGCCCAAAAAAGTACTCAAGTGGAAACAGAAGCTGGCTTTCTTCTACAAGGAAGGAATTAATTTCCTTAAGGAAAAGCAATGAAATGCCTCCAAAAATGAAGGACTGAGATGATTCTGGGTCAAGTTAGAGAAGCACACAGAAGGCAGCTGTTGAGAGAAGTGCAGCCACTGCAATGCAACTACTCCATTTATGGGGGAAAGGGCAAGTAATAAGGGTGAGAGAAGACAATTTCTGAGGCATTAAACCTGCAAATTAGGGGGAAATGGAAGGAATTATATGGTGTGAGCCCTAAACCTCTCATTTTTGTATTTAAGTCTGGAGCTCAGAGATCAAGACAAGCAGAGAGCCTGGTAACAGGGAGGTAATGATAGTCACCCTTAAATTTACTACTGGACATGAATGGCACAGACAAGCTGAGACACAAAGCCTGTCCTTTAGAAAGATAGGCTGTGTTCATGCAGAATTGAAGGAAACTGAACATTTGCTCTTATTTTTAAATACTTCTTGCTCCAAGCCCAGAAGACATGTAAAGCCTTGGATTTTATTTTTTTTTTTTTTTTTTTTTTACATAAGAAAACTTACTTTTCTTGTCTGCATTCAGGAGGTTCCTAGTCCAACCCCTTCTGTTATGGAGAGCTTTTAGTATATAATGATTCAGTAAATCATTTAAATAGTTGTTTTATTGTAAGTGCACCATGATATATGCAGCTCTGGGTTCCACATTCAGGGACAAGGTGGCCTTGGACCCTTTAAATTAAATAATGGTGCATTAGAAAAATTAATCTCTGTTAAATGATGCCCTGTTCCTTCATGGTCTGAGGCAGTGCAGAGAGCTCTGCAGAAGGTGGGTGTGCAGCCCCACCTGGCACAGAGCAGCCAAGCTGGTGCTCCCTGGCCCCCAGCCCTCTGCCAGGGAGCTGCTCAGCCCTCACCCCTGCACAGGGACCTGTGCTTTGGCTTTGCTTTGCTGCTGCTGCCTCTGGCCAAAGCCAACACCTGTCCACCTCCACAGGTTCTTGGAAGCCAGTCACTGACCTCAATGCAATGTATCTGCATAAACAAAATCTCTAATTTTATGCCATAAATACTGATAAAAAAGAGTAAGGGGGAAGCATCAGCTCTAGCTCAAAGAAGGCTGGGGCCAGCTCAGCCACAGGGCATGGGCTCCAGTCTGCAGAGAGCAGCAGTTTGAATACTATTTTAGAGATGCTCTAATTCCTTATGAACCACATTTCTGATACTACACTGAAGTTACACTTGAATGTACAATATTTGCATTCCACTTGCTAATTCATGTTGCTTATTCTCTCTAATCTTGACATCACAGCACAAATCCTTTTCATGCTCTATTTCCCATGCAGTGCAGCTTCCTTGGTTTGTAAGCAACGTTTTTTTCCCCATTAAAGTTAATTTTCATTTTTTTATAGTAGATTATAGACTGGCTCTAACTTTCTCTCACACCACCCACTTTCCAGGAGGAGCCACACAAACAAAAGCCAAAGGAATTTTTATGGGTTACTGAAAAGGTTCTAGTAAATTCTGCTCTTCTTTTTCTTACCTGGTGAGAGTTGTTACATTCACAGGATTGCAGATAAACTACTTCTGACCAGTAGACAATCAAAGTAGACATGATGCATCACACCAGAATGTGAGCACACCAAGGAATATGCTGAAGAAGAGGAGATCAAGGCAGAGGATGTAATTATGAATCCTGAAGGTGATCTGTGAGCAAAAGAAAGGTCCATGAGGAAAACAGAATGAGTCTGTGGAGGATCATGAAGGGTGGCACAGACTTTGCAAGGTTCTTTTCAATATGTGAGGTGTCCTCAAAAAAAGCCTTGTAATTCCTTGGACTTTGCTGCCTTCATGACCCTCCCTGTAGCTGCCCATTCTTTTCCAAACAAAACAATGTACCTAACCTAAACAGCACATCTGTCTCAGTAAAAAGCTGTCAGCTGACCCTGATGAACACATCCAGTGTTTGTTTTCTGTGATATCTGCAATGTCACATCAGAACTGGTAGATCTTAGCTTGCCCTGGCATAAGCTCTGGTTTGGCACCCAGAGAAAGTCACTTTGAGTCAAGGCTCATTCACTAGTTTTATGTTTGCTGACTTTGCACTAAGAAATTGTTTCAGGATCCATCTCCTAGTTCTATAATGGGAATACAGGATACACAACCTGCAAAATGCTGTAGGAGAAAACAGTTCTGTGCTCTGTGCTACAATTTAGACCATCTGTGAAGACAAATCTTTCCAAGCTGTATTTTTGCTGCTGCTCTCTGACATCTTTCTGTGCTGGGGTATGAGTTATGTAACAGTGATTTTCAACAGATATCAACAGAAGTGACCTCGGATTCAGCAGCCCCACAGCTCTTTAAATTATGCCTTGTCAGTGTGCATAGGCACATGCAATGGTAGTTCTATATATCCTCTTTTATTCCTTCAGTGTTTGCTTTCCACTCACACAGGAAACAGTATGGATTTTCCTTCTGGCTGTGGGGCAAAAGGTTTCATTTCTCTTTCATTTCCTTATGAAAGACTCCTAAAGATGTAATGAGACAGCAGCAATGCATTTTTGCATGGCTTCTAACAAAAGACTCTTCATGAACTTTACTTTTTGTGACATGCAGGGGAAGGAAATATCCAGTGTTACTGTTCAAGCCCACTTTGTCCTTAAGATAGAGCTCATGAGCCTCAACAGCAGCACATGCTTTAAATGGCTGCTCATTTCTTCTGCCTTGTCTCTTGTGTGCTCAGAAGTGGTTCAAACTGTGGCACAGTAGAAACTGTTTCTGGTTTGTGTCTGAATTCCTGCAGATTCCTGAACCACTGGATTAGTCCTCAAGGAACAGAGGTTGTATCTGTAACCTGTGACATGTGGAATCAGATTTGAAATCTCTTTAACTCTCCATCTGTCGAGGGAAAAATAAGGGACCCCAATGCAAGGCTGGGGCTCAGCTGTACAAAAGTCACTGCAGACATTCCCTCAGCTGCCACTTCAGCCCAGCACAGCTCTGCCCCAAGTCCTGTGATCCATCCACTGGCCTATTCTGGATGGCT
Organism: Sitta europaea; assembly: GCA_013400255.1. Classification (NCBI taxonomy): domain Eukaryota; kingdom Metazoa; phylum Chordata; class Aves; order Passeriformes; family Sittidae; genus Sitta; species Sitta europaea. Next base: position 404,626 of record VXBS01007584.1, on the reverse strand, counting down.
CTGGGGCTTAGGCTATTGAAGTTCAACCTTCAGGCCTTTGTACTGAGTTTCTGGCTCAAGTCCATCTGAGGCTCACAGCAAATTGATTCCTCTGCCTGCAAGACACAGATAATGATCCTTGCTATGCAAACAGCAGGAGGCTCAGGGCAGAGCAGGATCTCTGGATCCCAGCACAGCAGGGCCAAGTCTCAGCTGATCCTCAGGCTCTGACAGTTCTTTCCTCTCTCTCCAAGCTGTCCTCATGCTCTGGCCACAGAGCAGCCTGCAGGCATTTCAGGAGTGGGTATATCTGCTTAAGGCTAAGGAAATTAAACCATTCTGGGACAAGTTATTTGCTGCTGCATGCTGTGATTATTGCCACTCCATGGCAGCAAGGCTGGTGTTCATTCAGAGCTTATACAGATGTTTTTCTCAAAATTGCCAAACCTTCCATTTGTTCACATCTTGTTTTCTGAGGTACCACCATCTGTGTACTAAGTGACCTACAGTAGACATCCACAGGTTTTCTCCTCTGGTAAAAGATGATGGGTTAAATTGTCCTATTCCCTAGACTGAAACATCTTCTGCACAATGGGGAGCTGCAGAAGGCTTTGCCTTACTTCACTTCAGTATAGTATCCTGACTCATGGAAGAACATTTATAGAATACCTCTCATCAGTGCCCTGAAAAGATAACTACACTAATTTCTCCATTTTACCTTTCTGTCACTAATTCAGAATTATAAAAAGGACAATTATACTGCACAGATTTCCATTCTTTCCTGTGCAGCCCTTAAAATGTTTTGTTCTCTTACCAAAAGATTTTTTTCAATATTTATAGTCTAGATGCTTTTTATGTGTCTTGGACTCCATAGAGTTTCCAATAATTCCTTTCAAGAGTCCTTATTTCTGAAACTACCTTTGTGTGATTTCATTTCACACTTTTCTCCAGAGTGCATCTTCACATCTTTCACATCTTCACACAGTTGTCAGCTTTTCTCTTTTTTTTTTTTTTTTTATTTTATTTTTATCAACAGCAGTGCTTAGAGTTTAACAACCTCAGATTGTAGTTTACTGGGGAGCACATAACATGAGCTGCAACCAAGCCATAGAATACTCTGGACAAGCTGTGTTTTCTCTGCCAGGTATCTTTGCAATCTTCCTGCGTGGGGAGGATGGTGAGTGTGACACAAGTGTGAAGAGTTGGGACAAAAAGGGCTTTTGGGGGCCTCCAGTCTGCAGGATGCAGAGCTTTGTGCTTCTGAAATCACTGAGCAGGACAGCAGATCTTCTGAGGAACATTCCATTTAAAAACTGAGCTGGAAAATCATGGTCTAGCATAAGGTTAAACTACTCTACTGAAAATGGACAAATGCAAACTTATCTGCCAGGTTTGGCTGACAATCCTGAGCAATAACCCAGGGAGCTGGATGCCTTTAATTCAGGCAAAGACAGGCCAGTGTATGGAGGCTTTTGGGGTTGCAATAGTAGAGCAGATAAAATGAAGGATTATTCTCTATTACTCCTGTAAAAATAAGCCAGTGCTGGAGAGGAATGATGCCCTAAATCTCATTACCAAGGACAATTCCTAGGTGAGGAAATCAGGCTCTGGCTGGGCTGCTCATACCAGGGGGCTGGGAGCTGCAGCCCTGCCTGGAGCAGGCAGAGCTGGAATGGGGTGAGGACAGAACTGGAATGGGATGAGGACAGAACTGGAATGGGGACAGAGCTGGAATGGGGACAGAGCTGGAATGGGGGCAGAGCTGGAATGGGGTGAGAGCAGAGCTGGAATGGGGTGAGAGCAGAGCTGGGATGGGGTGAGAGCAGAGCTGGAATAGGGTGAGGGCAGAGCTGGGATGGGGTGAGGACAGAGCTGGAATGGGGTGAGGGCAGAGCTGGGATGGGGTGAGGGCAGAGCTGGTATGGGGTGAGGGCTCTGCTGCCCCTCGGCAGGGATGCCCTGCAGCCACGGGCACTGTGCTGGGAACAGAACATCCCATGGGAATGTCTGTAGTTTACCATTCAGCACAAACCCTGTTAAAGCACAAAAGCAGTGTGTGATAGCCCAGAAACACCGTGCACAGCAACTTTGGGTGTTTATTTATGAAAACAATACAGTGTGGTTCCAAGGGGAACTGATCAAGTTGCATAAAAGATTTACGAGTCCATTCTGTAGCTGTAATAATGCTTTTAGCACTTCCTCAGAGCCTTTCTTATATTCCAACACAGCAGCTTGTGCTGGTTTATCTTTTGGACAATAAACCATTTTATGCTTTTGGTATTTTGGAAGTGATAGCATGATAAAACAGATTTAAGCCAAAAAATAATACACACATTTTCTGTTTGGAAATGTGGTAAATCTGTTTTTGAGAAACTAACTGCTTGTGAAGCTATTAGCACAGTACTAGTAATACCCTAGAATATCACTCTAAAAGTGATGGCAGGTTCTTGTTAACAAGTAATCCCGTTTTAATACAACTCTGCTGAAAAATTCATTATTGAAAAATCATGTGCAAGAAAAAAATTTATTCCTCTCAGTCAAAGCAATTTTTAAAAAATAATTTAATTAAAAGAGTTCTTAAAATTTTTATGAAATGAAAACCAAAGATCTTGGGATAGCTTTTTTTCTCATACATCTTTAAAAATATACCTAAACCAAAGCTTTTCTAAAAGTTCAGAAGGTAAATACACTAAAATTAACAACTCCAATTCGACATTTAAAATAATAATAATGGATCAGGGTGATGCTTGGCAGTTTGTATCCTGTGTGAGCTTGGCCTCAGTCCCCTTTCCTGGGAGGCTCTCCAGGGCAAGCAGCTGCTGGGGGGCACTGGCAGAACTCCCTGGGCTTTCACAGCTACAGCAGCAATAACTCCTGCTGCAGTGCTTAGGAGAAAGCAATTTCATTTAGGACTACATAACTTTTCAGTTTGTTAATTAGGTTAAGAGAGGAAAAATAACATTAGGAACTTTCACTGGAGCTGCAGTAGATTCAAAATTGCAAAGAAATTCGAAGAGTATTTATGTCAGCCAGTAATTTTAGCCATCAGCTCTACTTCCAAACCAGAGCCCCAAAACACATAGATGTGTTCTTTCTTTTTTTTCTGACTTCTTAAATCACTTGTTTTTCAATAAAATTTCTCAATCAGCTTGTGAAGTAGTTATCTAAATATATAACTTAGAATTATTCTGAAGTCTGCCATTTAGGAAGCATTTATCAGAGCACATGTACTCAGCACAGGTAACCCAGATCATGAACAGGAATTACCCCAGAGAAATCCCAAGTAGCTTGAGTCCTTTTGGGATGTGAAATGTCCCCACTTCAGAACTGATTGTGCCTGTCCAGTCATCCTGTCAGCCTTGGGTGGGGCCCTGGGCACTGCCCTGAGCACACTGAACCTCTCAGAAAGGCTTCAGGAGGATGGAGGGTCCACCAGGAGTACTCTTGATAATGCAGACAGGAGCTGCATGTAAATCAGAAATCAACTTCTCTCAGAGAAGCTTCATCAGGTTAAATAGAGATTAATCCACTCCAAAAGACACACACACACACAGGGAAAGCCTTGAAAAGGGGCCCTTGAATTCTCATCTGAAGCTCCTGATCAAGACAGGCAGAAAGTTTATGTTGCTGAAGATCCCTTTTAGCTTTCAACTGTGTGCAGGTGGAAACACTTTTGCTCATCTATTCCTACCCAGCATTTAAAGGATTTGGATCAATTCTGAAAGCAGTCAAGAATTTTTAGCTTGATACCAGGGGAAAGAAGGACCCTATCCTTGAATTGCAATCCACTGAAGCAACAAAGCTGGCAAGTGGCTTGACCTATCCCTTGCTTATGAATGTTTACACCTGCTCTTTAAAATGTTTTCAGACCCAGGTTGTTTGAAATGCCCAAAGTATTCCCCACATGCCAGCTAAACAGAAGTTTGGATGAAGCACCAAAGACCTCACACACAACTCTGATCATTCCTAGCAGCTAGATTTCAGATCTCAGCACGTTTCTGTAGGTACTCACCCTCTTTCTGAGGTTTCTCCTTCCAGAAACCCAGCCTTAGGGGTTTAAGCACCAGCCTTGGTGTAATAATCCCTGTGCCCTTTCCCTTTGCTGGCAGCTCCCAGGTTTGTTACCTGGCCAGTGACCAGCAGGGATTGGAGCTCTTGAGCCAGTGGGCATGAGCAGCCTCAAACCAGAGCAGGAAGGGTTTGTTTGAGGACAGAAATGAGGAGTAGTCCCCTTGAGAGGATTTTTGGCTCTTTGTGGCCAAGGGTCCTTCTGGGCTGGGTTTAACCTGTTGGGACCATCATGGGGAAAGCAGTCCTGGCCAAGCCTCTCATCACCCTCCTCAGGGGAGCAGAAGGCAGGAGAGGAGGAAATCCAGGGAGAAGTCTGAGAAACTGCTGCTCTGACCTCAGGACACAACCTCCCTTTTCTGTAGCTTGTCAGAGCAGGTGATGGGGCCACTGGTGCAAGGAGCATGGTGTGAATAAACAGCCTCACCTACTCCACAGGGCTGTCCCAACAGCCACAGCAGTGTGAGGCAATTCCAGCACACACATGGTGTGCACAACAGCCTGCAGCTGTACTTACCTCCTCCTGTACCTCAGGCCCTGCTCTCCCCACAGCTAGGGGCTGGAGAGAGCAGAGGGAGGCACAGCCCCTGTGCCTGCATCCCCAGCAGCAGGGGATGTGCCAGCTGTGCCTGCTGCAGCTCTGGGATCTCACAGGGGCTGCTGCACTCACTCAATGATTTTGCATGTAGAGCCAGCATCTGATCAGACTTTTAACCTGGAGGGGAAAGCAAAGGAAAATTCTGGTGAATTGAATTACCTTCTGCTGCATACAATCATCTGGCAGAACACACTCTGCAATAACATTCATGTTGCCATTAATGGAAAACACTTTGCATTGCACTCCAGAGATTTTGTTGTTGTTGTTTCCTTTGGTAAGGAAGTGATCCATTCAGATTGGAGCTGCCTGAACAAAGCCTAGGGGCTCAGACACCATCAGCAGCAGCTCTCTAAGTATCTCTGCCTTACTGTGTAATCTCTCACTGACTTGAAGGAAATGTGCCAATTGCTGCTGCTATAGGGCTCTGTTTATAAAACACATGCTCAGCTGACTGGCCCTATGGGGCAACATGATTTATTTGCTGATTTACCTCAAGTAAATCATGATAATACTTCAACAGAATTGTCTTGGCTTCAACAAAATGTATCAAAGCATTTTTAAATAGAACATTTAATCCACGCCTTGCTCCCTCGAGTCATGAAGTGAAGAATTAAAAACATGACTATGTACTATGTGGGTAGAAGTCAAAATTCTCATGAAATACTTGTGGGGGAAAGTGAAGCATTTTCCAGCTACCTAAAGATATCTCAGTGTTTTAAATAAGAGAAATTAAAGCTTGTCTTGGAAACTTTTGGTCATCTTGAAAAGTAAACTGAAACACACATAATAAAAACAACAATAATAATGTCAGAATCAACATTTCATCCTATCATTATATACAGACTGCTTCCATCAAGCTGACAGGTGCCTGTCCACCTCTGAGGCAGAGATGGTTGTAGTGCTGACAGCAGCTGGGGACACTTGACTGACAGCCCCAGAGCTGCCAGGCAGTGTGGATCAGCTGGGGAGCAAGCTGGGCTCCCAGGGGCTGGAGCCTGCTGGATGTGCAATTCTCCCAGCTGAGATGGGACACTAGCTTATGTCCTTGGTCCCTAAAATGTTCAAAGGGCAGTTTTACCCCTGGCTGAACGAGACTACCCCTTGAGCCATTTTATTGATGTTTTTTTTATTGTTTAATGATAGCTTGCATAGCTTAAGGCTGTCTGCTCTGTTAAAATTAGCAGGCAGGCTTTGTGATGGAAAAAGTCATCTGCTTTTCTCACTGGAGTCATTCACAAACCAAGAAGGGATGCTGCAGCCAGCCCTTAATTGAATTTTGTGGCATTCTGAATGATAATGCATGGGTCTTCTCTCCAAATCAGGAATGAGGAATTATTACACAGAAGGATAAAGAGGATAAAAATGAAAATTAACGCTCTTGGAAAACAGATCAAGCACTTCTGCAAATCTGTTTACTGGCATTCCTGTTCATAGACACATGGCTTAGAAGTCTCTGTTACTGAACCCAGACCCATCCAAGATGATCATTCCCTAATTCCATGCCTTTTTTACTCCTAGTAAAAGACCATGAAGTTGCATAGAGCATTTGAAGCATTATTTTAAGTAGTATGGTAAATAGACTGAGCTTATTGACTTTGGTATAAACCAGGACCATAGAAGGTGGATTATGGAGGGGAAGGCTCATGTTTACAGATGTTTATCTTAGATAATTAAACATTTGCTGGGGGGAAGGAGTGTAAATCAAAAGTACAGGGGAAGAAAATTGATTTATTCTCTGAAATTGTCTGCCTTTTACAGTGAGATCTAAAAGTAGATCCTATCAAAATTTGCTATCATTTACAACATTTAGAAATGAAAATGGCAATTACCAGCCTTCTTTATATGTGAAAGGTTGCTAGACAAGGTTGGTTCAGTGTTTTCACAATAAAGAGCAGTCAGGTCTTTCAAATTCAGATCTTAATGGGGCATCAGAGGAGCCCCTCAACAAATAAGCAGAAACAACATAAGCAATGTAATTTCTGGACAGGTCTTTCTTTGGCAATGTTATAGAAGATGAAGGCTGGGAGGCTTGCTTATTTTTCAGTGCAGAAATCTTCCCTAAGGTTATCAATTTGGAAAACTTACTTTTCTTGTTGTTTGTCCTGGGAGAAAAAACAAATAAAGGATTCAATGCAGAAATTTTCTGATGCATTTACTGTACTACTTACTTACCACTTAGAATGTTACAAGAAATCAATATTAGCAGCCCTGATGAGATTCAGTGAGATATGACATACTATTCAGGATTTAAGTATGATTTCACAAGGACTTGTTCTTAACAATTGACTTTTCTTTGTTAATTAGTTGCCTCCACTGTTAAGATTGGGAGCTATTTATTTCTTTAAAAAAACCCAACTTAATTCTTAGAGTTTGTGGATGGAATAAGCCAAGGGAGCTCCAGGTGACCTGAGGAAATATTCTTTTTTCCCTTGGTCCCACTCCACTTGCCACATCAACTATCCTGTCTGAAACTGAACTTACAAGTCAATTTTTGAAACCTTTACCTTGTAGTCTCTTGTAATAGTAAATTTTACCTGAGTTTAGGAGACTTCCCAAAAGCTTTTTCTCCTAGCTGCAAACAAGCATTAGCAAAACTTCAGAAAACAAAAGGAGAGTTAACACCTGAAAAACTCCACTGAGAAAGCAAATTTAATGTCTTTAAATTAGAAAAACACTTTCACCTCATTAAAAAACATAAAATGGATGAAGCATGGAGGATCACCCCAGCTAAAAGGTTAGGAATGTCTGTGAAATACTACATAAAACAAGTTGGAGAGGCTTTTGCTTTTCCCATAAAAGCTATTTCTGTACACAGTTGATGATTCAGGAGTCTGCAGGAATGCAGGAGCAGCTGATTCCCTCCTGGGTCCCAAAGACCCAGCCCTGTGGCATCTTTATTTTTACCATTTGCAGCCCTTCATTTGTGTTTTCAATCCTTATGTCTGAGAGCACTAAAATGGGAAGGGCTGCTTTACCCTATCCATAATCTGCTTTATGTACAACAGTCTGGCACATCTACATAAGTGAAGATGCTGTCAAAATACAAGTTTCTCCCATGTAATGCAGGATTTGAAGCCAAATGCTTGTATGGGAAACACTGATTTTTAACAGTTGCAATTTCATCCCATAGAAGACTTGCCCTGAATGTGATTTTGGTCCTTCCTGGTGTTTGTTAAGCATCTGCTTGGTTTTCCCATTAGCAAACCTCACCCTCTAAAGCCCTGTATCTCCCCAGAGGAGCTGATTCAAGACAAGGGGCAAGTCTGATCTGTGCTGATTGCTGGGTGATCTCAATAGAGAGAGCTGTTCATAGTGTGAGCATTGTCTGCAATAAACACACCTGAAAACCAGGCTGTGAGCTAAATTAAGAAACCTTAAAAGTGCTGGGACCTTGCTGTCCCTGAAAATCAGCCTTCTGATTTGTTTTAGTATAATGGAGTCAGTTCTCATGAATTGTGAGATAAACAAGGATCATGTTTGCATTCCTTTGTAAAAGATCTCACCTGATGGACTTCTCAAGTGCCCAGTGGAGATGGAGAGGTGGGAACTTCTCTGTCCAATCTCTGCTCACTGTCCAGAAACTGAGAGATACGAGGTCAACAATAAACTGGAGAGTTCTTTTCTTCTTCTCTGCCTGAACCCCTGTGTGTGTGCTGTGTGTTCCTACTGGGTCACAGTAACAGGACCTGCCCAAAGAAAAGACCTCTTGTTTTGAAGATGGTTATGGGGCCAGAAACCCAGCCCTGCCAGTAAATCCTGGGGAATGTGGGGGACTCCTTCTACCCTGGTATAAGGAGGTTCAAATTGGTTTGAAGGCCAAGCAATCAAAGGTCCTGATGGCTGGGATGTTCCAAGCACTCTCAGTGTCCCAGAACTCACTGTGCCCTGCTCTAAACCCTGGGATGAAGCAAGGACTGCACCAGTGCTCAGCCCCACTGAGCAAGGGCAGGAAACTTCTGATTGAAGGCATGTTTACACTAACCTGATAGATTTATTTTTCTCTTTCTCTGTTGTCATCCTATTCTTAGACACAATCAGAATGGTCATATTAAATAATACCAGTAGAAAAACATTTCAGAAATCACTGGAATTTATCTTTCTTTTTCCTGCCTTAAAAGAACCACTATCAAGTCCTCCTCACTCCACATAAACATGTTTGAGTTTCTTCATAATCATAAGGAAAATTACTTTGGCCCATCAGGAGAGTATCAGCTTTGCATTAGCAAGTTGGCTTGAACACAAAATGATCTTTTTACATTCTATGCATCCATCTCTCTAGAATTAATCATCCATTCAGCTGGTAGTTTGTTCAAACACAAACACACAAACAAGGTGCAGTAAAAGTGGTTTCAGAATCCAAATATTTGCTTTCTACCTCTTTAAACCACCTACCCACCACAAGGGTGAAAGCTGCCAAGTGGCAGCTGAAAGCAACATTTTGTCTTCGATTAGTCATACCTGAAGCTATTTTTAAATGTTTGTTGCCTGTGAAATAGTGCTGCTGGGACAAACCTGTAACAACAGAGGGCAAATGAGGTCACTGCAAACCAGCTCCTGGGGCATGTCTGGCCTGTGAGTGGGTTTCTCTTCTGTTAGGGGCTCCCATTCTCCCTCTGAGGTTCCATGTCCTGCTGGGACAGATCACATCTGCTGAGCCAACAGCTGGCCCTGCAGCAGGGGGGATCTGTGCCCTGAGCTCTCACCTGGGGTACCATGGGGAGCCCCTCAGGATCACTCCCTGACCCTCACCCTGAGTGCTGGAGAAGCCCTGAGTGCCCTTGGGTGTCTGCCCAAGGACAGGGGCTGGGACAGACTTCACCTCTCTCACCTATGAGAAATGCATTCAGTGTTTATTAATTGGGGGCAGGTTTTATTTCTCTTACCCTATGAGAAATGCATTTAGTGTTTATTAATTGGGGGCAGATTTTATTTCTCTTACCCTATGAGAAATGCATTCAGTGTTTATTAATTGGGGGCAGGTTTTATTTCTCTTACCCTATGAGAAATGCATTCAGTGTTTATTAATTGGGGGCAGGTTTTATTTCTCTTACCCTATGAGAAATGCATTCAGTGTTTATTAATGTGAGTGACTTGGGCAGGGGCTGAGCCAAGGGTGCCCAGAATGCCATCACATTAGAGAGTTTAGAGACACCAAAGGAATAGATTGCTTATTGAGGGAGAGGCCAATTCATTAGTGAAGTATTCATGCTACAGCTCCCTGTGAGTCCCAGGAGGAGTGGGGGACTCTCTGTGGGGGAGCGTCGGCTGTATTAGCCCCAGCTAGCTCGCCACACACACACCACAGCGAAGGGGGGCTCGGAAGCAAAGCGATCCTCGCCTTCCCCTGTGGGCTCTGGTTAGCCTGCCAGCACCATGCGACAAATGGCGAGAGTCAATAGAAGACGGGAGGCTCCGGGGAATTGAACAGAGAACCTTTATTCGTCCCGAGTGGGACAGAACTCTGGTCACTCTGTCATACCCAGGCAGGTACCACGTATGAGCCCCGCGGGCAGACAGAGGGTAACAGCTTATAAAGGGGGGCGGTTACAGGGGGAAGGATACACAGGGGACCAACCAGGGGTTAGCAGGGCATGGCTCTCTAACAGATGGACAGCAGGTGTAACAAATAAGGGAAAACTGGGGAGGGGGAAGCCTGGACACCATCCAATCATCCCATGAACCCTGCAGAATTTTCCAGGTGACAGGAGTGGTTATGGGATGACCGACAGGTTCTGGGGTGTCCCCCACTGAAGAACTGCCTTGAAAGGACAGTTTGGGACAGACCAGACGGGGGGGAACATAGGGGGTACAAGGAACAAACCATTACACAATATAAAAATATAACTACAATATAAAACAATTATAAAACCTAAAAACCACACCACTACAACTCTCCAGTATGAGAATTGACAATGACAAAAGTGATGCACAGACATGCAAATCCTGGTTTGGGAGTTGGGTGTTGGTGGGTTTGCATAGGGTTGAGCATAAGAATCAGTCCCATTGGGGCCTGATAAGCCTTGACTTCACATTTGTGTTCAGGAATTCTAGAAAGCTTCCCTGGAAATATTCCCACTGAAAGGCACTGGAGGTGACTGACCTCCCCAGCTTGTGTTTCAAGGTGCTGAGTCTTCATAGGGCTATGTTATAAAAGCAGCCTGGCCAAGGGAAGAGAGTACACAGCCTCCAATGGCATGCTCAAAATTAAGAACCTAGACTGTTACAGTTGTGAACAATTTCCCCAGCACTCAGACAATTTCTATGACTAAGAAAAAGTATTTCTAAAAATTCTGTCTTTGTCCAAAAGGAGGAAAACAAGGTGAAGTATCCTCAAATGCCTACTTGAGGTCTGCTTTCTGTGTTACAGCACTGGCTTGCATTTTGACATAGGGTTAAACAAATAGAAAGCTTTATTCTGTGCTGCAGATTTGTTTCAGAGTTGGGCATTTTTTAAGTGCAGAATGACTCAGAACTATAGCAAACTGACTATTCTGTAACTAATATAATAGCTGTAAAACTTCCTTGCCAGAACCAGAATCTGTAAGGTAACTGCTGCTCAGCATTGCTTAGCATACCAAATTTGTGACCCATTTATTATCATTTCATCTGGCAACAAAGAAAGTAAGGGTGGTCACAAATTCAACTTTCTTTATGACCTCAGAAGTGAATCAGCACAAAATCCACAGGGATTTCTGCTGGGGTTGCTTTTGGGACTATCTGGAGAGCTGACAATGCTTCTTATATTCTTTGGCAAATGAAATAGGAGTATTTCTAGGAGATGGAAAGTTTTCCTACTGGCTCCATGAGCTTATACAGTGAGCAGAACCTGTTTGTATTCACAGGAGAGCAGCTCAGACACAACTCCTCACAGGCAGAAAAGTCACAGACATGCAAAAGCTGCAGCCTAATTAATACCTTGATTAACATCATTAGCACAATGAGGAAGGTTTGCCACAGAACTGAGCATTTATATTTAGGTCCAAATCTGCTAAATTGAAGGCTACTTACTCAAAGCCAAATTTTTTTTCTTCAGGTCCTCACATGAACATTTGTTAGGCTGATGTGTGCATAACTGACAACTGCAGAAAATTTCATATACTCCCAAACCAGCACTACTCTTCAAAGGGAAATTAGGATAAAATAGTATATTTATAGGTGGAAAGGACCAACATCAATCATCGAGTCCCAACACCTGATCCCTTCAGGCTGACCAAAACAAGGTCCAGCCTGCAGAAAACAAAGCTCCCTCCCTTGTCTCACTGCACACCTGAGAGCTCCCACTCTGCAGACCTGGCTTCCCCAGGCTGGCCCAGCTCAGAGAAGGCACCTTCTGCAAGGGAAATGGGATTAATTCCTCTTTCCTGGCCTCCTTTCCACCCTTAGTTGTGAGAACTTAATTAGATCTACTCAGCTTTCAATTCTCACTTCATCCACGTTTCTGAATGTGTGGATATTTTCTATGAGGAAAGCTTAAGAAAGATATAGAACAACTTAAATAGTCTTATTTATTGCAGAGTTCCCAAAGGTAGTCAAATTTAAACTGAATTCCTGTTTGGAAAGGAAATGAAAATAGAGAAGAAGGAGTTTGGTACAATGAGAAGGTTTTTAATTATTTGTGCTGGAGGCAGTGGAATTAAGTCTGTGGAATCCCAGTGCTTCTCTGCACATCGTTCTCCCCAGGGTCAGCTCTGTGAATCTGCTGAGTGACAGAAGGAAAAGGCAACCTTAGTGCTCCCCTCCCACATTCCAGTCTCAACTCAGCACACCCCTGCTGAGTCCTACTCTCACCTCTCCCTGTGCTGGCTTGACAAGATCTCTGAGCCAGCACAGGAGGGAAATGGCCCTTGAGTCGTGTCCATAGCTCACCTCTGCACTCTGAGCAGTGCTGTGGCTGCCAGGCCAGGCTGCTCTGCTTTGTTAAGTATTTATCTCAGCCATGACCTGCTCCATCTTTTGTATAAGAGGAACCACCTGGAGCACAGCAGCTTTTCTGCCTTCTGCCCTGACAGCCAGCTGGAGTGGCTCCTGCAGCACTGGACACAGCAGCTGCAGGTGCTCCTTTTCCTCCAATGAAACATGGCACAACAAGTTCTTAGCACTTGCTCTCCACATCCTGCTCTTGCACAGAGAGTGGGCTAAAGAAATAAGAAATTAATTTGATGGCAAACTTTCCATCACCTTAACGCCAGGCATTTAAAAGAAAATTATTTGACCTAGTTCTTGAATAGGAGAATCAAGTAGTGCCGTGCAGGTTAATATGTGAAAAAATGTTCAATTAAAAATTGTATGGCCACACACACCCCTTCCTTACAATCTCCTGCTTGTACCATGCTGTGCATGCTGCTAATTCAAAAGGCTGATATGGTCACAGACAGCCCAGCTTCTAGGATTTACCATTCAAACACACTTGAAGTGGCATGAAAAATGCAATAAAATAATTCTTTTGGACAAGTTTAGAGAGAGGTATTCCCAAAAGACAGAATTCTGGCTTCCAGCCACATAAAGCTTACTTTGTCAATAACACAGTGAAGGAAGGCATGAATGAATTTTATTTCATTGGACAAGTGACTTGGAATACAGATAAGGCAGGGTGAGCATATAAACCTTTAAATAAATGTTTTAGCACTATCTGGAAGGGAGGAATGCAATTGATTCCAATCTTTTCTGACAGAAAATCAGTTCCTCTAAAGCTCTTGGGGCAACAAACACTAACTAAAAGTGTCTGTTACTAATAAAATCTTTAAGTACAACAAAACAAGATGTTGTCCTTTGCAATTAATAAGCTACAATTAATGCAAATTATTATTCTGTAGTTTAATTGAAATATTAAACTGTGATATTAGGGCTTTGTTTTCCTGTGATTTTAAGAGCCATGTAACTTTGAAGAGGGATCTTTAAAGAGCTCAGGGAAAACCCAGCAGAGCAATAGCTGACAAAGCCCCTGACAAAACCCAGTGTAAACAGCAGCAGTAGGAATTCCAAACACTCTGTGCTGGGGTTTCTCTCTAATGAGCCCTGCCATGGTACCTGGAACTGCTGCAAACTGCTGCTAATAGAAAACACTCATCTGTGATTATGTCCAACAACATTCTTTGTTCTGTTTTGTGGGGCTTATTTCAGACAAAGTTGTTTTGAGGGAAATTTTGACCTTTTCCTTCCTCTCTGGCTGGTTAACATGAGCCTTGTGATATTCTCTGCAGCAATACTACAAGCTGGAGCAGTAAAAACTGCTGTTATAATTCTGGTTTTGTTTTGCAAACACATGTTATGTGTTGGAATGAAGGGAAGCATTTAGTGTTTTAGGAGAGCCACGTTTGGAATTTCTACAAGAGAAATTCACTCTAAGTGGCAATTTCTTCATACTATAAATCTAACTCAAACCAGTACATAGAATTGGAGTTATATTTGCAAAACCACGGGTTGTTAAAATTTACAAATCAAATGTTATTATCTTGGGGACCTGAAGATGAATGGTATGGCTGGAAGAAGGGATTGCACTCAGTCACAACATGAATTTCAGATAAAATGGTACCTCATTCCCACTGCCAAGCCCATTTGAGTTCAAAGGAGTCACTATACTTTTAGTATTAAATATTCTTATCCCAGTGTCTTCCATAATTTAAACAAAAACTGCAGAATAGAAAAAAAAGACTGGTGTCTCTACAAAGTACATTCAGTATTTGCATTCATGCTTTTAGCCTAAAATATGTAGTATTACTACATTAGTAATATGTTTATTACTTGGTAGAAAATACTCTTTGCATTGGATTTGCTCTCAGGTTACTACTGATTAAAATAGACCCCTTCAGATTAGGTTAGCTGATATGGTTAAAAAGAAAGAAAAAAGTCACACAGCTCTAAGTACATGTGCTTGCAACTGTTATTGGCTAATAAAGAGCACTCAGGGGCTGTTTTTGTGCCTTTCCAGCCCATAAATCAGAGAATTTCTGGATTCTAAATTCTGCCTTCCCACCTTAATTGTTCTTTTTGTTTTTATAAATAACTATTCAACCTTCAGACTTCGGTGTGACCAGGCTTGAGCACCATACACACGAAAAATACAAGTGGGTAGCTCAATATTTAGAAACAGAAAATTGTGTCTCTATTTTCCTATTTCTACAGTGAGAGAGGCAAGAGAATCTCTTTCACAATCTTGTTAGAGAACCAAACCTCCAGCACCTGGGGGAGCATTTCTGAAGGGGCTGGCTTTCAGTTTGCCAAAGAAAGCATGGGGAAAAAAAATCAAGTGTTCAGCAATGGCCAACATTTTCCATGTGTCTGATGGATGAGCCTGTGTGGTAATCCACACCTCTGCACTGCTGAACCCAGAATAATTGCATAAATCACCAGGACTCAAGACTTATCTAGAAACCTCTAAGAAATACATCTTAGAACTCTTAACACCAGCAAAGGGTGGCACACAGGAACACAGCTCTTCTGCACTCTCCTCTCTGAACTGCTTATTTCTGGCAACAGGTTCCACATATATACCTTTGTATATGTATATATATATATGTATATATACACACATATATGTAGACATATGTTTCTTTTTTGGTTCTTTTTTTTTCAACTAAATTTCTGGTTTTGAATGACACTAGAAAGTGCCAGTTTACATTTTGCAGTGAGAAGATCTGATATTAATATCTGTAAAAGAAAGAAGGAAGCTTTCTTAGGATATATATGTAAATACTCTTAGGAAGCATTTTTAATCAAGACTTACATTCCAACAACACGAGCAGAATTTCCTGCCTTGTGACAAAGTGCTGTAAATTTTAGGTCCTGAGAAAGGTTTTAAATAATTTCATGTTTTCTGGCTTTATGGAAACCTTTCAAAAGTTGATTTCAAAACGAGAGAGGTACCAAACCTCATAAACTACTTTTCATCCAGCTCTCTTGACTGCAAACCCATCAGTGGGGCAGGGGGGTCTTTTGTTTTTTACAAAACTGTTCAACAAAGGGGTGATTCCACAGGCAGTGCTGACACTGTACATCTTTAAAATCCCTCACTTGCTAGGGACTGCTTAAATAATGAGAGATTACTGCTTTCCATACCATGGAAAGTTTTCAATAGAAGAATTTGACAAGTGTTTTCATCTTCACCTGAAGGATAGTTTTGTCAAAAATATTTTTTAATTAAGTTTTCCTTAGTGCTGAAGAGTAGGCTAGCTGTGCTTTGGTAAAGAGCTGGCTGAGACAAATGGCTGGATGAAGGAGTAATCTCAAAGATTACTTTGGCAAACAATTAAATAAAAAAGGTATTGATTACTATAATTATAAACCAAGAAAATTGAGATGACTTCCTCCATATGTCAGAACATTCAACTCTTCTGAAGAGTTATAAAAACTCTTTTAAAGTTCTTTTAAGCATTTAAGTGCTCTTTTAAAGAACTCCCTTAGTAGAGAAACATGCAACCTGGAACTCCAGGTTAGGGCATGTGTTTGGCAGCTGAAAGCAGCTCCTGTGAACTCTGGGGCTGTGGGAAGTGCCAGCATGGGGTGAGACAGGCAGCACACCCAGGTGACAGCTGGTGCCATTAATCAGTGAGCCCTGGCATGGCAGCAAAGACCTCCCCTGGGTGCAAGAGCCAGGGTGGTGTTGGAGATACCCAGAGTCTGGGGAGAGTTCATTACAAACTCCCCTTACAAACTCCCTTTTCCCTCCAGGACCAGCTGGGCTCACTCCAGGGGGAAGGAAACCCACGCTTGCAGTATGGAAAGCTGTCCTACAGCAAACCAGCAAGATGAGAAGTAGGATTTTGCCTCCTGCTCTTCCACTGGAGGCATCTTCCTGAACTTGATGCAGCAACTCTTTCATTTCACATCCCTGAAGTGCTGCTTCTGATTCCCTGTCATCTTCCTGTTCTGCTGAGCTCCTTTACCAGCAAGGAAGCTTGTGATAATGATTTTTCCAAATATAGCTAGTTGAAATATTAAATGAATGCAAATCAAGTATTTGTGCATACACAGAGGGAGGGATTTGTTTTTGATCAACTGAAGCTTTTTTCCAAATGTTAAGTCTTGAGACATTTCTGCTGACTTCATAAAATAATTAAAGCTTGTGGTGAGGGAGTTTTATTGTTTGAGGGTTTTTTACTAGCTGTATCAAATAATAAGGAAAAGCACCATTAAGATTTCAACATATCCAGTTGTGCAGGTTTTTCTAACAACTAAGCCAAACTGTTACATTTCTTGTCAACGGGCAGTGATTTACGTGGATGACCCTGACTCGCTGCTCCTGTAAGTCTTTAAACAGCTCCACTTTCAGCTGCAACAGATTCCAGAAGTAAGTAATCAATCTTGAACATGTTGTTTCACAGAAATGACTAGGTGATTTCAGAGCTGTGTTTTCCCCACAGTGAAAATGCCAGGCTACTGCTGCAGCAAGCTGTCACTCCCATGGAGCCAGTGGGATGCACAACTGCAGCCTGCAAGGGAATCCCTGTGTCCCCTGGAGTGGGGAATGGCACTAAACCAGCAGGCTCAGTGGTGCAGGAGGAAGGGTTCTCAGAACACAGTGTGCTCCCAGGCAGGTGGCTGGGGGTGATGTGAGTGTGAGCTCCACACTGACTCCCCTCCTGTGCATCAAACACCTGAGCCAGCTCACAGCAAGCTCTGCTCCCACTGCTCCCCCTGCCCAGCAGGGCAAGCCAGGCTGAACCCCCTGTCTGGAAGAGGGCAGTGGCACTGAAATCACCTTCAATTTACTCCAACACGGGGAGTAAAGTCAAACCCATGAGCAGTTTCACCATGCACAGGAGTACACTGTTTGTAACACAGCCTTAGGCAGACAGGTGCTGTTATACAAACTGCTCTGTTCTCAGCACCATGCAAAGCAATTGCACCTTGGGGGCACAGCTCTCACCTTCCTTCCACACCCACAGAGCAGCCAGGCCTGGCACAGACACTCAGTCTGACCTTGCTGGCCTCTTCTTATGTGCTGCCTCTTGCCAGGGATAAGGCCAAGGCTCTTCCACTCTTGTGCAGGTGAACCCATTTCCTATTATTTTGCACACTCAGGAAAGGAAAAGGCAAAATTATTACAATATAAAGATAGAAAGGGAAGGAAAAGAAAGATTGCTGAGTGATCTTAAGCAAGCCAGTGGCTGTGCAGTCCACTCTCTTCTCTGCAGCACTGCCAGCAGTGGGGACATCCTCTGATGTGATCCTGGAGGATACAGCAGGACAGGTCATCCTAGAGAAATACTGTGTGATATGAGTCAGGATTTTCAGCATTTGAAATGAGCAAGGGAAGATAATTTCTCTTCCTGACTCTGGCACTGAGCAGTGTCTGACTCCTCAGCTCACTTTAATGTCTCCTAAACTGTGAATCCAGGAGCTCCTGCCCATCCCCTCTCTCAGCAGTATCAGCTCTAGGGAGGGAGCAGTTACTGTAATCCCATTCACAATGAAAAATGTTGTTAATAATATGAAAAACAACATATGAAACACATAGCACTGTGTTATGGGTCAAATACAGCTTTAATTGAAATATTTTGTTGTAATTCACCTTGCTTAGCTTTTCTTTCACAAATAAGAAATTGAAACAATTCACCAGAATCATAGCAACCAACACAGCATAACTCTAAATCCTGACTAGATTTGCCTTTGTGGAGGGTGTCTTTGAGGAAGGGAACATATAATTCACACCCTAGGTTAACACATTTGAGCACTTGATACTAAATCAGTGAGGTCTCATTTACTTCTAGTCTTAATTCCAGTATCCCCCCAAGCACCAAATAAATGTAAAACCTGGCTTAGCTGCAGTAACTTATTTTGCCTGTTGCAAAGTCTTACAATAGAGTTATTTCAATGCTGAAAGAGAAAAGTAATTACATACCTTTAGAATAAAAACTTCTTGTCCTTTGGAAGCATTTAATTTTACTTGGTATTTATTCTCTCATGAGTCACTCTTGCTACTGAAGAGAGAGTTTAAATTGATATTAAACATAACTTTGTGTTTAGCAAAGTGACATCAGGGCAATAAGAAAAGGCATTGCTGATTAAAAACAATTCATCTAAAGAAAGCAGGCTACAGATTAAGAAATCTGTCATGGTTTCCACACCATGGAGTTTTTTTGTATTTTTTCTGGTCAGCTGACTATTTGAACAGGTTTCCTGTTTTAACCCCTCATCACATCAACAACATTAACTAATATAAGGAGATCTTGTTTTCAAAGCCACTGGCTCACTGGCTGACACTAGGATATTTTATTTTATAACAGCAACATTTCTACAATATACATTAGGATATTAGCATACAGCTACTTTCATTTACAGGAGAAACTTGGAAGGATGCACAGCATTTGACAGTGTTTTGGGACATTACTCTGCATCTGCACACTGCTCTGACAAAGGACAGGATGCTGTGTGATTAGAATTAAAACCTCAAAACACAGGATCTACATGTGTTACCACAGGAACAAAATGCTAGCAAGTTGAGGGTGTTTTGTAAGAAGCTGTAATTTTTGTTTACTGTATCTGTTAAATTATTTAGGAAACCTCTGCATAATTTATTTCTTCCAACAAGATACTCCCATGCACAGATAATGCTAAATGTGAGTGTGTGGATTTGGAGATTTTGTATGCCTGGTTTTAAGGGAAAAACTTTCAGTATTGTTGAATAGGTAACTGTAGAAACCAACACTGAGCAGCAGCAAATAGTCTGAGCATACAGCATTGCTTGTTTTCCAGAAGTGCTTTTTCATAACTTGAATGTGGTTATCGTAGCTACTTATGTTTTAGAATCAGATCTGGTAGCTCTCAAGACTTCAGAGTCCTTTGTGATTGACAGCAGAGAGCATACAAAATCTCCCTAAATGCATTTTTGCTTATTTTTGTATAGGTAGAATTAATGTTAGGGTATTAGACACAGGGATCAGCCCCAGAGCCACACTGCTTACCATGCCTGCCCTGTGCTCATGTGCCTGAACTCACAGGAACACACTCTTCCTCCTTTCCTGATTACAACACAGAAAGATGCCCAATTATTTTAAAATATCACATATTCCTTGTTTCCTCCAGTTAAAGATGGTAATATGAGGAAAAATTTTTTCCTCAGAGTGGGGTCAGGCACTGAACAGAATTCCTCAGGGAACGGCTGGAGCTGTGGCAGGGGAGCTTTAGGCTGGATATCAGGAAAAGGGTTCTGGGCACAGCCCTGAGGCTGCCAGAGCTCCAGGAGTGTTTGGACACTGCTCCCAGGGACAGGGTGGGGTTGTTGGGGTGTCTGTGCACGGCCAGGGGCTGGATTCTAATTCTTGTGGGTCTCTTCTAGCTCAGGATGCTCTATGGCTCTGTGATTCCATGTTCTCCATCAAGGAGCTGACTGCCAGCAGTCAGCACTGGTTAAAATTCACCATCACTTCACCTAGACTGAAAAGAAACTTTCATTAAAGTGCATGATGCAGGCAACTAGCCAATGTCTGAGGAGATCTTTCTTGAACTGAGCAGATTTATTTTCAGATTTCCTCAAGTCTTCAAATCCCACTCCTGAATGTCCTCACCACAGGAGACAAGTGCTGCCCATGGTGAAGACACTGCTCTCCCTCACAGTTCCTGTGCTGTGACCTCCCTGACCCATTGCCTGCCTCTGGCCCCGTGATCAGAGCCTAAAACTGAATACTTCTTATTAAAGTGCTGCCCTTTTCTCTCCCTTTTGGGCACCACCATCACACACACACATAATCCCTGAGACAGTTCTGAGGGCTAGCTCAGCTGAGCCTGAGTGCACCAAAAGCTTTTTGCTCCAGCCATGCAGAGGAGCAGCAGAGCCCCAGGAGGAGGCTGGAAGGGAAGGGCAGGGCAGGACAACAGCAGCATGGATTTGGATCAGCTTAACTCCTAACAGGATTAAATCCCAGCATCAAAAGGCACAAACTGGTATGACTTAAAAGAGGACGACACTGTGTGCAATTCTGGGAATGACTTCACCATGCTCCCTCTTCTTTCCTGTGTGAAGGGGCCTCTCAGGTCTCTGTCCCTTCTCTGTCAGGGTTGGGAATCAGCCCCTCATTGAGAAGGCTGAGGGTGCCCATCAGGTAGCTCAGTGAGCTCTTCCCAGCTCCAGGGCAGGGCACCCCTCTCTGCCTCAAAGCCTGGGGGGGTGGGCTGGAGCCTGGCCCTGCCCTCCCCATCCTTTTGTCAATAAAGTGCCATCTTTGTATCTGATAACCTGAGCTCCCCTCATCCTCCAGCTCTGCCAAATTAACCTCATTGAGAACATCTCAGGAAATATCTCCCCTGATCCAACTCCTTTGATGTAGTACCTGAGTGACAGGAGATCCTCTGGGCTGCTTGGCTCACCCAAGACAGGAATATTTTTCTTTCCTGTGGTTGGATTTGAAACTTTCCAGAGAACTTTGTCCAAAGAAGAAAAGCAAAGAAATGTAGCTGAAATGTAAGAACACTCATGTCAGGGAGCAGCTTGGAGAGGCTGAAGATCACAGTCCAGAACTAACTTTGCCTATAAATCCCAATTTAAACTCAGTTCTGATTTGGATCTGGCCAGTTCAGCTGATACACCTGTGTTTGAGCAGCAAGTTTCAGAAGATGTGGATTCAACACAAGTTCATATAATTTCAGCTCAGACTCTTGTCTTGCTGACACATCACTGACTGCACACACTGGGAAACAAGATCCACAAAGTATGGGAGATGTAATGAGATTTAAGTGTGGGCAGCTATAACCAAAGGTAATGAAGTTCCAAGCACTGGCCACAGCCATTTAAGAGAAAATACTCAAACCATGAAGAAATGTACAGTTAAACACATGCAGTTTAAAAGCTATACTTTCATTTACAAATTATTTTATATGTCCCATTTTCATTAGATGCTCATCTTTCCTCTTTATGTATAAAACTTGGACAAATGCTGTAGAATAAAATGGGTTCTCTTTAAAAAGAGCACCTCTGAGGGCTGAATTTACAACTGTCTTTCCACAGGTCACCACTAAAATTTTTTTATCCTCCTAAACCTAGTCTTACCCTCTTCTGTGAAGAGAACTAATGGAAGCAAAGGCAACACCTCTGCTCAGCTGTTGCTCCATGCAGCAACTGAAAATGCACAAAGTGCCAGAGGCACAGCAGCCCCTCCCCTCCCAGGTAAGTTAATTCAGTGAGGTTAAACGACACAGTTTTTCTGACTGCATGTTCTCACCCGCAGCTGGAGCCCTGTCAGGGTTCCCAGGTAGGGCAGGGAACACTCTCCCTGCCTTGTTTCCACACATGCTGCAAAAGGGATTGCATTGCCCTCCCCCCCAACCCCAATTACCAGGCTGTGAAAAGAACTCCAATTAAGTGGTTAGCCATAATAGCATGGCAGCTCTTCAGGAAACTGCCTATCTAAATAGAGATGTAGGGAAGGCAGTTTTCTCTCTAATAGTGATGCATTTTCAATTTATGCAATACAAAGTGCATTGGTCTGCAGTGTCCCTGGCTACTGATGATTAATAGCCCATACACTGCAAGGGGCTACAAAGAAAAGTGCCAAGGGAAGCAGATGCAGCAGGTTTTATATTATCATGACTGCAACAAACTCATTCAGTGGTGTCAGCTCTGACTGCAGGATTCTGATTATGAAATATGATGCGTGTTGAATTTAATGGCTTTCTCTGCCCTTCTGGTGAGTTCACTGCTTTCCAATGTCATTTTGTGTTCTCATCTGAGTGGTAATAAAAGGAATATCATTGACTGTGCTAGCTCTGTAACCACTGTGTGTTTTACAATAAATTGTGTTTCAGGACCCTTCTACCCAGGAGAGTGTGCAGGGCCAGAAAGTAATATTCCCCAGTTCTCCAATATGAAGGGTTTCTCTGAGAGAACAGGAAATTATGCAGGACTCTCCTTCTCTTGAGGTATTCCTTATGTGAGCAGGACATCTCCTTTTCAAGTGGTTATGTAGCAAAAAGGTCAGTTTGGATTACAAATAATATCTCTCAAAAAAATCCAAGTAAACAGCTACTGCTATGAAGAAGAAATTAAGATACTTTGACACCAAGAGGATAAAGTTGCTCGAAATAAAATGTTAATAAGGAACATGGGCACACATCACACATGCAGGAAAGTAAAGTCAGGGGAGACTTCTAAAGAGGGGCTTTTTTATCCATCCAACCTGTTATTCCATCCAACCTGTCAGTGAGCTGTGGCCTGCACTGAGTTAAGATCTTACCTGCTGGAGAGCTGGCTCTCTGGAGAGCTGCAGGTGTAGCCATGAAACCCCTAATGACTGCAAAGCCATTATGCTGGGTTCTCAAACAAAATAAGGCTCACAGAAAATGCATTTTGCCACTATCAGTGTTGAAGAGTGCACACACCAGAGTGCTCCACACTGCCAACCAGCACTGCTCCAAGATGGGGTGGCTTCATCCCAGCAGGTACAGCACAGATCTGAGAAGGGAGAAAAGAGAGAATCTCAAAGCTGAGGTATTTTGCATTATCTGGAATAATTCCAGAGTTTCCATTTTCTCTGCCTGCAACACCAGGGGCTCAGTCACTCCCACAGCTGCACTGCTCAGGGCAAAGCAATGTAATAAACAGTAAGAGAGAAATCTCCTATGAGATTCTTGGATAAATCCTCCTGCCCTGTCCTTCCCCTTGGAATCTGAGCAGCCAGCATGGAACACTGCAGCAACAGGTAGATTAGTGCTTGAGTGAGCTGAGTCCCATCATGCAGACAGGATGAGACACAAGCACATTGCTCCTCTTTCTCCCAGGAAAAGGCACAAAATGAAGTTTACTCAGTCTTGCACTCCAGTTTCATGACTGGCCAAATCTAGAGTGCAGCAGTGAAAGAGCAAGAGCTGCTTCTCACACTGAGCACAGCCACATCAACGAGGCCCCAAGTGCCTGAAACACAAAGGGTATTTTTCTCTTTGTAAATGCACATTCCAAAGTTCACCTGTGCTGTTTTCTTAACTACAGCCCCCTCTGATGGAGTATTGCTGTTTCTAGAAATGTAAGGAATACTCTTCAAAACAGGAGGACAGAAGGTGTCATACCTGCACATATCAGTTCTGAATCCAGGGCTGGGGCTTTATTTTTCAAGTGCTATAACCCAACTGCAGAGGTTGTTCCTAGGAATTTACAGTTAGGGTGGAAGCTTTCCTTTACAGAAGTATATCTGTACATGTGTCTGTTTTTTGGAAGAGAAAGACCAGCAACAAACCAGGACAGAGTGCCCCTGGCACCACAGAGAGGTGCATACACTGCATTCAGCCACTGCTGCCCAGCTGGATTCTGCCTCTAACTGTACATTTGTATTCTGCAACTCAATTATATTACACACTGCTTCATTTATTAGGCTTCATAAAGAACCTAGGAATGAAACTTCCACTTTTAGGACAATCCAGAATGTTTTTAACCTTGTTTTTGTCTCTAGTTGAAATGTCACTGGTATTCTCAATCATATTTTTTATATGAACACTGAAAAACCTTTGCCTAAATGACAAATGAGGCTCGTCTTTTGTCCTTTCAGACTATACTTCATATATTTTCACATAAAAATGTATTGGAACAAGATTTAAAACTGTTATACATTTTATTGAACTCTACCTCCAGAGGGAGAACAAAAGCATGTTAACATTTAACACGGTGGTTTTGTCTTTCTCCCTTTCCTCCACTGTTTGCTGAAAAACTTGCAACAGTTGAAAGGTAGAAATGTCAGGCAGAAATCTGTGATCTGCCTCAAAATTAAGTCATGTATTGCTGCAATACAACAGAGGCATTGTCCTCCCTGGGATTCTCAGTCTCAGTACAGAATAATCCAAGGAATAAGAATATTCCCAGATGCAGAGAACACAGAGACCAAGAACCCTGAGAGCATTTACCACCAGCCTGAGGGGCCCATGGTGGTGCTGCCTTCTACAGCATCACCTTGTCCTCTGGTTTGCTCTGGACCTCCAGCACCATCTGGGGCTTGTCTCAGGCAGGGTGCAGTGCAGGGACACTGCAGGCCAGCCCTGCAATGCTGAAAGGACTCAGCTGCTGGCTGCAGGAACTGAGGCAGCGAGCAAAGCTGCCCAGGCTGCAGCCCATCCTCCCTCCCTGGGCTGGGGGCTGGTCCCTGCAAGCAGAGGCACAGCAGGGTCTGTCTGGGAGCAGGCACAAAGACAGCTGGCACTGGAACAGCAGCCCTGGAGAAACTGCATCCTGGAGTGCCCTTGCAGCACAGCTCGGGAAGTGCTTGGATTTAGATGTGTTCATGAAGCGTGAGGCTGATTCAGCACCGAGAGGGCCAGAGCATGCCAAATGCAATCCAATATGTTCTTCCCAGGCCAGCAGAAGCTCTGCACAGTGAAAATCAGCTCAGAAGGCCAAGGCAGAGAGTTTCAAGCAGGTGAAGGAAGGTCTAGTGTGACTGAGATGAAAGTTCTTCAGCAGCTGGGATGCTGTACGGACAGGGGGAAGGAAGATGAGCTGCTCCCTGTTGTGCCCAGTATCAGGCACATTCCTTAGTCTCAATGTATTTCTTATGTCTGAAGTTGCAAATCTGGTCCTCAAATTCCACAACACCTTTAAGCACCTGCCTTTTTGTAATGATGTCAGTGGGGCCTTAGAGCAGCATTTTGAATTAGAGCAATCCAACACATTCACATCCAACTTTCAGACCTCTCACCTCAACATCACCACAGGGCACATTCCATGCTTCCACCATTCCCCAAAATCCTGCCTGTGGAAGCCCTGGTGCTCCTGCACAGTTCATTCCTCAATCTGTAAGCCTTTTCCTACAATTAGCCAGGTTTGTTACCAAGATCAGCACTTGGGAGCTCCTGCACTCTCCCATCAGAAGCAGGAAGGGAGGCTGGATTTCACCTGGTTGCCAGCAAGTGCTCATTAGTAACAGCCAAAGCCTCCAGAGCCTTGCTGTTTGATTTATGAGAGCTCATGATGGTGAAATGCCAGACCACCAGGGATGGTTTGCTAGTCTGGGCTGGGCAGAATTTTGTACCAGTTATGCCTGTACAAGGGCATGTGCCAAGTTTTGTTATTTTGTTATTTTTCCTTAAAGGCTGTACTGAAATACCCTGGTAGGGATACAGGGAGATCCTTTCATGCAATTCTTTAAAGTAAATTAAAAACAAAACCAAGAAAATTTCCTCCATTTTTTTTTTCTTGTTAACATTAGATTTTCTCCTAAAATTTTGTTGTAATGCTGTTTAGGAAAACACAGCTATGAAACCTGACTGTTTTAAGAGGAGTTCTAGAATTTATTCTTTACTTACAGCATTCTGACATATTTAAATCTATCATTAGACTCTTTATAAAGCCACCCAGAGAGCAAAGTGTCAGTTTGATTGGAGGGGGGACAGCAGTCCCATATTCAAGGAAGGCCCCAAGATCTCCCCCTGTGTCCCTGGGAACAGAGCAGGCATTTTCTTCTCATTTCACACCCCAAGCCTTGGCTATTTTAAACCAGACAAGCACCTCCTTGCTCTAAACCCCAGCTAGCAGGGCAGCCTCTGAGCCACAGGAGAATGGATGTACAGGGCAGGGAAGATTAATATTCTTGGAGGTTTTCCTTAGTCTGCTGGAAGCCAGCACAAAGGCACTAATAACCTCTTCAAGCAGAGAACATTTCTCGTGGGGATAATAGCTCAAGGATAGAAAGAGAGAGCTTTTATACTATAAAAGAACATTATCTTTCTTGTATGAAAACTAACTGGGTTTGGCTCTTTAAGTGCAGAACTAAGCTACCTTAGTTGTACCTCTGCATTTGCACCTGTGCAAGGACAATTTTGAAATGTCAACAAAATATTTTTTTAAGGAGTCTCTCTTATGCCTCCTGGTTTCCACTTGTTTCATAACACAGGAATAGGAATTAAAGGCCTTCACAATGGTTCAGGCAGCTTGCCAATACCTATTTTATAGCAATAAAATACGTACAAATTAAGGAATCTCATGTGGAAAATTCATTCAACAGCCTCAAAAGCCAAGTGAATGCTAATTACTTCAAACACAATGTGGTGGCAATCAGGCAAGATTGGATCATGCTTTTAAATGTATGTCTAAATTTTTAAGAACCAAGATAATTATGAATTATGAAAATAACTCAGACAATGCAACAGCAAATACAGTGTTTGTGGAGATCTCTAAAGAACAGAGAAGTCTTAATTCCAACACCTGCATAGGAATAATCAAGAGCAAATATGGGGCTGATATTTTATCTCCTTACTCCTAGACATAATTTTATATTTTTGGGTGGCTCATGGGTGCCTTGAGGTATGGGGGCAAGTGGAAGCATATACCATAAAATACATGTAAAAGGATTTATCCTGCTTACCAAAACCAATGAAAGTTCTTTCTAGTTCATGTTCACATACATTGCAGTATAAAAGTAAATTTGCCTTCTTAGTTCTCTGTGTGTTTTCTTCAATCTGGAAAACAATCTCAATGCTCATCCACTTATGCAACAGCAGCTGAATAAACACAGTGGGTTCATTTCCCACAGGTAAAGCTGAACAGAACTTCTGGGATAATTAACCAGCAGAACAGCACACCTCAGGGTATGGTTGAAATTCCATCTGTGAAATCCCTAGCTCTACACATTTTGCTACAAACACACCAAGCCACAACCAGCTGTGAGGGGCTAGGAAACCTCTTGCATAATGCTGAGTGTCAAACTGCTTGACAACAATAATTTTATAGGTGAGCATGAAATCAAACACAGTAAATACTAGGGGAGAAGGAGTGGGAAAGGAAGTTTTCAAAGGCCAGCTTGGCATCTGTCTCCCTTGGAAGACAAATTATGTCTGAGACTTTGAAAAATCTCTCCACAGACACCCAGCACACTGGAGCCAACTGTGCATTCATTACATGCTCAAGGACTCAAGCTCTCTTTTGCTGTGGATTATATCTGAACGTTTACAGGTTTCCCTAATCAGATTTGCTTTGCCCAAAGACATGCTCAAGGTCTGAAGAGACAATCTGCCACAGTAGGACCTGGGACATTAAGAACTGTCACAGTCAGGACAGCCACTCACATAAAGAGAAACCCAAGAGAGACTCCAAGGCAGCTTCTTTTTTGTGGCTCTCTGGATCTTTCCTTCTCTCTCAGGGCCCCTCTACCTCCTCAAGCCTCTTTTCCTGTCCTCTTCCTCAAAATGCTCTTCTTCTCCAAAAGGCTCCTTTGCCCAGCCAACCCACCCATTTTCTCACACCTATCTTTATTGGTCACAGCTGTGACACATTCAGAGCAAGGCTGTTCCTCTTCTTTGGTAATTAGTACAACTGTGACTTACCAGGGGTGAGGTCACCTGTAATCCCTTCTATCACACCACAAAGAATAACAAAAGAGTAACAAAAATAACCCCAAACATAATGTTCAAGATGTGATGTGAAAATGACCACAAATACTTGTGAGATACTGGAAGATGATGTCTTGATTGTGAAGGGAAAAATCCAAGGAGTTTGCAAGGCTAATGCCTGCTTCCCTGCTAAAAGATGAAGATCCACTGCTAGTCCTGATTTTCTAGGGGCATGGATGTGTGGTTTAATTTAAAGAGCCTGGATTTTCACAAAATGGATACCAAAATTGATTCTGCCTCCTTCAGGTTGAAGATGGGGAAATGCTGACTGACAGAATCACCTGAGGGTAATAAATCTGCCAAGTGTTTTGTTAAACAGCCATTCAGCCTGAAATGCACCCTGGCATTCCAGAATAACAATGGGCTACTGTAACTGTGGTGCATTAATTATAGAGTTGACAAGAAAATTACCCTTCAAGCCAAGATTACTAAAAACTTTACCAGGCTTTTTCCCCCCTCTACTGTTAAACACAGTATTCAGTGCAGCTCTGCCAGAGGTTCTGCCCACCTCCCCCTGCAGAGTTAACCAGCATAGCAATAAAGGCCCAAGGAGAGCTGCACTAATATGTCACTGAGAACATTGGTTGCTTCCCCAAACTTTATTGCAGCTGCTAAATGATAAATGATGGATATCAGCATTAAAAATGGCCTTGGCTTTCCTCAGTGTAAGTTTTTCTGATAAACAGAATAAAATGTTGCTTCAGTGTGTGACTGGATTTACATCCCACAACAAGCATCCCTGTGGATCCCTGGCAATGTCTGTGAGAAAACCCACCCTGGCTTTCAAACACTCAAGCACTGGTGAGAGAGAAGGAACTCCAGTTTGGGAGGCAATGCAAAATTACTAATACATTAGTACAAGGACACCACAGAAATGAAAATGCTTTTATGAACAGAACATAATTTGTCCCTTCTCCAGGCAGAAACTCTTCTGTGATGGCTCTGGCAGTTGCTGACACTGCTGCAGCCCAGGGCTGGACACCCTCAGCACAGCAGGAAGAGGTGCTGAGCCTGAGCCTCCTCACCTGGCTGTGCACAGCTACCTCAGGCAGCAGAGCCTCTTTAAAGAGCTGAGCTCTCCCCCAGTGGCATCCTGAGAGCAGGATGGAGAAACAGATCCCAAGGTGCTGTGGTGCTGTAACTTTTCTCTGGTGTAATTCCTTCCTGGGTGTACTTTTATTCAGAAATTTTGGGATGCGAAAAAAATCTGTGTATGAAAAAAATACTTCATCACAGATGACTAATTCTTAATTTTATTACATTAACTTCCTAAATACGATTACCAATAATGCATTTGCTTTTTTGAATTAGAATCTCTCTCAACACCCAGCCCAATTCTCCAGTGAGTGTTCAGCATTCATGCACTACTGCTGATATGGAAAAGCATTTCTAGTATTGCCAAGACAGAAGTGCTTACTACCAAAGAAATGTTTCAAAACTGTACTAAAATATACTCTGTAGAGTTGAGAACAACGTGTTAAGACTAAAGAAAATATTACATGTGCTGTAAGTTGAATTAAAACTCAAAGATAAGCATAAACCTGAACACTCAGCTTCCTACAATTTGAGGTAAAAGCATGACTTATAATCAAACACATCTGGAAAATGACACTGCTGAGATTTGTCACCCTGAGGAAGAGTCTGTAAGGACACATGTTTTTAACATAAAGCCACACTTCCTTTCAACTGGGTACAGAGAAATTCCTGGGGTTTACAGCATAATTTTAAAAAGTTACATCTTTTATAGTCTCTTTTACTGTAAATTCCATAAACTTACTATTAACAATAAATGAGCAGCCATCATGGATTAAAAGACCACTCTCATTTCAGCTCTCATAAACCACACTTTAGTAAACCCCATTACCTTGTAATTTATTCTAATGTGGAATGTATTTCCCTTTAAGACCAATTTCTTTTCCTAAGGCACATCTCAATGCTTTTCAGGTTAACTCTTGGATCAAAGACCCACACAGCTCAAGAAAAATCTTTCCATTCACCTCAACAAGCTGTATCTTTTTCTCCTCTTCAGAAGTTGTGAGGAACTGGGTACCATAACAGCATTTTCTTTCAAGGAAAGCTCCAGATGAAGCAACAGTGTGGACTGGATGCCTGAAGAAAGCAAATAAAATTACACATTGTGCTCTCCTGGTGACCACGAGGGACTGCAGCAGCAAGAGAGACATTTCTGAGCAGCAGCATCAGTGAGCTGACATCAACAGAGCTGCTGGCAATAACCCACTGGGGGCCAAGTTACAGCCCAGTTCCAGATGCCTCTGAGCTTGAGGCAAGCACAGCCTGGATGTCACAGCTCAAGCCCTCTTACAGAAGTCAAACCTGTCTGGTTTCTGTCCCAGCTCAAAAATGGCTTCAAACTCTTGTGATAATGCACATATCTGGAAGGAAAAGTTAAAAATTTCCCAAATGAAAGTGCTCTGAGTGAAGAACTTCCATAGGGTGAGGTCTGGCTGATGGGAAGGAAATTTAAGCAGAGACAGAATGCAAAGGATGCTTTATGGTTGCATAAACAGCATGGAGAGAAAGGAGGCTTTGTGCAGGGTAAATCAGTGTCTGTGCAATACTGAAATATGAGACTCAAAGCTTCTCATTTCAAGGGTTTGAAACCCTCTTCTCATCTCTCCTACCTCCCTTCCAAAAGTGCATATCCCCAGGCTGGACAGATGGACCCCACTTCACCAGCTCTTAGGCAGAGTTTGATATTGAAGAGCTCTAACTCTCAGGGCTTGTCTATTTTGTAAACATTTGGTTTAAATGTATTTCCATCATCTGCAGATTTCTTTCTCCCCAAAGACAGGTATGACACACTTTAGAGAAGTGATCAGGTTTCCTTTAGTCTCTGTACATCACCTCAACATTTCACAATGCATCAAGAGAACCAACAGAGAATGGACCAAAGAACAGGACTAAAGTCTTCCTCACAGTTTCCACTTAACAATTTTTGCTTTATTGCCATCATCTTGATGACTGAGTGCCCTCCACAGATACCAGAGGCAGCCACATTGCCTCGGTGCACTTGTCAAATTCTATCTGAAACCTCTGTACATTGTTTTTGCCATTGCTCCACTGTGATTATCTGACCTGCCCAACCTGAGCCAGAACACCTCAGCTTCATCAGATCTACAGCTTTGAGGATTCAGCTGTGACCACAGATTTCAAGCAGCAGCAAGTGCCCAACACCCTGAAACTGCTCAAATTGTCACTTATAACCAGAGCCCAAATCATACAGCTCAGCCACTGAGCCACTGGGCTACAGCTGCCCAGCATGCTCAAGTGATGTCTAGAGACCCTCTTGTCACAGACCTCTTCTTCAAGTAACCATTTACTCTTCTTTTCAAAAACAAGGTAAAGAGATCAAAAGTCTCTGTCTCCCTTTACATTACATGATTTTCAAATGTTCCCTGTAACCCTTTCCCAAACACTCTCCAATTTGCCAGCATCCACACATCAAACTTGGGCACACATCTCTGCTACTCGAGTAAGAGCACCTGGAAATCAGCACAGTTCTATGGGGCAGTTTGCCATTTTACAGCTCTCATTGTGTTGGGCTGCACACAGTTTGTCCTTCCTTTGGTGGGAAGGAAAGCCATGTAAATGCTTTCACATGGTGTTTAGTCAGTGCTTGCAGTAGATACTACACAATTTCATTATCTCTGCTTCCAAAATGAGGTGTTTTTAAGATGTTAATACTTGGGGCCAAGGGAAGACATCAACATTAAAAAAAACAAAACAAAACAAAAACCCAAAACAAAAACAAACAAACAAACAAACAAAAAAAACCCCAAAAACATTGCCTAACTTGAGAAAAGAAATGAAGCTCTGTGATCCATTACAAACCAGCCCACTGATGCCATAGCCCTGCACTGGCTCCATGAGCTCCATGCTAAGGGGCAGAGGATGCTGCATATGGTGAAGAGAAATTTTGGCTGTGATTACTGTGGAGATATCAGGTTACAAAATGGAAAACCTCTTTCCATCAGGCAGCATAATTCCAGTTGGCCATTACATCACAAAACTTCCAGGGATTTGACAACTTTAGAAGGCAACTGTGAAGCCATAAAACATCTGGCTGTGTTTCACAGGGTGACCATTCACTTCCTGGGTCCCACTTCAGAGCTCTGCACGAGCAGCCCTGCTTGCTGGCAGACACTGCTGAGTCTCCAGAGCCCATGATACTGTCCCAAATCAGGAATGCCACAGCAATCAAATCACCAGAGCTATTTGTGCCAGGAATCACATAACTCACATTTTTCTTTCCCACCAAGCACATTTTCTAGGTCTCTTCCATGAGAATGCCCTCTGCACTGTCACTGCCAGAGGCAGCCAGGCTTGCTGTGACTGAGCACAGCAGAGCCCAGGCTCACTGGCTGCCCTGGGCTTGAAATGCTTTAATTGCATTAAATGCTTAACTCCACTCACTAGGATGGCTAAAAGGCTGCAAACCCCCCCCCCCCACAAAAAAAAAAAAAAAAAAAAAATAAAGCTTGCAGAAGGAGAGAAAGCACAAGAGGAGGTCAAAACCAAGCAGTAATTTTAAAGAACCATAGCAGTCAGTGACAGCTGGAGTCTCCAGGTGCCCATGTGGTCAGCACTAGAGCCTCTGTTCTTCCCTGTCTCAGACACAGGCACTCTCATGCTCTCCAGTAGTGCAGTAAACAAGCATTACACTCATTACAAGAGTGCAACAGTGAAAAACAATGAAAGCAGCTTGGCATTTTTATAAGACAGTTCAAATAAAAACTAATGGTACATGTAATAATAATTCCAAGTGTATTTTGTTCCCATTTATATCCAACTAAGAGACAATTTTTGGTGCATTTGGTTTTACAGCTCTGTGTATATGCAAAGTAAAAATTCTGCACATGGGAAAATAAATAAGTGGCTGTATGACTGGTTGACAGCAAGATTTGTAGAGCTAATTAGTTCAATGAATAGGAAAGGCACTCAAAACTAACAGCTCATCAAATAGTTCTTCATACAAGAGATATCTGTCACCCTGCCTGTGCTGAATAAATATTTTTGCTGTCTTCCAGAGATCAACACCAACACAAGCAAATAAAAACAGAACAAAACAAAACACCAAGGCCCAAAGAACCCAAGACCCAGGCTGAACTCACCAGAGGCAGCTCAGTGGGATCACAGCATCATCAAGGTTGGAAGAGACCTTCAAGGTAATTGAATCCAATCATCAAACCAGCATGACCATGATCACCTCTAAACCAGGTCCCAGGTGCCACATCC
Source organism: Sitta europaea (assembly GCA_013400255.1). Taxonomy (NCBI): domain Eukaryota; kingdom Metazoa; phylum Chordata; class Aves; order Passeriformes; family Sittidae; genus Sitta; species Sitta europaea. The sequence goes on along the minus strand of VXBS01007584.1, from coordinate 371,424 downwards.
AGACTGGAGCACTCCCAAGATGGTGATGCTCCACTTCCCTGGGCAGCTTATTCCAGTGGCTGGCCACTCTGACAGTAGTCATTATTTTTCTAATCTAAATCTCCCCTGGCACGACTTGAGACATGGCAGGAGAGGCTGAGACCCACCTGGCAACAACATCCTTCCAGGGAGCTGCAGGGAATGAGAAGGTAGCCCCTGAGCATCCACTCCTTGGCACTAAACAAGCCCAGCTCCCTCAGCCACTCCTCACAGGACCTGCTCTCCAGCTTCCACAGCTCCTCTGCCTTTCTCTGGACACCAGAGCACCTGCAGCACCTCAGTGTCCCTCCCAAAGTGAGGTACCTAAAACTGCACCCAGAGCTCGAGGTGCTTCACCAGTGCCAGCTGGATGGCCACTGTGGTCACTGTCCTGGCCCTGCTGGCCACACTCTGGCTGACACAGGCCAGGATGCCCCTCACCTGCTTGCGCACCTGGGCACACCCTGGCTCATATCCAGCCAGCTGGCAGCCAACCCCCCCAGGCCCCTTCCTGCTGAGCAGCTCTCAGCCTTCAGTGCTGCAACCCAAGTGCAGGACCCAACCCTTGGCCTTCCTGAGCCTTGTGAGCTGTGCTCAGCCCATTGCTCCAGCCAGCCCAGATCCCTGTGCAGAGCCCTCCTGCCCACCCAGCTGGGCCATCTGCAGCCTTACTGAGGGTGCCCTTGCTGCCCTCACTCTAATCAGTGACAGATATTTAAACAGCTCACCCCACTACTGAGCCCTGGGAGCCCCACCAGTGACCAGCCAGCGCTCACCACCACTCTCTGGGCCCACTTTTTCTGCCAGGGAGGTTTGCACCCAGTGAAAGATGAGAAGTTGTTGGCAATACCAAGCTAGAGACTCCCTCCTGCTGCAGCCCAAACCAGCTCCCTGTGACCCAAGAGAGAAGAGGGTTGGAATCACAGTCATTGATACACCTTAAATACTGTAATGTACATAAATACTCTTCTTGGCTTTAGTCTGGGGCCAGAGGCCATCATTTTGGCTGTCAGACTGTGTCTAGTGTGGATTACACCATGCTGTGTTATTATCACACTGAAGAAAACAGGCAGGGAACAGAAGACTTCTCCCAGCCCCTCTGCTCTGAGTCAGTCCTGGCAGGCACAGATCACAGCACAGCCTGCTGGATTTGCTGTCACTCAGGATGACCCTGCAGGTGACCCTGGATGCATTTCAGCAGAAGACACACATTAAATCCCCAAAGCAGCCAGGTCTCAGCTTGTATGTGCAGCTGGGCCTGCAGGGGAGGGAGAACCCCAGGCAATTCCCCAGCAGTGCAGGCAGCATTCCTGCCAGCCCAGCACAGGGCAAGCAGCTCACACCACGAGCCCAGGGACCTGTGCAGTCTCCAGGCACTCATGCAAGATCTGTTCCAAGACTCAGGGCCCTGACACAAGTGTAGCCCCTTCACAGAACATTTGGGTCTAGGATGAACTAAGCTGTATTTTTCAGTGCTGCTCCTACTGTTACTGTTAGAGAAGTGAGAGGAGGTGGACCCCTAAAGAGGTTGGAAAAACTTCTCCCCTTCTACTACATTACAAATCAGCACTCTCACATCCTGAGCAGCTGCCACTTACATAAAACTTAAAATCTCCAATGTAAACCATGTTGAAATTGGTACAGGGTTGGCTGAACTGCCTGTCCTGGCAGCCAAAGGTTGTTCTCAGTTCACTGTCCCTATTCAGACCCTGGTGCTTGTTTCCTGTGTGCAAAGCCAGGCCCAATTCATACACCTCAACCTATTTCAGATCCCACTGGGAAGGAAAAAGACAATATTTATTTATGTTCACCAGTTTTCTCATGCCCCAACCTGTGAGTTGAGCCCAGCACTCCACTGCTGCTAAAGAGCCAGGAGGCTGTGGCTCAACCCCCCTGAGCCAGCGTGCCAGGCTGCAAACTGGAGCATTTCAGCTGGGCATGGAGCAGGTCCTGTCACACAGGGCAGGAACTGTGTGTGCTCCTTTGGGGCACTGAGCCCTTCCTTCTGTGCTTCTTTGCACTGTGTTGAAAATTATGGTTACTCAGGAAGGCAGAGCACATCCCCAAAGCACACTCTGTAGAAATGGCAACACCTTGTGTAGACATTGGAGGGCAACTAATTTTCCATGAGAGTTTGCTGCAGAAGTGTTGCTTCATCATGCACAAACAGGTTCAAACAAGTGTTTTTGTGTCAGGGGACCCACTGGGGCCATGTACTGCAGATTAAGGGAACAGTCATGCTTTGAACTAATAACAGATGAAATGATAAAAGTTGTTGGTGTTCTAGGAAGGCTACTGATAACACTGTGTCTCACTTGGGTTTCTAAAACCCACAAATATCACCTTATTCAATACCTTTGTCTAAAAAATTAGGCTCTCAGGGATAGTTTAACTTCTCAGAAGGGCTTGTATGAAATACATCATTGTGAGAGACAAACCAGGTTACAAGATATTGTTCTGGGCAGAACAGTTAGTTACACTTAGCAAAAGGAAAGAAAGTCCACTTGTCTACTTGTATTTTATACTCCTTGAGGCAGAGTAGAAACTAACATCCTAAATAACAAAGACCAAAAAAGAAGAGGAAAAAATGAAGCAGCAATGAGCATACAGCTGAAACCAACAGCAAGGACCCAAACCTCTCCTCCTTCCAGCAGCAAGTGCTGAGTGGGACAGAGGAGAAAAAGGATGAACTTTAGAAGCAGCTGGTGGGAGGGAATCCCCCCCACAAATACCATGAGACAATGAAACTCCCTCAAAAGGACCAGGAAAGCTCCCAAAGCTCCCAGCAGCAAATATTGGCAGCACTGCCCCTGGTAGGGAGAAATGTAATACTGTTTAAAGAGTCCAAAGTGATTCATGGCTTATCCAATTTTCTTATTGACAGTCAAGAAAACCATCAGATCCCCTGGCAAGCAATATTTCTAATAGATTTGAAATTGTGATATAGCTATTATTCAATCAAGTCAGTTTTGCAAACTAAATCGATATCTGAAACCATTCCAAGAGACATAATGAGACCATAGTAGTTACATATTTAAAAGAGGAGAAAAAGTAAACCATCTGTTTGCTTATGTACAGTAATAGACAACATACCCTTGCCATCTCTTTTGATTTTGACACTGTTCTCCTTTGAAGAACTACTCAGAAGAAAAATGCTCAAGCTGCAGCTGATTTTCATCATACTACCCAAATCTTAGTCTTCTTTTAAAGTAAATCATTACAATTCTCTTCATCTTTTTATGCCTATAATCTAGAGTTCCAAGCACACTCTTGGATATAGAGGCCATTTGGGACAAACATAAATTGATGAGACATTGGCCTAATCTTCTGAGCATTTCAAAATGATGATACATCACTTCAGTATTTGAATTCTTCTAAACCTGAGGCATGATCGTGAATGAAAGCAGAACTGAGCAAACTCACATCTGAACATTTGTGATTGAACTTTGAACATTTTGTCAAATCTTCCCAAGCTTCCTTAATAACAAAGCAATACAACAGGAGCATTTCCACTGGGATATTGAAACGGAGTCCTGAAAACATGGTACAAAAAAGGTTAATCATAGTTTTCATTTTACATTCCTAGTGCTGAACCACACTCAGTGCAGTAACTTTTCTCAGGTTGGCTAAGGTGACCAGCATGACAAAAGTCCACATTCACAACTAATACAGCTCATGACAACTTGTTTCTACTGTGGTCACCCTCTCATATTGAATTTTTCTTGTGTGTGAAAAGGTGGCCGTGGCCAGCACTACAACTGTAATTAAGGTTCACAGACTTACTATTTCCATTATAGAGCCCAATTTCCAGGGTTTAAGAAGTCAGCAGTTCCAACTGCACAAGTTATCAGCAGAGTCACAGTTTGTTCTTATCTATTTATAAAAGCAGTTTAAATCCACTCCACTATTGCTGGAGATCTATAAACCACGGTCTGCATGTTCCTCCTCAGCTGTTTAGAGTTTCCATGCTCTGAACATGAAATTCTGTGTTTCAGAGAAGGCATTAGAAACACCTCCCCACCAACAAACTCAGGGCTCATTCCCATCTCTTCCTGTTTAGTCTCCAGGGAACAGAAGGAGAGAGCTTTACTTAGTTGTGACACAAGCATGCCAAAATTCAGAAACAAGGTAATCCTGGGTGCACCAACCTTCATAACCTGATTATGGCAAGCTCTTAGAACAGGCAAGAGCTGTGAGGGTTGTGCCTGCCCCAGGGGTTGTGCCTGCCCCAGGCTCCAGGCTGGCTCCTGGAGCAGGAGGCAGTGCCAGCACCAAGGCTTTGTTCCCCTGCCCCAGTGCCCAGCACACAGCCAGAGGCACCTGCAGCTGTGCCAAACACAGATGCCCACGCTGGAAACCTCTGAGTTGGTCCAATCCAACAGAACAAACCCCAGAGAGGTGGGAAAAGTGGGAACTTTTCCAGTTCCTCTCTGGTTCAAACACCAAACCTGCATCTGTTCTCCCAGGGGCCAACACTTTACAATGAACACAGCCAGCTTGCTACTGCTTTTCCCATATCACTGAGTGAGGAGACAATTTCATCACAAAAAGAAAAGGTGTAACTTGCTAGTTTGGCAAGTACAAAAAAATTTGCATAAAACTAAGTAGAAATGCTAAATGTAATACCATATATGTGCAGAAATGGAAAAGTCTGCAAACAGTGATAATCCTTGGTAGCCCATGTACCCAGCTCTGCTCCTGACACAAAACACCCCAGCATCCCTAGCAGGGAGGTTTTGGCACAGGTGGGAGTCTCTGAGTGTGACAGGTCACCACCCAGCAGGTTTGACTTACCACACTGCCCAGAGTCAGCTGGGCTTTGGCTGCATGGGCTCTTCTTAGTGCTGGGAGAAAATTAATTGCATTCTGTATAGGAAACAGTACCAGTACCTGAAATGAAACACTGGAGGAGATATGCATGATTTTCTTTTCCAGCAAAACCATTCATATGGAATAGAAAGGGAAAATAAAAGGAAAATCTAACGTGCTTTTTGCACCTTAAGGCAACCCTGGATTCCTAAGGACTGGAATTATTGAAGTGGTATAGGTGGGTCAGGTACACAAGCCCCACAAAATTACAACAGCTCGGTGGAGCAATTTCTGAACACCAGCTCTGGAAGAACAGAGATATGGACAAATTTTGAGATTGTGAAAGGTAACACAGGCCTTTCCACTCAGGTTATAACATCAGCTGGGAGTTGACAGATTTCATCTTTTCAAGTGTCAGAGCTTTGGTTTCCTCAAAAGGGTGAAGTACAGAATTCTCCTGCACAAAAGAGGAAATTAATTAGTTTCTCAGACATGATAATGAAACCTCGAGCTCTGTAAATGCTTCTCCCTGTGCTAACCCCCACACTCAGTGAGTCCTTCTTGTCTCAGAGGTGTCAGTGGCAGGGTCTGTCTGCACAAAGTGAGGAGGCTTGGGAGGGCTCATCACAATGCAGGGCTGCTCTGTCCCCTCTGGGAAGCAGGGCAGCCCAGGGCAGGGATTGCACCTGGACCTTTGTGCAGGGAGGAGCTGCAGAGGAGCCCAGAGTGGAGCTGAGCCAGGGGAAGGAGCTGTGTGTGAGAGGCACCAGCAGGGCTGGCCCAGAGGGACTGGAGACAAGCACAGAGATTTCTCTGCAGGTTTGCTCAGGGAGCAACAGTAAAAAGCAAATATCCAAAGCCAAGAGATGGTGCTCAGCTTCTGGTTTATGTGTGATTGTGGAAGAAAGAAAAAAAACTGATCAAAATACTACACTCTGTGTCTCTCTACAGGTTACTACAGAGGCAGACCTTACTATTCTGAAATTCCACCACCTGATACTACTCTGGTCTTAAGATTATTTTAGTTCAGAATAGTTCCTCCAAACTAAAATAGTAAACAAAATAAATCCAAACTGCTGCAGCCCAGCACTATCATATCCACAGGGGGCTGAGAAAAGCCTTCTGCAGTATGAAAAGAAGTGATCAGTGAAATATTTCAAGAAGAAAATTCCAGCCTTGGTAGTAAGATTCTTAACATGGTAACAGCCAATTCTGCTGGGATAAGCAGCACGTGTGACCACCACCTACTTACAACATCACTTTTAGTCTTCAATATTTATTCCACACTAGTAAAAATTTAGAACACCTTCTCTCAAGCCAGTCTAATTAAAACAGGAAAAAACAGAATGAAGCACTCAAATCCAAGGATTTGCTTCTCCTTCCTGCATTGACACCTTCTCTTGGTTAAGTTATGACTGCAAAAGTGAACAATGATGAAGCTCATCAGAACTGAGACAGTGAGCACATCTAACTTGCTCAGCTATCTTCACTGTTATGCAATGTTCAATATTGATTTTGATTCTGCTAGACTTCTATTGGAGTTATCTGTTCCAGCCAGCTGCCAAATATACCTGCTCAGTAATGTGTCCAAATTCATTAACGTTTTTGTTTTAATAATATTTCATTTTCAAGTTTAATTTTATCCACACATTAGCTTCATATTACTTATGCAAATAAAAGCTTTATGACTATATTAGCAATAATTCATTATCATTCCCTACTGGCTCAGTGAAGGAATTTGTAACTTTGGAGTACATCCAGAGCTTTTAATTGAAGATACTAAGGGAAGTCTACATTTAGTTAGAATCATTTGCACATACTAATTAAATATGATTAGCATAAGTCTCTCAAACTCTTTCCAGGCTCAGTGATTGATTGTCTAGGATAGGACTTCTCCTCAAGTCTGTCTGAAGGATGCTGTATGAAGGTGGAATGCAATGAGCATCCTGGGAGAAGGAGGCTGTGACCCTTGGAGCTGGGATCCAGGACAGGAAGATCTATTTATGGGAAGTTACTGCTCCATCTTCACCATATGGCAGAGGAAAGACTTGTCCCTACCTCATCTGTCTACCCCTTATCATCTCTAAGCAGTGGGAGACAGGAAATCCATGGATCTAGCCAGGATTATTTCCCCCCCAGGGACTCACTCCTGGTGATAAGAGGCAGCAGGTAAGGAAGGAAATACCAAAACCGTATGATCAGGTTGCAAAACCTAAAATGTTTCAGTTACTGGGACCAAGGGAGACTGTTTTGGGGCAACTTTTTCAGTTTCTTTACATCCTTATAACTGGCCACAGGTAGGGAACTTAAGATGATTAAACATGCCAAAGAGTGCAAACATACAGAATGGATTGTAACCATCTGTTCCACATCACCACAGAAATCCTACAGGGCTGTGTCTTCTGATTTCCAGTGTCTCCATCTCCATTCCAAAGACCAGACCCTAAATTACCTCAAAAAACTTATTACCACAATTGCAATTGCTATATTCTTTTCTTTGTGCTCTAAATGAGCTTCTGTTGGATCAGGAACTGTCATCTGTTTACTTTAGTGTGTTCCAAGTCCCACAAGGACTGTGGGTATCTCCCCATCTCCTACAGAAGATGTTTTAATTAGCCAATTATATTAGTAAAAAGCAAGCTAATTTCTAGGCCAAAGAATGGCATGGCACAGATAGCAAGACATAGCAGTGCTTTCCTTCAGCATGCAAAAGCGACCTCCTGCACAGATAATCAGCATGGTCTGGGTGTGATCTGAGCAGTGAAAAGCACACCCAGGGCTGAGTAATGAACATGGTGACAGGTGTATGAACTTCCCTCTACTATCTCCAGCTTTTGCCCTTTTAATTCAGTTTATTGGCAATCGCTGTGTGTCCTTTCAATGTATGCTTTAAAAAACAAACAGCAGTGTTTGCAAACCACGAGCAAAGCACATGCACCAAAAATAGAAGGGGGTGGGAGGGAGCAGATCTTACAGCTCGACTCCACACTGACTCCTTCTTCCTCAAAACTACATGTTTACATCGAAGGAGGGAATTAGAATGTTTGATCCAGGATGATGGGCACTTTTGATTGCCAGCTAGTGAAAGCTAAAAGGAATCTTTTCAATTGCACCTAGAATCTACCTTCTGAGGTAGAAACAAACTGAAAACACATTTATCTGGGCATTAAAACCAGACATTTACAAAACAACCAGCTGCCTCGAAAAATGTATTTCCACCTTTCCTCCCAAAGAAAACAGCAGGCTGCTCTGCCCTGCCCTGCCAGCAGCCCTGCTCCCAGAGCCCAGCTGTGCTGCACAGGGAGCTGCTGTTTGAAAAGCAGCAGGGATTTGTCTGGATAACACTTTTATCCTTCAAAGGCTGGGGCAGCAGAGCGCCTGCCTTGGCAAAGCTCCCAGATCAGCTCTGCTTAACCCCTGAACTCCAACACCTTATCACAACCTTCCACGGGTTCTGAGGTGTGAAACCACCTCTGACCACAGCAGGGCCACCGAGGCTGGCCAGTGAGCAGCTGAGGGGCAGAGATGGGCTCAGGCAGCAGCTCCAGGGGCTGCAGAACCTCCTCTGCTCAGGAGGAGCCAGGCTCACCTCCCAGCTTCTGAGAGCCCAGAGATGATGGACACACTCTGACCTGCTTAATATAGAGGGGGAATCATTTCCCTACATAAAATGGGAGCTCTGAAAGGTGCAGAGCATCCACATACCTGAATCTACATTTAAACTCTTCAAAATTACTGTAAGGGAAGGACTGGAAGACTGCAGGGATCATATCTGCCTCCTGTGTTTCTGGCTGTATTTACTGTGCTGCTGAGCAGACATTCAAAGATTGACAATTCAGAAGAAAGGTAAATGAAATACAAAGCATGTCAGTACTCTTCTGATGTTCCTGCTGTCACCACCACCAGTTCCTCCCCTGAACAGAATAGAATTGTACATATTTTATTTTGTCTGAAGGATCATAACATCTTTGTACAATTTTTGATCCATAATTTCTTCTCCTTACCTCACCTGGTGTCCCACTCACTTGCTACCCTGAAAAAACCAGTAGGATCATGCACTGGATTAAACCACATGATCCATCAGCTAAACAAAACATTGATGAAAATCTCAATTCTCCATGTGCTTTCTGACAGAAATGCCCACAGGGGTATCCATGCACTTTAGGAACCACTGATACTCAAACCCTTGCCCAGGGCTCACTACACTTGCTCCTGCTGCACACTTGGCATCACTGCTTTCTTCATTGCCTGGGCCCAAAGAGAGACTAACATCTCCCATGAAGACCACTGCATTTTTTGTATCTATTCAAATGAACTTGTAATTTCTTTTGCCACTTCCTACAGTAAATAAAATATTCTGAAATTGCTGTTTGGTAATTTTGCAGAATTTCATTCAAGGTGCCTGCTTGCCACTTTCCCTTCAACCCTATGATATTATTTCTACACTCACTCACCCAGAATCCTCTTCAGTTCTACAAGGTGACCCCAGAATTTTTGTTCTGTTTTTGCCCTCCTCCAACTGAAAGTGGAGCCATGCATACCAAGACTGGGCTTTGTGACCACCTAAAGCCATGCTCAGACAGAGGGGATGCTGCTGGAAGCACACTGGAGGCAGTGACCCCTGGCTGTGTTGGTGAATTGTTTCTGAGGTAAGGGAATGCTCTGGTAGGAAGAGAGGGGGGAGTTCCCAGCATTTGGATACACGAGGATCTCCCAGCCCACAGGAGGATCTCCCAGCCCAGCAGCTGGGAAGTGTTTGCTCAGAGATGCTCACACACATCCAGACAAAGGCTCTGAGCACCAGCATCACTGCCCTGCCAACACCTGCAGCCCTGGGCCACACAGGTGAGCTCAGGTGAGAGCACACCAAGAGTGAGCTCTGCCACTGCTGTGACCAGCAGGAGGACCAGGGGCAGTCCTGGGGCAGAGCCACCAAGCAGTGCCAGGTGGGGACCCTGAGCCCTGTGCTGCAGCTGGTGCCATGTCTGCACAGCAATGTCCTGTCCCTGGGGGCTGCCAGGGAAGGCTCTGACAGGGGTGCAGGGCAGTGCTCTGGCTCTGGGAATCTCAGGGGTTCCTGCAGCTCAGGTTTGTCATCAGCAGTCCCAGCCCTTGTGCAGCATGGGGGTGAAGAGGTCAGGGGAAAATCAGTTGGCTGATCTGGGGCTTCTGCAGGACTGTGAGGGCAACAGGGAGACAAAGAGAGCCCAGCATGCAGGATCACACCACGTGGCTGCTCTGCAATCTACATTCTGGTGCCATGATTTTGGGATGAACTTCCCTCCCCCAGTGTTTAGCTACAAATGTATGAGTAAAGAATGCTAAATTATATGCAAGTCACATTAAGAACAATCAGTTGCATGTAATAAGGAATCTAATAGTTCATAAATGAGATGCAAATTCATTTTTATGGGTGCACTATAATAAGCCAATTATTTCAGAGTTCTTCAATTATGCAGTTTCAAAAAGCTGAATTGCTTTAAATTTTTTAGGAAGCTGCAGGTTTTTCAATAATGAACAAGGAAAAGAAAATATATCTGCCTTGATAGCAACATTAAAAAAAAAAGCAACCAAAAATCAAAACCCAACTCCCAAACATGATGCCAAGTTGCAAGCAGGAGCAATACAAACAGAAGAACAAGCCAGCTGGCAAGGCACAAGTGTAGCAGACATGGAGCTCTGGGCTGCCCCAGTCCCAGGCCCTGAGGAGCCCAGCCCAGCACACTGGGGTGAGTGAGACAAGCACCAGGGAACTTCCAGAGCAGCAGGGATTCACCACCATGGCAATGCCTTGCCACCATCAAAACAGCTCTTTGGGACTCGTGGCACTCAGAAAATGAAAGGACATTTTTTTCCTGAGGTGTTTTTCCTGAATCCTCCTGCACTGCTGTTCCTTCAAGAGACTGGAGAGAAGACAAAGTAGCTGTCAGTTTGGTTAAAAAAATACCCCAACAAACTGATAGAGAAAATCATGCACAGGCAGAACTGCTCTCAGTGTGCACCATGTGTAAAAAAGTGAAATAGTGCAAGAACCCAGCCAGATTCCCTGAGCTGCATGACAGCACAGAATACATCCTGAACTAATCTACAAGACAGAGAATTTGTGAATGCCTCATCCCTGGAGGAGTCCAAGGTCAAGGATGAAGTTCTGAGCTCCCTGGTCTAGTGGAAGGTGTCTCTGCCCATGGAAGAGGATGGAAACAAGATGATCTTTTAGGTCCCTTCCAACCCAAACCATTCTAGGATTCATTTCTGCCCCAAATTCGATCTAATATTTTTTTCAAAGTTAGTAAAGAAGCAAAGTGAGGCTTAAGAAGGCTTGAAGGGAAAACAAGCTCCACAAGCCTCGAAGGGGTAAAGACTTGCCAGATGAACTATTAGCTGGTATGGAAAAGGCAATGACAATTTTTCAAAATCACTGGCCTGTGGAACCATACAATTAAACTCCAACTAACATTAACCAAGGAGAGATCAAAAGCCACTGATCAAAATAATCGATCACACCAGTTATGCCAACCCTTCTCTGTATTTGGAGAGCAGCACTGAGTTCCTTGGGTGGGCAGGTATAACTCTGTGGTCAGCAACCACCAGAGGCCACCAAAGGGAGCCCTGGGACAAGCAAAGATCTGCCCCAGGGAGGGGAAATATGCTGATGACTTTGGGGAAAGGATTGTCATAAGTTTGTTTCTTCTGGGAAATACAATTGATATGTAAACTAGAGTATATAAACACAAGCATTGTCTGTACTCAGCATCAAGATATTTCAGAGGAAATATCCTCTCATGCACCTGGTGCCAAACAAATGCCTGCTCTTTTAATGCTACAGTGGTGTTAAGAAGTTTCATTTTACCTAATATTTGGTAACAATGCCAAAGCAGGAAAGTAAGAAATATGTATTTCTGAACCCTGGCTTAACGTTTCTGGGTATATAGAGGCCATATAAAGAATAAACCTTTCTTACTGCTGGAACACTCACACAAGCTTTTGGGCACACAGGCTTTTCTTTTCAGATCTGAAGCAGAAGCAGAAAACTCGAAATCCTCACTGTGTGGTTGCTCTCCAGTTACCTCCTTTTTGGAAGTATGCTGTTTCTGGTTCAAATTCAGCATGCTTCCATGCTTTAAGCACAGCAGCCAGCCTAGTAAAAGACCCAACTTCTACTTGGTTATCTTAGTGTAAGTGCACCACCAAAAATATCTCAGTGGATTCCCTACCCTCACAGAGAAGCCCTATGGTTTCAGGATGCTGAAAAGCAGGAAAATTCATTTCCCCTTCCTCTCTCTGCCCAAAGTAAGCTCCTATCAGCTTTGCTACTAGGCCTAGTCTGCTGTTTCTGCCAAATCTTCTTGGCAGAAACATTCCAACAGATCAAGTGTCTGAGTAGCTGCAAAAGAGGCAATAAAAATAAATTATAACACAGTCCTCTACACCAGTTAAGTTGTCTAGAGATAATACAAAATCAACATCCAGATATAGAGTCAATTGTTTAGCTTTAAAAATACTTTTAGACCGTGGCTTAGAACAATGTACATCAGAGTTTGAACACTTTCCTATTGAAATCCACGTGTATTTTTTGCAGTGGGAAAACAATGCTTGTTTTAACAAAGGTCATATTCAAAAACCAGAAATATAAGAAAGTCTTGTGACTCACCTAACATCTGGATCAGGACTTTTGTGTCCAGAGACTGTGCAAGAGTCCAAGGTGGCTTTGAAAAAGGACATCACTGAGCTGACTTGAGAGCAGTGTCAGGATCTGCAGCCAGCTGACCTTCCAGGACAGAATAATTTTAATAGTATTCTGGCCTTATAATGCTATAAACTATATCATGAATACATACATCAGTCTTGGGTAAGAAGCTTAATAATAAATTGGTTAATTTTTTTTTCCTTTAGCCAAAAGCCAGTACAAGCCATAGCTTTATTTACAAAAGGTTAAACATTTCTTTAATTGGATTGCTGGCATTTAAGTGTACAGCAGAATATCCTTCACCAGTGTCCCTTTTATTTGTGAGTGGAGAAGTGCCTAGAGAAATGCCAAGGGAAGATTTAATTTTAATAAAAAAGAGAAGCTTAAGATGCCTTTGGAGGCTTATGTTACATCTCAAAACTACCATGAACTAATGAATTTAATCCAAAAGGTCCCCAACCACAGGACTGAAGGGAAATGGCAGCCCTGGGGTAGCTCAACAAAGCTGACTTTCTGTGTGTTAGCAGTGGTAGCTCCATGCTTATGTTCTGTTATCAACACATACACACACATGTAAAGTTTTTTGTGATTCAATATATATTTTAAAATGAGAAATACAGTTACCCTACAGCATCCTAAAGACACTGCAAGGAACCATTCGTGTCAGGAGCTTGCAAATAAGCAGAGGAAAAGGAAAATCCTTAGGCCTTCCTCTCCTGAGTCAGTCCTTTGGAAAACATCACACACCAAAATTGTACTGCCTGGAAGAAAAGCCCCCCTTGTTGGCTCCCACCCTGCACAGCTGGGTGCCCTCAGCACCACCAGTCAGATATTGTCTCACAGGGTCAGTGTGGGAGCCCCTGGCAGTGGCTGATGGACACTTTACCTCCCTAGAAAGCAGGGTGGGAATTTCTGAGGAAACAAAAGGGGATTTATAAATGACACAAAGGACCTTTAACTAGAGGAATGCTTCCATTACTGGAGCATGTTACTTGATGGTCAGATTAAAAACAGCTTCTAGAAAGTAGATTGCATTTAACTTCCCATTTAGGGGAAGAGAAAACAAGGAACCATTCCAGAGACAGGCTCAGTTATCTGGGTAATGCAAAGCACAATGCCAAGTTTGCACCAACACAGCAAGGGACCAGCAGGTAAGTTATCATCCACCAGGTACCTCCACTGCAACACTGCATTTTGCCTTCCAAAGTGTGATAACTGGAGCAATGCCTTAATGCTACAATGGATTTGAGAGCCAGAATTACCTATTTCACTCCCACCTTAGACAGCATGAGTGTCTAATGTTTGTGCAATGGTTGGGCTCCAACATCCAGCAGCTGAAGAGAGAGAAGAGTGAGAACTGGAGAATGTGAGCAAGGGAAATCTTTCTGTGATGTCCTGACCTCTGCTGGGGCAGAGAGCAGCAGGCAGCCACCCCCACCCACTGGCCATCCCCAGACCTCACTCAACAAGTCTCTTAAAAGGGCTTAGGATACTTCTATGTGAAGGAGAAAACACTGACTAGATACTCCTCAAGAGGTCAAAACAACTAAATCTTTACTGGCAAACCAGAAAATCAGAGAACTTCTACAAATTTTAGAGTAACACTCAATCAACATAAAGTATTTCACAAAGCAATTACTTAGCAAACTCTAAGCCCTTCCAGTTTAGGAAACTCCAACACATCCAATTTTAAGTTCTAAGATTTTGAGAAGAGAGAGAAACACAGAAGAGATAAAAACAGGGAAGGGAAGGTTTGGGAAGGGAAGGTTTGGGAAGGGAAGGTTTGGGAAGGTTTGGGAAGGGAAGGTTTGGGAAGGTTTGGGAAGGGAAGGTTTGGGAAGGGAAGGTTTGGGAAGGGAAGGTTTGGGAAGGGAAGGTTTGGGAAGGTTTGGGAAGGTTTGGGAAGGTTTGGGAAGGTTTGGGAAGGTTTGGGAAGGGAAGGGAAGGGAAGGGAAGGGAAGGGAAGGGATTGGATTTCTAATTTTATCATCATACTTGAAGAGGGGAAGTCTCACTGGTCCCAAAAATCAAGACTCAGGTTTCTTGCCACCACAGACCTTCAAGTTTTTCTAAATCCTCTACAAGGATTTAGACCTTCTTGGGGTGGAAGAATCCCAATTCAAAGAGAACACTTGACCATTGGTGTGCCTGTTCCAACATTGTTGATTAATAAGATATCCAGAGAACGAAAAAAATATGTCTAATTTTTAAAATTTGGATTGGTGTTTCATTCCAAAATGTCATGGATACAGTATTTAAAACTACTCAAGACAAAAATAAAATGTCTCATTTAATGTTAGGCAAAGCATTCATTGAGCCTTAAACCCAACATTTTCCATATTTTTCTTTTGTCCATCATTCTAAACCAACCCATCTGTTTGGTCTTTAAAAAAGACACTTACTCATGCAGGGTTTATCTGCTTCAATTCCATGGCCAGCTCATGGAAGACACAGCTTCAGCCTGAGGGACAAAATCAGCAAGGAAGAAGAACAACCACAGCAACAGCAGCTTTGGTTTCTTCTATTCTGTGGTCACATATTTGTTCTTCGAGTCACGATTTTTTGACCCTAGTCACCACACTCTGTACTGGATTTTTACATTTAATGAGCTTGCAGGCTGCTGCTTTTCACTATTATCCTTAATCAAGTTTCATTGATTATTGGGGGACAGCATCAATGGAGAGAACATCACAAACAAATGCAAAAGCTGCCCAGAAGCTACTGGTAAAGTTTTTGTGTTTTAGAAATAAAAAACACCCAGTGTTAAAAAATCACACCCTTGCCTCTCCTATTCAATCCTGTGAACTGCCTGTGAGATATTCTGATGATCCCACATTCTATTGTCACCTCTAATCCCAACAGTCCCTGGCTGAAAACCTCCTGGATGTGGGGACTGAACCAGCAGAGCCAAGAGCTGGAGGCAGGAGGATCACACATCCTCAGCTTGCTGTGGGCAGGTAACAACAGTGTTCCTTCCTACAGCCTCTCTCCCACTCAGGCAGCAGGGACCTGCAGAAAGCTGAAGGAAAGTTTGGAGGAACACAGCAGTTACTTATTTTGTAGTTTTTTATAACCAGCTCAATCATCTAAGAGTTGATGGCACAGATGTCACCTGGCCAGGTACCCCCCTATCACAGCTTGTAGAAAATTATCAACTTAGAAAAACTGACCCATTATTCTCACCATGGTGTGTTAAGTTAAAATGCATTTAGTATTCTAAATCATTTAAGATACATGGCTTAAATCACCTAAACTGTGAATGCTTCTTGGCAGCATATGTATTATCAAGTTAATGCTGGAGTAGAAAAGAAGGGACTTGGGGTACTTAGGATACACAGTACAGTAGTGCCTGAGGGATTGAGTGAAATAAAAAAAATATATTGCCCTTGATATTATCATGTCATAAACTGTTATCCTACAGTACAGCAACACAGCAATCCTGACCCCTCTCCCTGCTCTGGAAAGGAGCACCATGAGGATATAAGGGAATATGTACAGGGTGAGTACCACACCTCATATGAACAGACCAAGCAACACTGCCAGTGGCTTGGCACCTAATACAGCAAATGCTTACAGCAAACTTGTTTCCAACTCACTCTGGGCAGATCTGCTCTTATCTCAACCCTTTGATCCCTGCACTGGGTGCCAAATAAGGCTGTTGTGATTTAGGAATGGAACTCTCCAATCCAGCACCAATGTAGTCTGGTTTCAGGCCTGAAGTTCTGGTTTTCTAAAATTCTGGTTTTCTGATGTTTTAGTTTTCTGAAATTCTTTCCCAGGGAAAGAACATAAACAACAGCATTATTCTTATAACAATATCTATGTTGTACATTCCTTCTGGGAGGAGGGATTTCTCTTGATGTCCCTCTGGTTTGACCAGTGTGGGTGAAGAGGTTTGTCTCACCAGTCACATTGGTCTGTGGACAATTGTATATAAGGGAGAACCACCCCTAATAAAGATTTTCACACAGTCTTTGAAAAAAATCACAGAGTCAGTGTCGTGTGTCATCCCACAGCAACAGTGCCTCCACCAAGAATCTGAACCATGCTCCTCTCTGGCTCCCCCACTTTCACCTCCCCCTCTCTGCCACAGCAGGATGGAGAAGAGAACTGGAGGCACAAAAGGCAAAAATCACAGGCTGAGGTAGGAATAATTTACTGGGCCATGAGAGAAGAAAATGAACAGTAACAGCAAAAATATTAATGACAAAAGTGTATAAAAGAGAGTGACTGACGTGCCAAAATGCTCACTGTGGAGCTCACAACCTGACTGCAGCCCTGCTGCCCCACAACAGAGCCCCTTCCCCTGGAAAAGATTCCCTTCCCTTGCCCCCAGCAGTTCTGTGAGGTACAGAACAGACTCTGTGTCCCAGCCATGCCCCTCAGGCTACTGCCAAAACTAACCCTGTCCTGGCCAGAACCAGGACACTGGGATGCAGATGGGCTGAGAAACCTCAAGTAGCAGCAGATTGCTCCTGCTCTGGAGATCACTGCAGTGTTCAAAGGACTCCTCCCATGCTGCTGTCATTAGGGACTGTAGTCTGAGGCTCCTGGGCCTGAGGTTTCTGAGTTTCTAGACTCAGTTTCTTCATGATGTTTTGGTTCAGGAAGACCTTGTGTTCTCAAAGGCTTGGCATAAACATCACAAGTGTTATTGTAACAAGAGTGATGTTTTGGATTCCTTTCTGTGGGATGGACTTCTCTCTGTCTTTCAGTTTTGGGCCACTGGGATGAAGAGTTCTGGCACTCTTCTGACCAATGAGATGGCCTGCTCTAGAAACTATATAAAGAAGGTCAGTCTTTGAATAAAACTGGAGTCAGATGAAGTTTTTATAAACGAGGTCTCGTGTCGTTTGTTCATCACCCACAGCAACAGTGGGCTGCACAGAGAGAGCACTGCCACAGCTGTGCATTACCTGATCCCACAAGTTCTGACACCCTTCCCAGGGCTCCTGCACTGGAAGTGCTGTGCCTGAGTGTCATTGGGCAGGGAACATTTAGTAGCTATCCACATTACAAGAGACAGCACTGCAGAGCTCAATCAGGCACAGTCGGGGATGTTTCCCAGCTGGCACTGCTCATGCTCATCGCTGGGTGATTGTGTTACATTTCTCTGCCCTTTGTTGCTCTTTGTTCAGAGATGGTGGGATGGAATTCACCATATCTTTAAACTGTCACTTAGTGACACAGCTGCACTACTCATGTGCTTATCTTCTGGTTTGCAGCTTTTTTTTTTCCTGCTTTGTTTCTCCTACAATGTACATGTATTAGCAGCTTTCTCATGAATTGGCTTTTTTTTAACGTGTGCATTAATTCCTAAATTACAATGTGTCATATCCTTTCAACTGCTCATGAATGTCTTTGTAACTATGGTATTTTATGGCAATTTAACTCTGGAGATTACAAATAAAATTATCAGCTAAAAACAGAATGATTAGTAAGCCAAGATAAATGCTGTAAATTAATCATCATTTCATACATTGTACCAAGGTTTTAAATGTTCATATTAACACAGCAGATGCAAATTTTTGAGGTGAAAATAGTTGTAGCAATTGTAACTCTACAAACTATCAATCCTTAAACACAAACAAAACACAGATGGGAAATTTTCAGCTAACCTTCCAGTCCCTGGCACCTCCACAGAACAACAGCCATTTTTGAGCAGATACTTGCCAAATGGCCCCACTCTGACAGTTAGTGTTCCTTGATTTTCCAGTTCAGTGTCAAGAAAGGTACTGGTGACCCAGCACACATTGCAGCCACAGCTCCCCACGGTGAGATTTGAAAGAATGAAACTCACTGGTCTGCAGGCCTTTTCTGGGACAGGACAGGCTGTACCTTCTGAGTCCTGCAGCACTTGTCCCAAGGAGCACTTAATCCATAGCAAAAGGGCCTTAGATGTGAAGAGAACATTTTCTTCTGCAAAATAATGGGGGGAAATCTTTTAATATTAAGAGAAACAGATGGGTACCCTAACATCCCCTAGCACATGTACAAACATCTTCCTCCCATGTCCACATACAGATGCACACACAATTCCTTCACATTTTAAATTACACTGCATTGACTCAACTAGACAGAAAATGTGCAGGGTTACTCCCAGACAAAGATTAATCTTCCTTTGATATATTCAATACTTCACATGCTCCACATTATCTGGTGAGTATATATGCCTTGCCTTCAAGAATGTGATGTACTGTGCCATACATCATCGTCTAATTTATTGAGTGTGGTTCTGCAGCCTGCACTGTACATCCCTGCCCAGGGTCAGGACCACATGCCAATCTGTAGTCTTGTTTTCTCCAGCCCTGGGACTCCTCCAAGTGCCACAAGTGCTGCAGTCTGGATAGCCAGCCCTGTTCACACCACACACCTGCACAGTCCAATCTGACTTCTTCCAGAGCACAGGTACAGCCAGCATAAGGCTAAACCAGAAACAATCCATGACATTCAAAAGCAATAGTTTGGGAAAGCTATTAAAAAGGAGGAAAGACTGCATGCCAGCAGAAGCACTGGAACAAGCAAAGCAGCTGGATCAATGCACTCAGACACTGGCTGTATTTAACAGAATCACTTGGGGCAGCTGAGTGTTCCTTTTGACACTGTTCCCCACTTGTATGACAGCTACCTTTTAAATATGAGGAACTGAGAGACGGATGACCCTGATTCACCCAAATGAGCCTCATCTTCTGAGAGGTTCCCACAGAAATGGAGCAGAACATGTTTCTTGTTCCTACCTAGATCCTCTCAAACACTGTGCCCCAGAACTCTTCAAGTCACAGGCCAAGAGGTGCTAACAGCCAGAGTGGTTAGAAATGGGAGGAGGGAAAAAGGAACAAAGACATATCCTCTGTGTGCAGTTCAGTTTAGTGTTGAAGACATGGGGCTTCTGCAGAGAAGCAGCCTGGAGTAACATCCCATCCTGCTAGCTCTAAGCATAGAGCAACTGTCACAGAATGGACATAACACACCATGGTGTGACTGAAAAGACTGGCTCCCCACACACTGCAGGAACAAGCATTGCTGTCTGCAGCTGCACTTAAATGGAAGCACACTGCATAAATATTGATACTTGCTGTGATTAATATTGCTATTTATATTACCAATGAATTGGGTTCACATAAAAATAATTAGCACAGCATGCATGGGTCTTATTTGCTCCTAATTATATCACAGTTCATTTCACCAACAGCAATGTGTCACCAAGTCAATAGCAACCAATGATTAATACAGAGAATGTATTATTTTAAAATAATCCCTGTATAACTACCTGTGTTATTATGAAATACTATTAGGAAGTCCCTGAATAATTGCTTCAGGTGAGTTTCTGACCAGAGTTACTAATGCTAACATAACTTGTAAATAGAAGGATTAAAAAAAGTGTTGTTCAGTGGATCTGTTTGTTCATTTTTTTGGCTTTTATTCTTTTTTCCATTATTTCCCTTTGCACATCCAGACTCAGGGGTGAGTGGGCAGATCAGAGCACCAGTTCTGCCACTCTGCAACTCCCCACTGCCAGCACTCTGATCACTCATTCCTGGAGCAAGGTGGAGCCATTCAAACCCCCCACAAGGGAGCACCTAGAGCCCCTTCCCTGGGGGCTCTGGATGTGCTTTTAGAAAACACAGGACAGAGAGACTCAGGCAATTGGGGCCCATCACAGCAGCAGGCAGCAGCAGGGGCATAACCACCATGCAATAAAGCCCAGCAGCAGCAGGGCCATGCCCCATGCAGTAAAGCCCAGCAGCAGGGCCATGCCCCATGCAGTAAATCCCAGCAGCAGCAGCAGGGCCATGCCCCCATGCAGTAAAGCCCTGCAGCAGGGCCATGCCCCCATGCAGTAAAGCCCTGCAGCAGGGCCATGCCCCATGCAGTAAAGCCCTGCAGCAGATCCATGCCCCATGCAGTAAGGCCCTGCAGCAGCAGGGCCATGCCCCATGCAGTAAATCCCTGCAGCAGCAGCAGATCCATGCCCCATGCAGTAAAGCCCTGCAGCAGGGCCATGCCCCATGCAGTAAAGCCCTGCAGCAGCAGCAGATCCATGCCCCATGCAGTAAATCCCTGCAGCAGATCCATGCCCCATGCAGTAAATCCCGGCACCAAGCCCCCGCCCAGCCCCGCTGCCCCCAGCGAGCCGTTCCGCAGCGCCCGCTGCCATCTGGAGAGCCGGGACACTGCCGCTGCTCCAGGACTCCCAGGCTATCAGGAGACTTTGTTTACTGGAGTTTGTGAAGAAAACTGCGATTTTGGGGATGAAATGAGTTGTCATCGGCTCTATTCTGCAAGATGCTAACTCTGGCCTGGATCCAGGAAAGCACTTAAGCACTTGGTTATCCCTTAAAAAAAGTAGAGCAACTTTTCCACTAACTGTATCACAACAAACGTATTCAAAAGAGCTTAAAAAAGAAGTAGAGACAAAACAGGGCAATGTAATACAAGTGCTGATTCCAAAGACGAGAAGAATTCTTTTGTGCTGCTCCCAAGAGCACTCCTCTCACTTTTGGCTTCCCGTAGCACCTGCAACATTTAAAAAGATGAAAGGGGACACACGTCAAAGCTGGAATAAAAAAACTTTGCCGGATAAAAATTCACAGAACATTTTAAGACAGCAAATACAAACTTCTCTTTGCACATCACTTATTAGTTAAGACAAACTTGGATGTAAGTTAATATTTCCTGCCAGTATCTGTCAAACCCACCGCCAGCTAAGGAGCCCTGAATCTCACCGAGTGCCAGGCGCTCCATCCATCAGCCCAGCGCTCAGCCCGGAGCAGCTCTGCGGTGTGCTACTGCCCCCGTGTGCAAGGAACATTCCTGACAGCCAGCCCGCAGCCGGGAAAGGCTGCCCTGCCTGCCAGCCATCCTCACAGAGCAGGGCAAGCGTCAGAGGAAACACCCTGGCACCCCGCAGCTGGAACAGCAAGCGAATATTTCAGCTCAGGGCTGGCTGAACCTGTGAAGGACAGGACATTGTTGCTTCTCGATTATTTTGTAAGGACTTCATAGATCTGGGACAGGTATTTGTAACAAGCTCGTGGCAGCACAGAAAACAATGGATCTTGAGACAGTTGGGGTGAGATTTTTTTGGAACAGCTCAACTCTTATTTAGGTACAAAAATACTCAAAATTTGAAAGTTTTCAGTGTGTTACCTGAAGCGCTTTTGAAAAATTTATTTGGCAGTATTACTTCATAAAGAGCAGGCCTCTTTGAAAAGAAAAGAAAAAAAAAGTGCTTTTAAACATGATGCTGAAGGTGGTCCAGGGCCTGGAAGAGCTCTGGAAATGCCTTAACAGTTGGAACAAACACCAGCAGGAGAGAACCCAGACAATTTATCACAGAAGCAGCAGAAACTCTGATCAGCCACTCTCTAGCAAAGGTTTCTCTCCAAGCAGAAAGCAAACTCAGTTTCCTGTCCTGTCAAACTTTTCAGCTACTGCTCACCCAGTGATCTCCATCTGCAGACACAGCTTAAAGTCAAAATCCTGGCAAGGAATCAAAAAATTCTCAAGGGAAAAAAAAATCAGGTTTGTTATTTCATTTTTTTTCCAAGCAAAACCGACACTTCTAGCTTTAAATGTTGATAACATTGTCAAATAATAACAGGGCACACGTTGTCATTTTTTTCAGTGTTAGAACAGAGCATATTGAAATTCATCAAGAAAGGAAATTGCTGCAGAAAATCCACTTCCTTCTCATGCCTACAAGTTCAGTTTTATAATCAGCACATTTTGATTAAAAACAACAAAATGGCAAAAAATTCTCAACAACTGTACTTGGTACTTCGAGAAACGAGCTACTCAGCAAGAACTTTGTTTAGTTTATGAGAAAGATGAACTTGTCTTGCTTTCTAGAGAGCTCTTTCCCCCAGCCAAGGCAAAGGAAGGCAGAGCCCATGCTGCCCTGCCTGCCAACACCCATCTCAGGGGCTGGTCCCAGAACGGGCCTTGCAAGCCAAAGGGCCAAGGGAACAGGGACACTTGCCACCCTTAGAGCACCTCTTGGCTCTGTCCTGGAGACTGGCACAAGCCATGAGCTAGACGTGCCAAACGTGGTTGGTGCCAATCTCCCAGGTGCTGTCCCATTTTCAAGCGTTTTTAAGGAGCTGGGAAGCAGCAGGGCAGAGGCCAGCAGCTGTCCTTCTCTGCCCTCAGACCCCAGGAGTCAACAGCACACAGTGCCATCCCTGGGGCAGGAACCCTGCTGTCACAGTTGTCACTGCACAAACAACATCAGACAAGGCAGCCTCAGAGGGCAGGGGCGAGTCTGACAAGAACACGTGTCCCTGATTTTTCTCAGAACACAGGATGACTCAGCTCTCATTCTCAGATCATAGGAACTTGCCTTTTTTCCAGCAGAAGTTGGGGACTCAGGACTCCCTTTGCATTTGAGATCCTTTCCAAAGGGGAATTGGACCACTTGCACTATCTTTCAATCAAGTCCACAGAGTCCTGGGATTAGGCTTGTTCTAAGGGAGCCACCAAAACAGCCAAGAAAATGACAGGTGCTTTGATTTATCCACAGACTGCAGAGTAACTTACACTGACAAAGGAAAGCTTTCAGGAGTTGCACTGGAAGAGAAAAACAAGCATTATTTTCCTGAACTGGTCTCAGGCTCAGGCTGTGGGGAAGGTCTTTAACAGGGCCAGCACTGGCACTGCCTGTGGCACCCTGCAGGAGCTGACACTGTCCCAGGTGCCTGCAGGAGAGAGTGACCCCCAGGCAGGTGACAGCCAGAGTGACAGTCCTGCTGAGCCTACAACACCCATGGGAAGAGAAGGCTGGTCTCAGGCTCATCCCTCCTAATGCCTATGCCAAAGGCAGGAATGACATGGAAAACAGCTACATTTGAGAGTCCCAAAACAACATCTCATCTTCTGGCCAGCCCCAACCTTAGCAATGCAGTAATTCAAATGGAAATGGGCTTTTCTGTGCCCTTTCCAACTGGCAGAAATATTCCTCTGTATTCCCATTTCACTCATAGACTGTCTTTTAAGACAAACTACACCTTTGAGTGCATGATAAAATTCCCAACTAAAAGTACTCACAGAGAGAGATCCTGAGTGCTCAGGAAGAGCCACAAGCCCCCCAGGAAGAAGCAGCTGCACAGGGAAGGCTGATGGATCATCAGAACATCCCAGGCTGGGCAGCCCATCACTCACACACACGTGTGGCAGGAAAGACAAGAGGATGTGTGCTTCCCCACACAACTTTATTAACACATTCAGGTTGGTGAAAATATGCAGCCTAAGCATTTTCAGTTTTGTTTGTTTGTTTTGGTTTGGGTTTTTTAAATAAGATATTTTCCACTAACAAAACTGATTTTTAAGTATGGAACAGTCATTTGCCAGGTTTTCAAAGCCATCTGTTTTCAAAGCCTACCTTCCTTGTTGTTTACCACAGGCTGTCTATCTGTTTTAACAACCTCCACTGGGATTTCACATACCTCATTATGCAAAATCACTACTTATGCATTCACTCCAGCACTTGTCTAACTAATCTGCACTCACAACACCTCCCACAGAAGATGCACCATCCCTCTTCAGAGGCTGCAGATCAAAAACAATAGTAGCTGGTGTCATAGCAAGACAAAACACAGCCCCCTGTGAATCACTGTTGTGATACAGGCCTAATCCACAACTCGTCAGAGCTGCTAAAGTGTAATAGAAAAATACTATATCACAAGAGGGTTTGTATCATATGCAAGATAAAAAGCATCTATTTTTTATGGTGATACTTATGCTTTTCTTCATCAAGAGGATTCTAAGCATTTTGATCTCCCTGGCAATCTGATGAGCACCCTCAACCTCCCCTGGAACTCCTGATGCTCCCCTGTTTGGTTCATCCCAGGCACAATTTCCTTGCCAGATTTCCACCTCTAACAGCAGCCCTCACCTTGGACAGAGCAGCTTCAAGCTGCTGTTCACAGCCCACCTCTGCCTCCCCTCCACCCTTCCTCCAGAAAATCACCAGGTCACTGGCAACAAGAGACTTCCCAACCTGCTCTGGGGTCCAGGCCCATGTGGGGACCCTTTTAGCACACAGCACTGATAAAATCCATCACATGAAGAGCTTGCTGGGGGATGCTTTAATCCACACATTATTAACACAAGGCTATAACATCTGGTGCCGTTATGGCTGTGTCACAGAACATCCTCAGGAAGGTTAAAATACAGAGAGAAAGAGAGAGGACTATAAATTTCTCTACTGGCAAATGAGAGCCATCATATACACTATTTTCCAAATAACTTTAAAAAATAAAGCAGAATTTATTAACAGTATTTTCTTTAAAATAATTCTATAGCTCATCTTCCTCAGAAAACACAGTTACTATCTCTATTTGTCCACATACTGCAGAATCTGAGAGCTAAGTGTTAATGTAACACTCACCATTCTTACATCTTTAAACACTTCTCTGAATCACAGCTGCCACAACACTGCTATGGTGAGATACAACTCTAAAATTCAGAAAAACAAAGTGACTTTAAATTATGTTTATTTAACACGGGGAGCAAGGAGACTTCCTGTTGAGCAAAGCACAAGACTGATGCATGCGACAGAGAAAAACTGAAATTTCACAGTTTAGTTAGGATTTCCCAGGAAAAAATCTAGTACATGAGTTGTATCAAAGGCTTTTCATCTCCAAAGCCAAAACCACTTTTTGGGTGAGGTGAGCATCATGTCATTATCCCACTTCCTATCTAAACAGACAAGAGACTGGAAATAAAACAAGGGGGGTACGTTTCCAAAATATGAACCTGAGCCACGTGTAAGCATCCAAACCCTCCAGCCTGCTGCCCTCAGCCCCATTTCCTCCCCCGGGGTGCTGTTGCCTCCAAGCCCTGTTTGGGGCCCCTCCTGAGGCCCAAACCCAACAATTCCATGACCAGGTGTTAGTGTTCACAAACACATAATCACAGGTGGATTATATGCAGGTGCTTTATTAAGAGCACTCAGGGTACAGCTCCCAAATCTAGCTCCTTGTATCTGTTCAGAATGCACATATTTATACCATTTTAGTTATGATTGTATAACTACATATTTATTTAAGCAACACAATTACTGTAATAATTGGATATTGTCCCATTGTACAAACATGACCTCATCTACAGGTACCCTGGAAACTCTAAACATTGATTCTCATGATCCCCAAAGCAACAAATATTTCACCCCCAAATAATAATTACATCATTTGTGCTTCTTATCAATATGCTTAACTATAATTTTGCAGGTGCAGTTTTGCATGGTCCACTAAAAACAAAGCACAGCATTCCTTTCCCATGATTTTCAGAAACATTTTAACCCCATACTGCCACAGGGACTGCCATGCCAGGACTCAGTGCTCAGGGGCAGAGGGGATGACAGCACACACTGCCCACTTGGACAGTCGCTGCTGGGTGGGGTTTAAGAGCTCATGAGGGATCTGGCTCTGATTTTTACCTCAAAATGAACCTTGCAGAGCCCAGACAGCATTGCCACAAGTCTGTCCATACCTTGAGGGAGCCTTGGTCCTACCAAAATCAAAATGGGCTTTTGCAGAGTGATTGCTCATGGAGTGGGACTGCAGAAGAGAAACCCCTGTGATGGCCATGCTCATGCCTTGCATCATGACAGACCAAACTCCCAATCAGTGTGTGTATGTCTTTGTGTCTTTGCTTTCCTATGACACAAAAGGGAAATTGTCCTAAACACTCACTGTTGCAAATAATTTTATGGTTAAATATGCTTTTTCTTATAAACCCTCTTATATTGGAAAAGACTGAATTTATATAGCTGCATTACATTTTCCTATGTAAGAAAGAAAAAAGATTCATTCAAACATATTCTTTTGGAACACTAATTAAGTTTGTATACACCTGTATGATACATCTTCACTACAGCATGAACTACTGCTTCTTTTCCCTGCATTTGTTTTACTTGGCTGGTTTGTTGTTCTCCACACTGCAGTTTCAACAAGTACCTGCATTTTGCCAGGGGAACACCTCATTTACTGTCAGCTGATACAATTCTGCCAGCACAGATGCTCACTGGAACATCTCTGAGTGCTTGATCTGCCTTGTACACTTATGAAATGTGTCAGGCCCATCACTAGGATTAAACAGTGTCAGGCACTAACACAGGAGATGGCAGGTATGGATCAGGATTAGGTTGGGGTAGGCACTGGGTAAATGCAGACTAAAGTGCAGGCCTTGCACAAAGTTGTCCAAATTATTTATATGAATGCTAGCCACAAAAAGGATCAGATTAACTTTCAGTTTTGTTAAATACTACCTTTACTGGAACAAAATCTTGTGTTTCAAGACACTGCTAGAAACAGCAGCCCAGCTATACAAGAGGCATCATGATTCCAGCAGTTAAGAACAGAGGTTGGGTGGCCCTGGGGAAAAACCTCACTCTTTTGGGGTTTATATCCACAGCTTGGATAATTAGCAAAGACACTCAAAATGTTTTCTATTTAAACTACTACACTCTCATCAGGAACAGCTCTATTCCTCATTGCACAGCTGCTTTTCCAAACAGCACAAAGTAGCAGAAACCATCTTATCACTGTTCTTAAATATTCCTTGTTAGCTTGCTCCCGACATAATTTGGAAAACTGCTAGAATGGGAATAGAAACTGCATTAAACATAAACCAAACGGAAACCAAGCTGATGGAGAAAAACATTACAGAAACAAACATCCTGTAAAAAATGAGCTGTGCTGTCGGGAGCCCCAAAGCTGCACTGTCAGAAGGGTTAAAGCAGCAGCTCTGGGATGCCCTGGAGGCGAATCCAGCCCCCGAGCCCAGAGGGCTCTGACAGGGGGTGTGCTCTGCTCAGGACGAGCCCCCGGAGCGATTTATTCAAGAGGCAGCACCTCTCCTTCAGGCTGCCGGGTCGGGTCGATTGTGGTTATGAGTATTGGGTTGGTTAGGCTGGTTTTGCTCTAGTGGTCTCTCCCTGTTAGCCCCCAATGGCTCGGTTTATCCCTGGCTGGCCACGCCCTGTCCCATTGTACCTGTCCCCCGATGGGAACACCCCCAGCAGGACTCAGGCTAAAAGCTTGAACTTTGGGGTCCTGCCTCTTCTTTTGCACCCCCTTGAGAAGAATAAACTTCCATGCAAAAGTGCCTTCTCTGATCTTTACTTCAAACCTCGGCGCAAGGGATCAGGAGACCTGTGGGAAGCAGAGAGCCAGCTGCTTTCTGTCATTCCTAGACTGCTGGCAGCCTGGGAACTGTTTTCCCTGGCCGCACGGCCGGTGGACAGGGCCAGCCGGGCTCCCTCGGGACCCTCAGCATCGGCCGATGGCATCCCCGGCTGGCTGGGCTCTGTCCATCCCTGCAGAGCTCAGCCCGCTCCTCCCGGCTCCCAGGGCTCTCTGTCCATCCCTGCAGAGCTCTCTGTCCATCCCTGCAGAGCTCTCTGTCCATCCCTGCAGAGCTCAGCCCGCTCCTCCCGGCTCCCAGGGCTCTGCCCGGAGCATCGGCAGGCAGAACCCCCTGAGATGCCCTTCGCTCAACGGGGCAGCCAGAACCGACACATTCCGATCATAAAGTGGCCAGAGGAGGGAGGAGCACCCCTCGAGTGCACGGTTGGCACTTTTTTCTTTTTTTTAAAGAGTTCAATAGAACTTTTTGTTTTTAAAGAATTTAATGTGGGATTCCTGTCAACATTTATTTAACAAGACCTCGCTCCCATTTTCCCTTTGACCTCGAAAGCACTCCTCATTCCAATATTTAAGCATCACTGACACAAAATATCAAAGGGTCCAAACTACAGCACAGAGGATGGATATAAATATCAGTCCTTTTGCTTCTACTGGAGCTTGAAATTAACACCACTTTTCTATTTCAGCACAATTTTTCAGTTTAAATTCCTTGGGACAAGGGCCACTTCCTCCAAGGCCTGCACAGTGTGAGGCTAAAAGATGTGTCTTGGCTACTGCAGAGGTGATCAGAGAAGCCACAAATTCCTGGCATAACAGAAAGCACAGAGAGTATGCAAGAAATATTTAGTCTATACTTATAAATGGAAAGATAGTTCTCTGCAGTTCTTAGCCATTTTCAAGCAGAGTAATCTTCAGTATACCAGATGAAAAATCTTCATTAAATAATCAAGTGGTAAAGATTAAGCTATAAAATGCAGTAACTGAACAAACTCCAAGAATTAGGATTACAGATCAGTTTTAGAATTCACTCTGACAGCAACCACTGGGGAGAAACCATACTAAAGATTCTGGTCATTTATCGGTTTATCCTTGGGCTCCTTTTACTCCTAAGACCACAGGGTCTAACAGGTTCCAATCCTACTCTGTATATGGAATATACAGAACACCTGCTGTATTCTGTGTACAGAATGACAGCATCATGGAGCTGTTTAGGTGGGAAAGGGCCTTTGAGTCCAGCAGTAACCCAGCACTGCCAGGCCCACCACTGACCCACACTCCAGGTGCCACACCCACGTGTTTTGGTAAAACTTGCAGGGACAGCGACTCCACCTGTCCTGGGCAGTCTGTGCCAGGGCTGGACAACTCCTTCAGTGAAGAACTGTTCCCTAATATCCAGTCAAAACCTCCCCTGGTGCAACCTGAGGCTATTTCCTCTTCTATCTATCACTTGTTCCCAGGGAGCAGAGCCTGATCCCCCCCGGCTGCCCCCTCCTGTCACAGGGAATTGTGCAGAGCCAGAAATTCCTCCTGAGCCTCCTGTGCTCCAGGCTGAGCCCCCCCAGCTCCAGCCCCTCCTCATCACACCTGTGCTCCAGACATTTCCCCACTCTATTCCCTTCTGTGGACACACTGCATCCCTTCAATAGCTTACATCCTTGGACTCAGCTAGAAGAGCTTCTACTGCCACCTTGCAAATGGAAACAATAACAAGATTATTCCCTGCTCTGCTGATACAACCTACAGCAACGTTATGATACCTCTCCCATGGGTATCTGCAAAAATGGGAGATGGGGAAAGTCTCAAAAAACTGAAGAATGTGGGGAGCTCAAGTTCCATTGAACATCAGGATTTGTGCTCCCAGGTTAGATATTTTTTTTTTTTTAATTACAGCCCTGAAGGACTCCTCTGCCCCCAAAGGGTTGCCAAAGCTTTCTCTGGTCCTACACATCTCTTGCAGCCAACCTAATCTATCTATATGAGTTAATCAACCATAGGAAATTCAGCAAGGAAAAGTGCAGGATTCTGCTCCTGGTTGGGACAACCCCGGCTGTAGAGGCTGGGGGAGGATTTGCTGGAAAGCAGCCCCACACAGAGGGAGCTGGGGGCGCTGGGTGCTGCCAGTGGGACCTGAGCCAGCAGAGCCCTGGAGCCAGCAGGGACAGCCCTGTCCTGGGGGCTCCAGGGCCAGGATTGCCCGTGGGGCAGGGAGGGATTGTCCTGCCCTGCCCGGGGCAGCCTCAGCTCCAGGGCTGTGTGCACATTTGGGCCCCACAGTGTGAGAGAGACACTGAACTATGGGAGAGCTCCAGAGGAGCCCTGAGGGCAGGGAAGGGCCTGGAGGAGCCGTGTGAGGAGCTGCTGAGGGCATTGGGGCTGCTCAGCTGCAGAGGAGGAGGCTGAGGGGAGAGCATTGCAGTCTGCAGCTCCCTGGGGAGGGGAAGAGGAGGGGCAGGCACTGATCCCTGCCTTGTGTGACCACTGATGGGCTGAGGGAACGGCCTGGAGCTGTGCCAGGGCAGGGGAAGGTTGGGTGTTAGAAACAGGTTCTTCCCCCAGAGGGTGGCTGGGCACTGGACAGGCTCCCCAGGGCAGTGGTCACAGCAGCAGGGCTGGGAGAGCTCAGGGAACATTTGGCCAATACTCGGGCACAGGCTGTGACTCTTGGGGATGGTTCTGTTCAGGGCCAGGAGTTGCACTCAGTGATCCTGGTGGGTTCCCTCCAACTCGGCATGTTCTGTGATTCTGAGGTGAGTGAGAGAAGAGCTGCTGCTCACCCTGTTCCACTCCCTGCGTGTTTGGGCTTTTGCAAGATCAAATTCTCGAGTAAATATGTTAAGGTAAACTGTTGTCTTTGAAAATCAGCCTTCTGATTTGTTTTAGTATAATGGAGGCAGTTCTCATGAATTGTAAGATAAAGGAGGATCATGTTTGCATTCCTTTGTAAAAGATATCACCTGATGGACTTCTCAAGTGACCAGTGGAGATGGAGAGGTGGGAACTTCTCTGTCCAATCTCTGGGCACTGTCCAGAAACTGAGAGATACCAGGTCAACAATAAACTGGAGAGTTCTTTTCTCCTTCTCTGCCTGAACACCTGTTGTGTGTGTTGCTGTGTTCCCTCTGTGTGTCACAGTGACAGTAAATTAATAAAAATCCACTGTATTCAGCAATCATTCTTCCCTGAAAAAGTTGCAAACCAGGGCAAGTGCCTCCTGATTTCTCTTTGCAGAGCATGGTCAACCAAAGCTGAAGACTCCTGGATTCATGGGGCAGGTTAGCTGACAGAAACACCAGCACCAGCAGGAAGCATTTGTGAGGCACTGCAGAACAGCTGCAGTGAAGGGACAGCACTCCTGATGTGCTCATCTTTAATACCAATAAACATTCCAGCTGCCCAATAGCCCTTCAGAGTCCTCTGGTGTCAGAAATCTGGCAACAAGGCTGAACCTGTGATGGGTTCATCTTTAAATCTTGACATCACAGGAATTTATTAATCAAATGTGGGTTTGGAGTAATATTTTTGCTCCAGTCTAATTCTAGAAATCAGTGGTCTGAAACTGTCAGCATTACTATGATTGACTCCTTTTGTAACTTAAGTCTCAGCTACATCAATATTAGAAGAAATGTAATTTCTAATTTAACCTAATTTTTAAAGAACATAATTCTATCACCTTTGTTATATAATATCTTTTTATTTCACTTCAAAACATTTATTTTTAGTAATAAAGTAAGCTAATATGGAAGATGATATTTAGTTTACCCATATATTTTCAAAGCAAAAAAGCAGGTTTTGCATAAATGGAGGCCATCAGCCAGCTTTGGTCCAATTCCTCTGAATACAAAATAAAAATCACCCCAGAAAAAATAACCAGAATATATTCTATGCATGTGAGAACTGGGGAGTTTGTGTAGGGCAGTGGCTGTCACCACAAACCATACTACCAGTGTTTGGAGTTCCCTCAGTTTTAGAGACTGAGCATGTTTATGATTTCTGAAAAGTCAACATTCTACCCTGGCACTGGAAGCTATTCATTAGCTGACTTCAATTAAAATATTTAAGCTTGGGTTTTAAATCGAGCTCCAGCTCAAGCTCAGATTCCTTGCTTCTAATGTTCTGGTCCCATGCAAATATGTAATGCACCATGAAAAAGAACAGAGCAGCAAAATCACAACATATGTGATTTAAGAGGCACATTACAACCATTTTAAAACCAATTATCTCTTATCAAAATACTAAAGGGAGAAAACCTCCCACTCTAAACCTCAACTGGACTCCATCCAGAGCCTTTAGCCTAGAAATTCAAAACATGAATGCTGTCCTTTTTAAAATCTTTAAATGTTTTAAAACTTCTCTTTAAGTTTGGTTTCTCCCAGCTACAACCTTTGAGTTAAGGTGGCATCCCTAAAACAGATATTTCATGAACCAAACATGAAGTTCAAATTTGATGAAAAATGTCAGTCTAACCTCTTTTATGCTTTTGTAGTTACTGTTTCACTCAGTTCCAATTTTCTCTCCTTTATTAATAATTGCCTTTAAACCAGGTAACCATAGTGATCCTTTTCAAGCTGGATGGCTTTTGTTTGGTTTGCTTGAAGACAAAGTCACAACAAAATTTTCAACATCCCTTATGACAAACTTAATATCAAGACTATGACATTATTACAAGTAAGGTATGAGAGAGAAGGGCTTTCCATGGAAAATAATAATTTGCCTTTATCTTTAAATTTAAAAAGTACAATGGCTGTTAGTACAATATTCTTACCTCAGCTTGGAGAGATTTGAGATCTCTGAACTTTTTTCATTCTGTTGACATATCCAGACAGTGAATCAGAGTGAGAATCTGTTTTTGTAAGCAGTTGTTAACATCTGGGACAGGACAGAGCTCACAGGGTCACAAAACACATTGTGCCCATGAGCTTCCCACGTACCAATGGCAGCAAGTCAGCAAAAACAAGCCTGGACATGCTGGCACAAAGACTGCAGGGGTCAAGGGATTTCATTACACATTTAATTTGCTTTGATAAAAGTGCAAAGACTTCTAGCAGTAACTATAGTAAATTTTTAAAAATTTAAAATTTATCATTCAGCCTTATTTTTTATGGAAGGGTATGGAGTGGATCACATTTTAACTCTCCTCCATGGCTCAATGTGTCACACAGAATTTGAGAGGTGAGGGAGTCTTGCCTTGACTTGGTCCTGGCTACACATAAGCACTCTTTCCACATCCAGTATGATCATACATTAGCTATAATCCCAATCTCACTCAAAAATAGCATTGTCAACATAAATTTTGATCAAAAATAAGCCTATCCTTTGAAACTGCAGAGTACACTGCACAGCTCAAATGTGCCAGATA
Source organism: Sitta europaea (assembly GCA_013400255.1). Classification (NCBI taxonomy): domain Eukaryota; kingdom Metazoa; phylum Chordata; class Aves; order Passeriformes; family Sittidae; genus Sitta; species Sitta europaea. The sequence goes on along the minus strand of VXBS01007584.1, from coordinate 338,405 downwards.
TATCAACCAAGAATATTCTGGATTGAACAATAAGAGTGGAAATGCCATCTGGGAGGAAAAAAAAATTGTCACAAAATAGTGGGGGATTTAAAATTTGAAACACTTTACTGGTTACCTTCAAACTAAAGGTTACTGTGGGAAGGCATGAAAATTCTTCAGTCTTCTTTTTATTCTCCTAAGGCTGTCTCAGAGTCCTTCTGGGTCTCAGGCAAGTGAAGCCATCACTTCAGCCCTGGATCAGTTCATGAGCTGGGCTCCAGCAGAAATGCCTTGTCTTGGTCAGCAGTAGAAATGTTGCTTCAAACTCTTCCCCTCCCATAGGTGGTGTGTCCTTAGATTTAACTTACACCATTGTCTCTGTGCACTGCTCACATACATAAATTAACTGTGATTAAATTTATGCAGACCAGGGTCTAAGAACCATTTATAATATCACTCTACCCAAGAAAAATTAATTTTACTTTAGAGAGGCACTATGCTCAACATTAATATTGGAAAGATGGGCTAACTGCATGGTTTAATACTATTTTCACCTGAAATTGTTAATAATATTAATTATCATTATGATAATTATTAATACTATTAATATAGACATATTATTAATACTATCACATTATCATTCTGATCTTTCTACAAAGATTCTTTACTGACCTCTAGAAGATCCCTATTCAGCTGTACTCCTTATGCTTCAGACCAGTCCCTTCCTTCAGCCACAGGATTCTCCTGCAGATGCAGAGGCCTCTTCACTAGTCAGGCTGCTCATCACAGTAACTAAAACCCACCAGCAGTAATACACTTTGGACAGGTCTTGGATCAGACCAGCACACTGGCAGCAAAACCTAAAGAGCATATCTGACACTCTGGACAAAATTTTCTTGTAGTTTTTCCAAGGGAAGAGAGATCCAATGACTCTTTTAAAGGGATTTATTTCTCACTCCTCCTGGTAATATTCTTACTGGTGTATAGACTAAGGCAACTTGCTCTTGCCAGCCTAGACCTCAGTGTTTAATCACAATACAGAACCAGCCCCCCCACTACACACAGGCTGCTCCTACAGTTTGTAACTGCAGACAAAACACCAAGCCCACTGTGGTTAGTTTGCCTTTCCCCTGCAGGGTCCCTCCTTCTCTCTCATATGTCACATTTTTACCTTCAAGCAAAAGCAGCAAGTATATTTAATAATGGCAATCCCCCAGGATTGTATTTTTAAAATAAATCAGACTTTTTGCTGGTTTTCTCTCATCTCCCTTCCTCTGGCAACAGCAAATGGAAAGCTGGTACCCCAAAGCAGATTTTCTGGGCAGAGCTTGGTGCCAGACATTGTGTGGCAGCACGACCCTGCAGCCCACACCTGCTCAGCAGTGCACACTCAGGGCTTCACAAGGTTTTCCTTCCCTCAGTGACCACTCTGAACAACCACCCCTTACCATGCTCACCAAACCCCTCAAGAGCTTCCTGCTACTGCCACAGCACTTTAATCAGCAAGTCAGAGATACAAGCTCCCAGCAAACCACTGAGCCTTATGTGCTGGCTGCCCCAGTGTGGAGCTCTTCCCACCTCCTCTTTTCCTCTTTAACCTCTGTAAAAAAAACTTGGGGATTTTGCTCACTGGTCAAAATCTGGTTTCCTATAAAGAACTGTATGATGAAAGAAAAATAACAGTCTGAAAAACCCATCTCTGCTCTTTGTCTGCCCCACTGGAGAGCTTCAAAAGCACAGATCCTTCTGTGCAGTGGGGATTAGAGCCTGCATGAATCCTCTAGATTTTATACAATGTGGAAAGCATTCTCCCACTCTGGGTCTGTTGCAAGGTTCATTCCTACATCATGGCCTGCAACCTGCTTCAGACTAATGGAAAACAAAACAAAGCAAACCAAAATGCCTTGACCCCAAGATTAGCATGGATAGCAGAGAGTTCTGTCCTGCAAGAGGCATTCCCAGCTGAGCTGAGGTGGCCTGAGGCCACAGTCCAATGTTGCATTTGTTCTGTTGCCAGACCTGATGACTGAACACTGTGTCTTTACTGGGGACAGTGGGACAGAAGCTTCCCAGTTTGCTGACAGTGCCTGGCATTTCTCTCAAACCACCTGCACTTGAAGGTTCAGAAATGAAGCAAAGGAAAAGAATACCCTGATCTGCACTATCTCTTACAGTAAACAATCTCAAGATGAAATTTTTCTCAAAATGTGGTGGGTTGACCTTGGCTAGGGCCAAGCATCCACCAAATCTACTCTGTCACTCCTCTCCTCAGCTGGGCAGGAGAAATAAAATATACCAAAAGGCTCATCAGTGGAGATAAAGACAGGGAGAGCACTCACCCACTATTGTCATGGGCAAACAGACTCAACTTGGGGAAATTAATTTATTACAAATGGAATTACAGTAGGAGAAGTAAAGCCCATCTTCCCCCCATCTCTCCCTTCGTCGCTCTTAAAGGCTTTAGTCCCAGTTTTGTCTCCCTCCTCCCCTCAGTGGCACAGGGGTGGGGACTGGGGGCTGTGGTCAGTGCATTGTCCCTGCTGCAGCCCTCTCCCCAGGGGACATTCCCCCCAGCTGCCCCAGCCCCAGTGTGGTCTCTGCTCCCTGGCTGGATCCCTCCTGGAGCTGGCTGCCATTGGCTCTGCTGGACAGGAGGGAAGCTTCCAGCAGCTCCCCAGAGACTAAGTGACCCCTGTAGCCCCACTACCAAACCATACCTCACAAACCCAGCACAAAAGTTCAAACCCAGACTCCTACACAACCTTTCTAAGTTAAGCCTTGTTGAATGCAAGAAAGGAATGCAAGTCCTGACTCACATTTTTGATCAAAAACTGGACAAAACACAATGCCTAGCACTCACAGAACCACCAGAAGAAACTCAGAAGGGTGTTTCATGTTCAAGAAGAAGGATTTGTAGGATATTTTTCTCATAGCTCCCACCAAACAATGCTGTGGGAGAAAACAAAGGCAGTTCAGCTCACTCACTGGGCACATACCACTGACCATCTCCTTGCTGGCCTAAACCAAGACATCTTCTTTAACTAAAACCCAGAGTATTTCACCTAACACCAGACAGAAAGCCTTTTATGATTTATGAGCTTCAAATGCTTTTATAAAATTTTCTTTAATTTATCCCATTTTCAAATGACAGGAAAAAATTCCTCCTTTCCTTAATAAAACATAGGCCTGTTCATAGAATTCTACAGGATAAGAACCAAAAAATTAATTAAAACCGAACTTCCATCAATGTTCTCTTTCATCTGTGTAGGTGCAGTTTTATGCTCATCACCTGCCTTATAACTTCTTGTTTTCATTATGTCTTTTTCTTCCTTACAGATTCCCTAAAGATTATATCCCCTTCAGGATACCTGTGAGGAAATGCAGATGTTGTACCACACATGGTGACTAACAGCACAGTGAGATCAAAACTGAAACAAGGATGTGTGGACCAACACTTTGACTTTCCAGGTAAGCTCACCTTAATTAGCATGCAACAAGCATTAGGATTTATACAACTGGGACTTAAACCAGGAGAGATTCATGTTGTGTCTCAAGTTGATTTAAATATAAGTAATATTTTATTTACTTTAGAAAATGGGTATTTTCCTCTATTTCAGCACTGGAGGGGGTGATGCAGTTTTTAATTAGTTCAGTGTTTTGATTTTTTCAATGTCAAGAAAACAAATGGAGCAATATAAAAATAATAGCAAAACAGCTAACATGGGGGTCTATAATGTAACCATAAAAGCAGCACTTTCAAAGCACTTGCAAAGTTCCAGCCACATGATTCCCATTAACTGTAATGAGCACTGGACAGATAAATTCACACATGTTGCTTTGAAGATTTATACTAAATTGGCCTCATCTTTGTTAGCGCTAAAGGAATACTGATGCTATACGATATAAAAGAGAAGTCTTTCAATTTGCCCCCTGCAATCTTCTTCATTATCCACAGAATTCTCCTGTAGCCAGTCATACTACAGATTCATAATCTCTCCAATTTTACAGACAGTTAAAAATATTAACTATAGCACACCAGTCACTCTCTGTAGAATCAAGTGCTGAAATGCTCCTTTGTTTAAGCACAGGCCCAGCTAGTTGTGCTCTGAAGCACATCAAAGGCCTGAACAAGTGGAACAGTCCAGGGAAAAAGCTGCTGCTGTAGAAGCCAATCCATAATACCTTGCCAGGTCTTTAATTGCTGTGCATGTACATTTGGCTTGATCTTGTGCTGCTTTGAAGTGAAGACATTAGCTTCAATTAATCCCAAAATGACCTCAAGTTATGGGCTTTGGAAAAAAAAACAAAAAGAAAACCAGAAAATGGCAGAGGACCAATGTGAGCTTCTTGCCCTTTTATTTCCTTCTTTTCTCCCTTTCTCTTCTTGTCTAAGGACAGGATTTAGTATTCATGGATGATGCTAAACAGAAAAGCAAATGAAGCCTCTTCTCTCCTCTGCAGGCCAGAGGAGCCACAGGCTGCACTGAGATAAAGGGTTCTAAATTAGAGGTTTGTAGAGGTTTCTGTTAGAGATTTTACTAAAAGTTGGAACTATGCTTACTGCCTAAAATCACTTATGCTGGGCCTGCAGACAGCAGCATGAGACACAGCTCTCACAGCAGATGAGAAAAACAACCCAGAGGTGTGCAAGGAGGCATGATAAAGGGAAATTGTCTACAAAAATGCAGGGGCAGTGTACCAGACTTACAAGGCCTCCAGATAAGAGAAGTTCAAGAGACTCAGACAAGAGGACAGAAGCAGCCTTGTGACTTGGGCTGAGAGCAAGGGCTCAGAGTCTGCGCAGAGAGGAGAGGTGAAAAGTTCAGCTTTGAGGAAGATTACTTGCCTGGCTCCCTAGTGACTGCTGTGCAATTCCCTGCCTCTTGAACCAAGAGTTCTGACTCTACAGCACAGGAACTTGGATCCCACGGTGCCTGGCTTCCCTGCATCCATGTAAGACAGCAGCAGTGATTTACTTCCCTTTCCAAACCCTGCTGTAGTGTATTGTTGGTATGCAACTGCATCTTGGAATCCAAAATGTGCTTAAGGATCCTACCAGGCCAAATTCACCCACAAAGCAAACAAGAAGATATTACAAATGTAATTTCAAGCAATTCTGAAATAAATGTAAAAGCAATTTAAATTAGCCTAATAAAATACCTAACCATTGGGGAAAAAAAAAAGCTTTCAAGTCATTCTACATTTAAATGTTTTAGAACAATCATATAAAACTATCACACCAAATCAGACTAAGGAGCTGATGCCAAAGCTATTCTGATTACAATCTTCCTCAAGAGCAGAAGAAAGTTCAGTCTGAGCAGAGTGGGGGCCAGCCTTACTTTCCCCTTGGGTTTACTTCAGTAAGGAAGTTACTGACACAGATATTTCATTTAGCTTACAACACAACTTATTTCCTAAGTTTCGTGAAGTATTTTGCATTTCCCATTCTGCTATTCCCATTAACTTTAATATGTTGCTGAGGAAATGTGTAGTTTACCAATCATATCATCATCAAAATCCTTCTTTCCCCAAGCACAAATTTAGTAAATCATACCTGTAATTTAATTCTTAATCAAGAGGTCCTTGAGGCTGACTCCTGAGACTCACTTAATGGATTCTGTTATGCATAGTATCAAAATGAAGCTGCTGTAGCTTCATGCCCTGTCTTCTGCCTTGCCACCATTTTGAACCAAAAATAAAACACTATCTGGTACCAGTGTTCCAGTTGGTTAAGAAATTAATTTCCAATCAAAATACTGGTTGCAATAAGAATACAAACAGCACAAATGGCTCCAAGCCTCAGTAAGCTCTGTTTCTAATGTTCTGTGCCCAGAATTGAAAGCAGAATTTGGAAACACATTCTGCTTTGTCATTGAAAGCAAGAGATGACAGTAATGCCTGTGCAAACTAAGTGTGGGAGGCTTATAAGAAACACTCCTCTCCACCAGAAAAAACCCAACCAACCAACCAACCAACCAACCAACCAACCAACCAACTAAAAATACCAAATTGGAGTCTGTGAACCCCACTCACCTATTTTTAAAAGGATATTTAGTTCTGTTGGTCACTGCATAAGTGAAATGTTTTCATAATTCAAATTGTATTGCACTGAAAAAACATGCATGTGCACTTTCTTAAGCTTAGAGACAGAGGTGGGAAATCAGTTAAAAATAAACCAAGTTATTGATTTCCTCCCCAAGATTTCTTTCAGCAGTGCTGGGGAAAAAACACCCGAAAGTTTTAAGCTAACCTAAAACTTGGAGGGTAGACATGAAGTCATTTTCATTCCCTGTGGTTGCAGCTCCCCCCGTTTGCAGCACAGCCCCAGCAGCTGGCACTGCCACACCTGAGCCCCAGCAGTGACACCCACCTGCCTGCCAGGGCCACCCCGGGTGCTGTGGTGGGAGAAGAGCTCTTGTGCTGATGAGGGTCTCACTGCAGAGCCTTCTCCAAGAGCTACAGGCTCCACAATCCCTGTGTTCACAGGGAGCTCTCCTCAGGGGAGGTGCCCTGGGGTCTGTGGTGACAGGCAGCATGTGCCAACCTGGTCCCTGTGGAACACAGGCAGAGGAATCTCCAGGGAGCCCTGGTGGAGGAAACAGCTTGGTGTGCAGGGAAAAGCCTCTGAGTGTGAATGCCAAAGCCTTGTGTAAACTGGGACAGCAGGATATTCCTAGGTTTGATATGGCAATTCAAAACTCAGAATCCTGGTGATATAATTTCATGGTGAAGTCCATGTTTTACTGACAGTCTCTATAGGGGAATAACCTGCATGGAAAGGGAGCTTGTTTCTGTGATCTGAAAACACAAAAGGAAATTTTAAAGGAAAAAGCATGGAATATGTTTTGTATACATAAAATTACATTCACATCTACATATGTGAAAACACAACACTGCAAACACATTTAATATGACTAAAAATGTTCTACCACACTAGACACTTCTAGACTGGGTGGTCTCTTATTAGGAACAAAAGATTTTGCATAACTAATAAAAGATTAAATCCATTTAATAATGATGTTTTCTCAATTTGAAGAGGATGCGCCAAAATAAATTAAGTAAATAACAAGAGAGAGTTGTTCCTTTGAATTAGTATTTTCTCTCAGTAAGCAACTTATTTGTATAAAGATTTTCAATAAATAAAGATAAAACATCCTGCTTTCCAGATTGGCACTAATGATGGAAATGATCCCACATCAATAACATTTCCAAGTGGCAACATGGATAAAAGTAATCAGTACCCTATGTCTGAGTGCAGTACAAAGTGAACATTTTAATGCAATCAATAATCCCAAGGTAAAGAGATGATGGCTACACAGCAAGACTCAGTAGAATATAGATTTCAGGTTGCAAGTCAACAAAGATGTAATAACTCAGCCCAGCTGCTGCACATTCCTCAGACACTACTTAAAAGCTCATTTGCCACCAAGGAATATTCTCAGGAGCAGATCAAACCACTGCAGGATGATTTTCTCCATGTGCCACAGGATAAATAGCAGAAAATACCATCACTGGAGGCCAGGTCATGTGGACTCTGAGCCACAGGGGCTTTACAAACACGAGCAAGTGAAGTGACACAGCTCTGCTCTGCCTGGGGCTCTGAGGAACACTCAGTGCTCCCCCCACCCATCTCCACTAATCAGTGACCACACTAACATAAATGCATACATTATCCTCCTTATACACCCAACCCCAGTGGACAGCACCTAGAATATCAAGCAGCACCTGATACATAAGTTGCCTGTGAAATTCCCCCAGCATCTGAAACCAAGCTTTGTGAAGTGTTGGTCTGACGTGTTTGATTTCACACAGCAAAATTCCTCCAAGTCTTACTGAAACCTTTGCCAAAATTCATGAGAGGTTTCCAGAGGTCTATGGCAATTGCAGGTCTCTCTGCACAGGTACAAAGCTGTTGTATTTAAGACTCTCCAGGGCTGGTTGCTCCAGAACAGAGTAACTGTCCCTGGAAACATGTGAAATCACTCACTCCATCTGACTGGACACATTTAAGCACCACAGGTACTCAGCAACACATCCCTGTGATAAAATGTTTTATGGCATTTTTTGTATGCTGATTCTCTTCAGAGTCTAGGAGTCTAGAAAGGGCTGGAATCCTGGCTGGTTTTTACAGCACTGGTGAAATTGTTATCTGAGTTTTTCAGGGCAAAATTCTTTCAACTCCACACACCTGCACGTTTTGTGTTCCATATTCTCCCCAGGCCACATTTTCTGCAGCTGCTGCTGCTGTCTCAGAGCCATTTCAGACTCCTTTCCCATCAGCTCTGACCAAAGTATCTGCCTAGGCATGAATCCAAGGGCCTCAATTCCTCTTTTTGTGCCCTTACTAGATGTGGCAGGCCTGTGCACAGCAGTCAGGCACTGTTCATGTCTGGAGCTTTGCTCTCTCTCTCCTTCTCCTCCCCAAATCCCTTCCAATAATCTTCCCCTGCTCAAGAGAAGCACAACTGATAGGCATCCTTTAAACTGCACTGTTAGTGCTTCTGTACCTGCAAGCAACAATCAGAAGAGGTGATTTGCATAAGCAGCAGAACATGAATGACCAAAATTATTTTTATATAATTTTATATCATTTTCCTGTCCATTACTGGGAAAGCAGCATTAAGGCAAGAAGAAACAACCTTCATTGTAGGGAAGCTTTCTGGAACTCACTAACTTGTACAGGTGTTTGTAATTTCCTTACATTTATGAACTTAACAAAGAATCAATGCTAATAAATCAGTAGCACGTATAAGACAGAGTAGAACAGCTTACAGCATGTGTCTTCTGATTGATCACTGCATAAACTACATTACAGATTTTTGTTAAAGATTTTTCTCTTGTGTTTGAGGATGGCAGGCATGACATTTGTGTTATCCAGATCATCTCAAGCAGAGAAATTGAAACAATTGGCAACCACCACTGAAGCTGTAGCAAGATGCCCAGGTCTCTGTGGTGTCACTCAGAAACTTTGCAATGGAATATTTTCTACTAGGATAAAAAATTAAAAATCAAGTTCATCAAAAGAGTTTATTAATTTGGATAAAATTCTGATGAAATCCAGGCAGGTTTTCATTGGAAAGTTACTTCATTTCCTCATAGCTCTGCAGCAATCATCCCAGTGTGCTGTGGAAACCTGGGGATAAAGAAGTCCTAAACTCACCACTAGCAAACTCACAAGCCAAGTCTGCAAGGCTTCCTGCCAGCTTGGTAAATCACCAGGCAAACTGCCTTGAATTTACAGAATTTCACTGCTCCTAAAGTCTTCAGCTCCTCAGAAGCTTTGTAGCAATAGGCAAGCCTGACTTCAGGACTCTCAGTCTTCGGGGTTTTAAGCACCCCAGAAATTTGGTGAAAGTCTGTAGATATTTATTAAAAGAATATATGTATTTGAAAAAGTAATTTTCAGCATTCCCACACTGCATAAAATTTCAATGCTTCTTGTTTTCACAACATTTGGAATAAGAAACTTTCAATTAAAATATCTTAAAAAAAAAAAAAAAATCAGACTTATGCTTTCCAGGGAGTTTTCTCTTGTCCAGAATAAAAGACAAGACGTTACATTGCTCTAGTTCTTTATTCAGAAGGCAAAAAGCACGTGCAGATGGAAAGTCAAAGCTTCAGTTGCTGCTTTCTCATTCTGACCTGGCTGAACACTTCCCAGACCAGGAATTACCTGTGAGAGTGCAGCCCGAGGCACAGACAGGTTCCTCTATGTAACAGGTGGGCAAAGAGCACAGCCACCAGCAGCAACTTACAGCCCACAGCCAGAACAAACCTCTAATGGGACAGCTTCAAGTTTCTTCTAGTCAGATAGAATTAACATCAAAAAGGGCAGGAGTTTTATCATCTTTATTTCAAAACTGGAATAAGAGAGTTTTATTTCATGACTGTCTTTCCCAAACCTTTGACAGTACATAAACTTGAACTGGCACAGATTGTAGTGTGTATTCCCATGGATAAAACATTCCCAGAAAGTGATTATAGAATCTCTATGAGCAAATCATAACCAGACAGTGAAGGTGGATTGAGTAACCTTCACTCACATGCAAACTCATTTCAGACTACTGGGACTTCTGGATGAAAAACAAAAGGTATCTAGTCAATCACTTTTCTTTCATAAAATAAAAAGATTCACATAAGTTTTTAACCTTTATCCACTGCACTTCAAGGAAATGGAGTTTTTTTCAATGGAAATCCAATTTCACGGAAAATTTAACTCACTGGAATATATCTGTCTCCTAGCATCTCAATACCTTGAAGAGTCAACCCACAGTTTGACACCAGCCCAGCTGTACAGGAGTACCTGGAACACTCCTCTCACATCACAGAGCCCTGGAGAGGCCCCAGAGAGGCTGTGGAGCCAGAGGAGGGGCAGTAGAGAGGAGCTGGGTCTCACCTGGCTGCCCTGCACCATCACTGCACCAACATGCTGCTCCAGGGATCCAGACTGTCCCTTCCACAACACCTGCAACACACAGGCAACCCTGGGCTGCCACCAAACACCCAAGGGGGTCAAAGCATCTGACTCACAGTCTACTGATGTTCCTGCTGTCCTTTACTGAGCAGACAGAATGACACAAAACCAAATGCTGGAGAAAAGAGTTAACTTTGCAACTCTAGAACTGAATGACTGTGTGTTATTTAACCATGGAGAATCACAGGGTAAGGATTTATCCCAGGTCTAGTAATAGAGCAAAGGGCATCTGAGTTCAAATCTTAGTATGCACATTGACTGTCCTTCAGCACAGTCATCTTTGTTTGTGTTAACTCTTCTAATTTCATACATTAGGGCTTGCAAAAGAATCAATATTTATTGACCACTGCCTCATTTGCTGGTATTTTCCAGTGTGTGCCATGGCCATACAGGCATTACACACCTACCACAGACATTCTCCATATAAACTCATTGTATTGCCATTGGCCAGACTTGTATATCTCTGCTTTACCAAGCCATTAATTTATCAGGGTTGGGCACCACTCCAACACAGGATTCCAGAAGTGCTAAGATTCAGAAGACTATTCAAAAGCAGACTATACCCAGACTTGCAGCACCTAATCTCATAGCTAGAGTTGTTTAAATGTATTTTCTAGTTCTGTGGCCCAGATCTGACAACTGAAAATTATTTCCTGTAGAGCATTTAAAAACTGTATATAATCAATTAATATAATCCACTAATCTGCCTAAGTTAGTGAGACCTTATGGGAAACCTCCTAGGCAGTGTGCTGCCTGATGTTGCAAATATGAACAGCTACATGCCCTGACCTGCCATCCAGACTTGCTTGAAGAAATTACAGGTACAGAAACTAAAGGTAGAAACCCTTCTTGATGGCCTCCTTTATGAGCCCTGCATTTTATGATGCCCTGAGTTCAGCTTGTGCTTTCAGTACAGCGCTTGTCCCACAAAGTACAGATCTGGCAGAGAAAAAACAGCCTGCAGCTGCTGAAGCAATAGCATGTGTTGTAGCTGTAACCTCGGGAATATCCAGGTAACATCACACATTATCACACACTGTCACATCACACACACTACAGAATCACCCAAACATCTGTTCCAGGCAACAGGCAGCAGTGTTAGGCTGGTCTGATGGGCAAGTAAAACTCTGCAGTGGCACAGAGGAGTCAGTGTCCTCCTCACACCTTAGGGTGACATGAAGCAGTGTCCCTGGGAGCAGGAGGCAGCTGGCTCTGAGCAGCACCTGCTCCCCCAGTGTGTCAGAGTGGGCCCTCAGGCCCTGCACACAGAGCTCTGGAGCTTCCCAGTCCTGCCTGGACAGCCTGGCTGGGGGATCCCTCGGGAATGCGCTATCGGCGACTGGAAGCAGACAGAGAACTCGGATGTGGGGGTCCAGCAACAAAACCTGAATAAGGGAAAATAACAAACAGGATTATGCAAACAGTAGCAGGGAGGAACCAAAAGAGAGCAGGGTCCAGAGTGTGACAGTGGTACTTATACACTAAGGGTAAAGGTGGAGTTAGGGCAGGGATTTGAGTGGAAGGTCCAGTGGGAAAGGCGGTTGGGAACATGGTAATTCTTACAGCAAAAAGTAACCAGTGGTAACAGGGAGAACTGAGAACCTTCTAGTAACAATTTGCATAGAGTAATTGAGGGAGCTTGGGAGTGGTTTGGGGCTCACCCCAACTGGAGAGGGCTTTCCCATAGCTTTGAGCTGGGGCTTTCTTCTTCCTCAGCAGAGCTGACCCCATCAGAGCTCCCACCCGACCCCCGTGTGCCCCAAACCTCTCCAGAAGCACCTTTCTCCCAGGTACACCCAGCCCCCATATATTTCAAAAAGTTTCACTTGCAGACAAGGGCTGAAACATGTGAATGTTGCTGTGCTGGAGAATTCAGTCTTGCACTGCAGAGATGATAACATCCCAAGCTTTTTTACATCGGGAAAAGGAGTCTGTGGAAGTTTGAGTCTCCCCTCATTGACCCTTCTGTGAAGCACATCCTCCTGGCTGCACAATAAGACAGCCCTAAAGGCCAGGCTTACCCCTGTCCCAGTAAGAGCTGACAGCTTGGAGGAGACCAGCTCCCTTGGATCTTGTCCTCAGAGCTCCTGTGCAGCACAAAGCACCCGAGCACAGCACGGATCAAACACCAAGAACTCATACCTTGCTCAGTAGCTCCCTTACACAGATGAACCTGCAAGAGAACAATAAAGAAAAATAACCAAAAATTACTCAGAACACTGACAAACTACCAAACCAACTCTCTGCACATTTACTTCAGTCCTATAAGGCCCTTTTCTTATTTGCTAGAGAATCCCACAACCTCAACTCACTAATTGTATGGACTTCTGTTTTCAAGATTATCCAAAAAAAGTAAAAATCAGAGCTTCCCTGCTGGTTTAATATCACAATACAATCTGTCATTAGCTAAGAAGGGCAAAATGATTGAGTTGATTGAGTAAATTTGATTACCTTTGCCCCTTGCTGATGAATGTAAGCTATTTTAGAAATTAAAAAGCTATTAGACTAGTGAAAATAATTTTGAACAGTAATCTCTCAATGCAGTATTTCCATTTTTAAAGATCAGCTGGGAGACGCATGACTGCTAATACAGGCTGTCTGAAAATTCAGAAGTGGAGATAATGGTCAATTCCTCCACTATTCTTTTCTAATTAGAGAATTCTGCTTCGTTTGAAATCCATTTAAGTGAGCAAGATCCATATATTGAGAAGGAAGATTAAGAATACATTAGGTCAGGGTAAGAACCCTTATGATATGAGTAGGCAATTACAGAAGCCATCTCTGATTTTCCACATCCACCTCTTTTACTGTATTTTCTTCTCTGTCAATACAAAACTGTGGCAAGAATTGAAATCAATAATAATTCCCCTCCCCACTTTTTCTTTTTTTTTTTAAACTGTCACAGTAGAAAAAAAATAGATAGCTACTAAAAAACAATGGTCTTGTGAGAAAGCACAAACATCTGTTCTCTAGAAAGGGTAAGGGAAGAACAAATACCAGCATCCCCTCTCTACAAACAGGGAGCAGAATGTGCTGGAATGCTGTGCCCAAAGGAATTGCTGGTTCACTGTAGTTTGTGGACAACCAATTGGCAAACCATAAATTAGGTCAAAATTTCACAGAAGCAGCCCCTCACATACACATTCATGAATAAGAACAAGTGTCTAATGGTTGAGCACTGAACAGTCCCAAAAATAAAGTAAAACGTTTTTATCTCCAGCAAATTTGATGATGTGAGCTTCTGCTTAGTGCTCTGGGTAAGATTTGGTTAGAACAAAGAGCAGACAGCCTGGCAACACCACCAAAGAATGAAAATGTTCAAAAGTTTGCCAGTATACTCTCTAAAAATTGATAAATAAAGCCCCTAGGAAACAGTTATTGAAAAGTCAGCACTATGAAGCCTAAGGCTACACTTTTACATCTCTATAATTCCCTTACCTTCCAAACCAATCAAAAGCAGCATGGAATTTGTAAAATCTAACAATCCCACAGTGGTAAGAAACCATTTGCCATGAGACACAATTGCATCATTTTATCATCAGGCAGAAGGACAACCCCTTAAGCGATTAATATTGGGCAAATACATGAAGTTTTCTTGTGCTTTCAAGAATATGTTATTCCTTTTAGCTTGATGTATCAAAGAAAAACATTTTAGAAGTTCAGGGAATTTTGTGACTACTGATGGACTTTCACACATGCTGATAGTTAAGACAGGGTCATGGTTATATCACTTGCAAAGGCACAGCCTCTTAACAATTCTCCTTTCTTCCTTAATTATACATAGTTAACAAGAGCAAAGTAAAAGTTAGAATTTCATGTATTTGCAGCGTTTCCTCAATAGCTTTTCATTTCTATTTGGGCTGAAACTTGATCTATTCTGAGTAATGGAAACAATGTTCAAAGCATACATTCCCCCCAGCATTACACTTAGTTAATGGTGCTTTACTTGTGATATTGTGATTTTTATACTCCATATAAAGGTCTCCTTTAGGTTAAAAAAAAAAAAAAAAGAAAATGTGTCTTAACATTTGAAGCAAAGGCAAATAATGCTGTACTGCTGGGCAATTTTCAAAGCCACATTAAAAGAAGATCATAAGAAAAAGAGGCATCCAGTACAAAAACACTACATGGCTCCTTCTCTGTGCTCCATGATTTTGTTAAGATACTCTTTTAATGCAGCCATTTACTGCAACAGGATTTATAATATATATTAAATATTATTGCCTCCTCTGACTCACAGATCATGTTTGGTGAATCTCGACCCTTCAGCTCCCCAGAAGCTGTATTAGACTGTTACAAAAGTGATAAGAATATTGTGAAACCATAACAAAAATGTGTATTTCCCTGATGGACAAGTTCTTTTTTGGCTGGTGGATGGCTTGAGAGATTCCTGCACAATGTGATTGTCACTAGGGACCTAAATCACAAGGACATTCTCTCTGGCATTTCAGTGTCCCCTCTGAAGATGTGCTCAAGCCAAGTCTTCCCCAAACCACCACAGCTGGCACAAAACAAATCTGGGGACAGCCCTGAGCAGCAGAGGAGCTCCAGACACAGCCCTGAGAAAGGAATATTGGCCTGATTTGCATGGAGGGGCACCAAGGTATCCCAGGCTGGGCTGGCTCCTGTAGTCTGAGGCTCCTGGGCCTGAAGATTCTGAGTCCAGATGTCACTGTGGGTGATGAACAAATGACACAAACCTCGTTTATGAAAACTTCATCTGACTCCATCTTTATCCAAAACCTGACCCCCCTTTATATCTCTGCTCGAGCAGGCCATGTCACTGGGCAGAAGAGTGCCAGAACTCTTCATCCCATTGCCCAAACTGAAAGACAGAGAGAAGTCCATCCCCCAGACAGGAATCCAAAACATCACTCTTGATACAGCAACACTTGTGATGTTTATGTCAAGCCTGTGAGAACCAGGTCTTCCCAAACCAGAACACCATGAAGAAGCTGAGTTTAGAAACTCAGAACCTTCATGCCCAGGAGCCTCAGACCACAGGAGCCAGCCTGGGCACCAGCCCTGCCCTCCTCCTGCTCTGAGGCCAGCAGCTGTCCCTGCACCCTGCCCCAGCAGGGACAGGCAGCACACAGTCAAGTTTCCTGCTCTCCTGAATAAATCCCCCAGGTCTGGGAGGCAGTGAACACCCAGCCCTAGCTCTGGATTAAGCAGCCCAGGGCTCCAGAGGAGGCTCCTGCCAGGACTGCACACACCAAGGCAGAGGCAGCACCACAAATCTGTGACAGCCTGTTATTGGCTGCCCTGAAGGGAACTAGAGGTGGGTTTGCTCCTTAAACTTAAAGGTCAGACTGTCAAAAATCTTTATCCAGACACTGTGTTCCAGAGCCTGGAAGCTTCTAGGTTTCCTAAACTCAGAATTTATTCCACTAGTTTCCCTGTGTGTGCATGCAATGTGTATGCATATGTTTAATACACATATTAAATTTTAAATAGATTGCTTTTAACTAATCACATCAAGTGGCATTTGTGCAATGTAAATATTTGCTTTGTTCCTTTAACACTCTTTCAATTACGCAGAAAATTTCAGAGAAATAAAATTACAGCAGGCCGAATATTAAAAGGTGGGGAGGGAAAAGAGTAAGAAACTAAGCTTCAAAGGGAATTCTACACTTTGATTTCAGTTTGCATATTCCAAATGCTCACATTTTGCTACACAGATGTCAAACCAGGAGGCAGGTAATAAAGCAGGTTTCTTTAAGATTTAAAAAAAATGCATTCAAATGATCAAATTAAACCATATTCCAAGCATTGCAGAAATAACTGACACATTATTAGTCCTTCCCTAAACGTTATTGAACCATCTCTTTCCATTGTAGCAGGGGTCTGTCAGCTATGCAGGTCCTTGCCAAAAATAAAGAAAGGATGGCAGCATTCCCCATCTGCTGACGAGTCCAATCTAAGGGAAGACAAAACACTGATTTTATTTACCTCTGTTCCAATTACTGTCAGGCCATACAAACACTCATCATGACACACAGCCAGGTTTATTCATGTGCCCAGCAAGCCAGGCCAGGCATAATAAAGAGATTACACACTCCCTTTGGAATACAGGCAACTTGGAATGGCTTTTATTGAAACTTAAGCATGGGAAATATTGGGTAGTAGATTTAGGTGTCACACAATCAGAAATATGTTTGGCTCAAAAACACAACACATGGCACCCTCAGAGAACGAGGGTGACTATTATTACAGCACAACAGGCCTGCCTTTCTCTCCCTGCCAAAAGAAAAGCTTGGAATAGCACAGAGCACATGGCACTTTAAACTTAGAGGAGAGAGACTGGAAAGAGCTTTACAGAGTAGGAAGGGAAAAAAAGAAAAGTACTGTAAAGTATCTGTGCCCTTGAAAGACAGCTCCTCATAAACCACCAGCAGTCCCTGTACAGAGTCACCCTGGAAGAGAAGGGACTCAGCATCAAGAAATGGGAGAGAAAAGGCAACTGTAGGGCTCTGCCCAACTCCTGGGTTTCTCCTGCTCTCACTGGCATTCACATCTGTACCAGGCAGGGACCAGGACATCCCACTCTGGCCAAAGAGGCTGTGGATGTGCTGAGGGCCCAGGCTTCCACACTGGCCAGTTCTGCTTCACCCTTTCCCTCTGCTGCTCCATTTGTTTCCAGCTGTTGGATTCTCTCTGCTGTGTGCTCTGGGCTGGACCATCCACCCCTGAGGCTGACACACCATGAACCTTGGGATTCACAGGCAGAATCCCAAGGCACAGCCTCCCAAATGCCTAAGGATACACAACCCACATTTGCTACCTCATGCTTTCACTTCTCAATGGTCAGCCATCTCAGAGTTGCAATTTACACTAATCTAACCATTTTCTTGCATAGAATTCTTCTTGCTTGTTAGAAAATACTTTCAGGTGCACCAAGATGTTACTGGTTCTGTGTGAGAAAATGTCAGTTTAAGAAAAGACCTGCAGAATAAAGGCATTTGAGTTCTTCTGACTGAGGTCAGCAAGAGCTCAAGCCAGTTTTGACTTGATGGTAACTGGTGCCATGGATGCAGGAACAAACATGGGCAGGAGGCTCCCAGTCACTAAAGGAAAGAAATGGATTTCTGCTTGATGAGCTACTGACTGAGGAGCCTTCACAGGAACATCACAGGGCACAGGAGGATGAGGTGCCTGGAAATCTGGGTCCAATCAAATGGAAAAAAGAATGCTAGTATACTGAGAACTACTGCTCCCATTCCACACAACATTCCTAACTGCTGCTGCCTGTACTTTCCTCAGTAACAAATCAGTCTGTCCTTTTTATTTACAACCTCTGCACCGTGTCTGTGGATCAAGGTGTGCAATAACAGCCTTTTTACAGTCAGCAGCTGAACCACAACTTTGCTCTAAATAAATCCAAAACAAGATAGGCAAAGTGTCCAGACAGACTCAATCCAGGAAATAAGTATTCCAGTAAGGGAACAGGATCAGACTTCGAGAAAGATGCAGCTGTAACACAGCATAAGTCAGTGGGAACTATACAGTAATTAAGATTTTTTATCCCTGCCAGAAGGTGTTCAGCCTGAACTACAGACTAAGACCACTCAAAGAAGCCCTAAATTTCAAGGAAGACCCTAAATTTCCAGCAGGCCCAGTTTCTTGAAGGTATGCCCAAAATCATAGAACCCAAGACCTTGAGCATGGCACCAGCTATGCAGCCAGTCATTCACCTGTTCAGCTCACCTCCTTCTTCTCAAATCCTCTTCTCTAAGTAGGAAGATGGAGTAGACCCTCATCTCCTGGCCCTCTGAACATTGTTCCAAGGGATATAAGGTCTCTTTTGATATTTCTGAGTCACCTCTCTGCAGTGTCATTCACCCCTACCCAAAAGAGGAGGAAGAGCTGAGAGTCCACAGGCTTGACCAGCCTCAGGAGCCTCTCATGACTCCCTGGGTGCAAGGTCCCAGCAGGCAGGCTTCTCTAGAGACACTGGATGACAAACAGGGCCTCTCAGCAAGAAGTCTCCAATCACTCCTCCCCCATTCTGGAAGCACCAGTTCTATGGTGTTCAGATCCATTTTGCACAGTTGGCCTTTCCTGGGACTGGCCTATTTACTCTCTCCCTCCTCATTCCCCATCCCCAGGACATTGCATCTGTCACCTAAGGACATTGCAGGGGGAAGAAGGTTCCTCCTCCTGTCCCAAGCAGAGGTGAGAATCCAATCTCCTTTGTCTTGTGAGCTAGTTGAGTCAGTCAGCTGAGGCTGGAAGCAAACTCACCTTCCCCTTGCAAAGACTTCAGGCAGGATTTGTGCTCAGCTTGTGACAGCAGCACAGGATATTCTGTGTCCTTCTCTCACACACTGCTGCTGGGTTCACTCTTGCCATGGTTTGTCCATGGCTGCTTGCTTGAAGAGTCCATCCAGCTGGGCACATCCACCCATGACACCCCCTCTACCTCCAGACCCCAGAGGGACTGTCCCACGTCCTGGACTCCCATGGAAGTTTTGGTCTGGTCAGTTTTTCAGCTCTTGGGAGGCCATTCTGGGTGGAGCTGTCCCCAGGGCCATTGCACCCTTTGATCCCTCCCTGCAGAACGTGCCAGGCTTGGTAAGCATCACTGGAAAATTGAATTCAAAAATGTCATCCAAGGGGAATTAAGCATCATCAAGGTTGTTATTTCATCAGTCATCGTATTTGAGCACAGTCCTAGGCAAGTTGTGAGATATTTGGCTTCAGCTTTATGCTCTCCAAAAAAAAGGACAATATGCCAACAACACCAGCTCCAGCCAAGGGAGAACAGGGCTCAGAGTCCCCTGGGCCCTAGGCCTGGGCATCTCTGTTTAGGCTGGAGAGTATTTACACTTCTCAAATGTGCACTGGAACCAAGCTGTGAAACATCCTGAAAAATCTGGTAGGCTTAAAAGCCCTAGGTTTATAAAAGCATGAATTTCACTCTAATTTCTGATTCTTGGGAATTATCCTTCCAAGCAGCAAAGTAATGACTGCTCCTGATTACAATTCAATCTAATAAAAACCCTGCAGAATACCCACACATACTTGGAACAGAAAAGGGAAATGCAGTTATCTGAAATTCTCCATTCATTCAGAGCACAAAGCTACTGAAACCTGGGCCTAAATGTCTCTCACCAGTGCTCACAAGCTGCTGTTGTAATTGATGCCAAAAATTCAGCAGCTTTATCATATGCATTTTTTCCTACTGACAAAGTATTCCATGGAGCTGTATTTCAATTCTGATTCCATATGTCACTTCAATTTCTGATCAGAGCTTGAACATAAAAAAATTATAGCCCACCTCAGTGGACTAATAAAAAAGGATCATTTCTTTTTACATATCAACATTTATTAGCCTCAATCATTTCAGAAATATAATCATTACAGTCCCTTTTACTGAGATCAGCTCCCCACACACACTCATCCCAGGGGCTCCTCTCTGCAGATGTTCTTTTTCCCTTTATTTCTGAGGGTGTCATGTTGTTGCACAGCAGAATCAGCCATCATGCAGTATCAAGAGAAAACATAATTAAAAAAAAGACTGGGGATTTTTCCTATTCCCCATTACCTATTTTTTTTTATATTACAGTTATTTCCTTCCTTCTTCCCTAAATAAAAAGTCAAAGGCAGGGGAGGTTTCAAGTCACAAGGAATGACTGGGTTGACCATCCTGAACTCTGCCTTTCCCAGGCCCTTTGAATTCAGGAGGGGCTGAGGAGTTTAACCAGAGCACAGCTCCCACCTGGCTCAGCACATATTCCAGAAGCACACAAGGGCCAGGCTGGAAAACATCAGTGTTTAGGTTAATCTTGGTTTTCACAATCACTGCTGAGATCTGTTTGGTTTATAGCCTTTCAAAACCTTCCCAAAAAACTGATCAATCCCTCCTACTGAAAACCCAAGACAGACAGGATGCTGTTTTCAAAAAGACTTTTACAAATCACATCAATACTGGAATAAAACAAGGCATTTATTGATTTATACATTAAAATAACTTATGCTTTTTGTGCATGTGCAGACTCCCTTAAGTGAAAACTGGACTTCTAAAGAGAATCTAATATTGAACCTATAAGTATTATCCATCAGTTCTCCTTCTCCTTTGCCTTTGACAGCCACAAAAATTAGAGATAACATGCTTTATCAGTGTAGAATTAGGTAAAAGTCACTCCCTGGACTGAAATGTGTGGTGCAAACAAAAGCTGAGGTCCTTGTTAACTACAGGTCACTTAAATCCAACCTGGAACCTGGGTGTGCCTGGATACAGAGCTGGAAAGTGAACACCTCTATGGTTTCTAAAACATGTAAAACTTTTCACTGAAAGTCTTCATCTTAGTCAAGACACTGGGACCAATTCTACTGCTCCCATTAAAACATTTTTTCCCTCAAAATTCATGTCCTCTTAATTCAAGCCATCTCAGCTCAAAACAGTCTTATGTCAGCAGAAACCCATCCAAGTCTCACATGAATCAGAACAGAAACAAAACATGGGTTCCATTTTCCAAGGATAACTTTCCAACTTTATGAGACAAAGCAAAAAAGTTTAAGAATCAAACTATATCTAAGTTTTCCTGCAGACCAAAGCTAAGATAACTGCATTGTCCTGCTTCACACATTGCTGTTATCTCCAAAATTCACATCTTCTGCAGGAAGCTTTTACTAAATACATCATCCTATTACCTATGAATCTGGAGTAAAGAGGATTGGAATAACCTCTATGTGCTGTGTACATGACTCAATCAGCACACGATTCCATTCATCAAGGATTTGGTTCAAGTGTTTTTGTTAGGCTGGTTTGGTTTGGTTTTGGTTTGGGGGTTTTGGTTCTTTTTGGATTTGTTTGGGTTTTTTAATATAGGCTCAGCAAAATTTTGAGAACTTGAGGTTAAGGCAGATCCAAGAGTTTGAATCAACTGACAACCAGCTGCCAGCTGAAACACCTGGAAGTGGATAAATCATTAGTGGTCCTACAGGCACAGCTCTACCTCAGTACCAGGCCGTCCCAGGAAACCAGGAATGCCCAGGACAGCACTGGGTCACCAACAGAGTGGGCTCCCAGCCCTGCTTCAGAGGAAAAGCCCCACAACCACCCTACTCTGCACAGTTTGGTCCATGCTGGAGTCACAGACTCACAGCAGGTACAACATGGAGCCCTGACCTGCCCTACACCCACAGGATGAAGGCAGCACTGGCAGTTCTCACACTTGACATGTCACAGGTTCCATCCAACTTAAATTCACACTGCCTGTATTTAGTGGAAGATGCAGCACAACTACTCCAACACATAGCAGACTACTCGGCTACATAAAGCCTAGGAACAGATTTTGGCAGCAATCTTGTCAATCTTCTGTCCCCACTTTGCCAAAAGCCCTCCTGCAGCACTCCTGGGGAGCCACACGAGTGCCAGCAGCTCCTGCCTCTGGTCCCCACAGACTCTGTGGGGGTTTGTGGCTCAGCCCAAGCAGAGCAGCATCTTGTTTCTCCTGCAGCCCTGGCACTGTGGGCACACAGCAGATGCTCCCACATCACATCCACACCAGCCACTGCAGCACAGGAGAGCTCCTGCCCCTTCTGAAACCAGCACAGGAGAGCTGAATGCAGCCCTCTGGAATGTGCCACATCACAATGAAATTGTTTGCTTTGCCTTGAAGGTTCATGACCAGGTCTGTGACCACAATGCAATTTAAAACATCCACAAACTAATGCCCCTTGCCTGGTGACTCCTGGCCTTCCCTTGGGAGCAAAGGCCTAAGGAAAGAAAGGCACTGACCAACTCCCCCACTGCCCCAGGGCCACTCTTAAATCAGTGAAGTGCTTCTGGTGGCTGAAATGGTGGCAGACTCAGAGCCAAGGAAGTAGCTCCTCTTTTGAAACCACACTGTTAAGGAGGTATTGTGTATTGTCTGGCACAATGCAATACAGAGACAAAAAGAAACTGAAATTTGGGGTTATTTATATATGTATGAACACATATATAGTTCTCATGTATACATCACAGATGTGTACCCTCCTTCCAGATTAGTTTAAGTTAGGCTCTAATTTACAGAGATTGTCTCTGTTCAGGACATTATTTGAACTCATAGCCCTACACTTCAACAAAAGTGCCTGATGACTTTAAAAATAAATTTAAGAAAATACAATCAAATTTAAAGTTTATCTTTAGCCAAGAAGAAGAAAATGCTGAAACCTCCTCTTCAACAAAGGAAAGGAAGGAAACATGAACAAAGAATGAAAGTAAGTCAGTACCATCCATTTTCATTTTTCTGTGAAGGTCACCAGAGGGGACAGTGCTTCCTACAGCTTCTCCTGGCAGGGAGAGCTGATCTCGTGGGCTCTGCAGTCCCCAAGAGCATCTCACCAAACTCAGCCACTCTGGGGCAGCAGCAGTGCTGTGACATGCAAGCTTACTCCCTGCTAAACTCTGCCAGGGAATGGCTCGTTTCTGACAGATGTTTCTGTTTAAAGCCACAAGGAACTGTATGGATCATCCCACCTCAGCAGTCTCAAGAGCCAGCCCAGTAACTCCAAGAGCCAGAAATTTGCCAGGAACAAATGAAAAACCTAATTAGATCAACAGACAAAACTTGGATCAAGATTAGAGGATCTGACATGACAATGGGATTAGGCTATTTACAAGACATAACAAGGTTTGGCTATTTATCATTTCACAACCAATTTTTGCAGCACAAGAAGCAGGGACAAATCAGCATGAAAAATGCAGATATGAGCAAATCCTTGTTTCAGTTTAGTGTGTGCTCCTTACTGATGCCAGGCTCCCCAGAATCACAGTCTGTTCTTTGAGAAAAACCACTGCAATAGCAAAAGGAAACAAGAACCAGAGGCATAGTAATGGAAATAAAAATAACAAAATCCTTACAGCTAGGTGCTGGAAGTTTCAGGCATACAAAAAGGCTAAAAAGTAAATAAATAATTTCAAAAAACATAGTTCAGAGCTATGTGGAAAAATTAATGAAGATAAACAGCTGGATAGACTTTGCAACGTCAGTGCCATTTTTGTCTTCTCCAACTTGTCATTCTCTGACTCAACAAGCCTAAGAGATTAGAATACCAGGGTAGTTACAGTTTATCACTAACAAATGAAGTATAAAGGTACTTAGAAAATGAGGCTGAAAACAAAAAATCCCCTTTGACAGATTGCCTGTGGGACTGAAGAGGGGTGACCAAGACAAAGGAATCTCAAGTTTATGTCAAACCAGAAGACAGAATTGACAACAGAGGTCAACAACACACACTGGCTGGATGAACTAAGTTCCATTCCCTACCAGCTGGCAGCCTCCACACAGCTCCCAAGGGATGCATTTCTTCAACTACTGACAGGCCACAAGAGGTCTAGGTGGGATTTAGGCCAATGAAAAACTGAGCCTGAACCTCAGCAGTCCTTTTGTTCTGTTTCTGTTCCAACTCTCCACACACCTTCCCCTTCTGCTCCCACATCTGGAAGCCAGAGTTGGAAACACTGTGCAGTGCTCCTCCAGTGGGAAGAGATCTTTGTGCATGGCTCTCCTTCTTACTGCCTCCTGTGCCACAAGCACAGCCTCTTGAGTCTGCCTGGAGGAAGCTCATTTTCCCAAACATTCTTTCCTTTCTCATCTCCTTGCTCTCTGGAGCAAAGACACAGACAGGCTTCACACCAGCAATGCAATCTGGTCCCATCCCAGTGCAAACTCAATGGACTTTTAATAATCACCAGCCTGTTTCTCCTCCTGGCATCAGCCATGAAGGGCTGGTCAGATACAAGGACTTGGCTTTAAAGAAAGGAAGTTAACTGACAGGCACTGTAGTGGAATTTCACAGGTACTGACACGTGCAGCTGTAACTCTTCAGCACCAGCAAAGGAGAAGGAAAAGCATCTCCCTGTAGCTCCTCACTCTGCCTACTAGGTGTGTTCTGCTTTCTATTTTAACTGCAAACTGAAGTTCAGAGCAGCTTCTTGATCAAAATGTAGACAACATCTGGTTCAGTGGAAGTCTCAGTTCACCTCTGGAGGGGCCACTCCACCTCAGTAAGTTAAAATTCTTCACCAGCACAAGGGAGCCCACCTGTGGGGGCTCTCCATGCCAGCAGTGAAGCAGTGCTTCCCAAAGCCTGTGCAAACAATCCTGGAGCAGGCAGGAATCTCAGCACACTTGTCATTCTCTGACTTAAGAAGCCTAAGTAATTACAAGGGTATTTACAGTTTATCACCAACAAAACTGCAACACCAAGCAAAGTAATTAGGTAATAATACAGCATAAAATATAAACATTTCTCCATTATAAGCAGGTCCTACATGGAAGCACCTGTAAGAGGAAGGAAAAAACTTTCACAACAGAAGGAATTCCAACCTTGACCATCTGAATTTAAAAGTTTATTTCAGGGCAACAGAACATCAGCTGATGTCAGTGAATGTGGGGGAGTGCTGCAGCCCAAGGTGTACCTGTCTAACAGGAGGGCCATTTACAGTTTAGCACAGCAGCTGGGTAGAGAAGGGTTGGGCTGCAGCTAATATGAGTGGAACAGCAATGAAAGAGAGAAAAAACCTGGGGTTTCCCCCTCAAACTTCTTCATCACATCCTAAACTTTAATTGAAATTAGTAGTGTATCTAAAGGACTTATGTTAGTGTCAGCATTGGTCAGTGCTGAGAGCAATAAATGCACAGATTGCAGCAGCAATATTTATTCCTAAATATATTGCTTAATCCTTTCATACACGTTTCAAAAATAATTCCTCTTTGTCAAATTAAGTTTGGCTTTTTGATACAATTAGCTTTTTACCTGGAGCTCCAGTAGTCCTGATATGAAAGGAATATACATCAGTTCTGGTTTAAGTCCTGAATTTAAGAAATAGATTAAAAAATAAATCCTTCTCTCAAGCTCATCTTCTGGTAAATCCTATTAACAGGAGATATTCTGAGATAATTCCAACAAGGCGTGAGTATCCCTTCTTTCCTCAGTGACTTTTGATATTACACATCATTGTGCCAATGGAGTAGCATTCTTGCCAGTGCTAGCACCTATAAATGCCATATTTCTACAATATTTCTATTGCTCTTCACTAAATACTCAATTTTCTTCCCCTATATTTTTTCCTAAGAGTAAATGCACACATAAATGAAATGGAGAGAAGATGGAAACTACGAGAGAGGAGCAGCATTTAAACAATAATAGAGTTTTTTTAAAAGACATGCTCTCCAAGTCTATGGCAACAGCAACATTTCAATAAGGACAACAGAAAAAGCAAGGAGTTCTTTGAACAGCCAAGCTATGGAAAAAGAGGCTTTCCTGTGCAGTAAGGTCCCATTTTCCTTGCCATTGCCTCAGAAGGAAGGTCTTTTCTCCCCTGTCTGCTTGCAGGAATCTGATCATTCCAAATCCCTTCCTACCCCATCACATTCAGAGGAAGCTGCCCATGTGTACCAAAATTGCCATGGGCAGGGAGAGCAGTCAGACACCAGGCATTGGCACAGCATCCCCCTCTCCTCAGGAGACCCAACAGAAAGTGCTGCTACAGGGAGCTGAGCCCAGGATGGCCCAGATGGCATTTTCCAGACACATGGGGGCCATTTCCAGACACATGGGGCCATTCCCATGGCTCTGCACAGAAGGACCATCCTGAGCTCTCAGGTGTGGCACACACAGGGTGCTGAGTCCAGGACCCCAGCACCCCCCATGGACACAGGCTCCAAATCAGATCCCCTGCAGTTCAGAACTCTGCTTTCAGAGCCCTCCAGTGTTGCAAATCTGCAATCCCATCTCACAGCTACTGTAGGAAGCTAACACAGACCATTAGTATCTGTAAAATATTCCTGCCATTCAAATAGGAGCAGCTACAGTGGTGAACAACATTACACTAATAAGTGTGGCTGGTAAAACTTCAACACAGTTAAAACACATCAATTACATCCCAGCACCAAAGCTGTGAACTGTGATTTCTTTCAGCTGCTGAAGAGACTACAACAAGTGTCTTACACCAGGGCAGTTCTGGGGCTGCAGGTCCTTGTCCCTCTGCCCCTGCCCTCTGTGCTGTGAGGAGTGCCCCCCTCAAGGATTGACAGCTGCTTCTGATGCTTAGTGCACAAATGTCTTCACCATAAAAAAAAAAAGTCTTTTTATAATCATTGTAACTCATGAGAGCAAAAGCTGCTAAGAAAGGCTTCTCCAGTTAACAGCTTAAATGTGATAATTTTAGCAGCCACATATGTACCCAGTATGGTTCAATTTCCCCCATAGATGTTTGTCTGATCCTAGGTAGGCAAAGCATTCATTTGTCCTAATTCTGAACCAGTGCAAGCTAGTCTCCTTCAATCTCAATTAGCCAGTAGGAAATTTATTTAGAAAGCTGACAGGAACTATTTGGGGGATTAATGATCACTGATTTATGAATATTGAGTAGCATTTCAATAATCCAAGCAGAGTGATCACTTGTAGATGAAGCCAGTTCTCCCAGCCATTATAGTCTGTAGCAATCACTCAAAGGCAGTTAAATGATTCTGATTTATGACCTTAACCTACAGGGCCCAGTACATTTGCTCTATCAGTGTGTAAATTCTAAAAATGCAATTCCCTGCACCTCTAGAGAGCCAATTTAAGTCAACATTATGCATGAGCTGAGCATGCTTGAATTCTCAGATCTCTTATTTCACTCATTAAATTTGCACTGAACATCTTGCAATTAAAATTTCATATAGATTTTTTTCCTATGATTGACATTTGGCCTTGGCAAAATGAGTTTAAATTTTGTTTCTTTAAAGATTTAGAAGGAGATAGATTGATCTAGACATTGTTTTCTGCAAGATGATGATGATGGAGCACTAAAGCTTTTATTAGCATTTTGAAAAGCCCCCCTTTTTGCTGGAAGACTGTCTGCCACTGGAAAGTGAAAGCAATTCAGTAAGCACAGCCAGTACAGCTAATACAGCAGCTCAAACGTGTTGCTGCAGTCCATGTGAGCCTTTCCTGGTTTTAGGCCAACATCTTTAACTGGGGTGGAACAAATTGGGCCTTCCAGTACAAACCAATATGTGCTCATCTGCAATGGATAAACAGCAGTTCTAGGATGTCATTTTGAAAACAAACCCAGGACAACTGGAAAGAGCAGAGAAGTATTAAAGCGATTTCAAGTCCTGATCTGAAATGAACTGCTTGGATTAACTCAACACTCAATTTGTGATGCTAAAATGAGACAACTCATTTCATCTCATGTTCTGTCCCTCAGGCAAGGAGCTCAAAACCAGCTGGACCCTTCTGTGCTTACAGCACACCTGCAGGAGACAGCCCACACAGCAAGGAGTTCACAGTGTGAGGAAAACACGCTGGCTGAGGGCACAGGGATCATTTATGCCTCAATACACCAGTGGCTTCTGAGGACTGCAATGTGCCCATGGACAGACTGTACTACACAGCACAGCTCCAGGAAATACAAGATCTTTCTGCAGAAAAGCAGCTCCTAGCACCACGACAGCTCAATTTCTCCTAAGACTTGGATTCTTAGGGTCATGCCAATAATAAGTAGCCATGCATGTGCTGCACCAGACATGCTAGTATTCATTTTGTACCTTACAAATCAAATCAAGAGGAAATTGTTTCAAAAACCTCAGGAGCTGACTAAAGGAAGCATCCCCTATGTAGGAGAAACATGAACACACATTTACAACAACCATTTAGATCCACTGGTCATCTGTGGATGGAAACTGCCCCAAAGATAACACTTCAACTGCTCTTTCCCAGCCTGCTGGCCAGATTATTACATGTCAGTGCAGACACACAGCCCTGGAGCAGGACCCCTGCTCACATGCTGAACACACCAGTGGTAAGAGCAGGCACCCTCCTTCACACATCCCAGCAGCTGCAGACTCCAAGCACAAGGAAGAATGATTGAAGCCTACAGCTCTACCATTTCCAGTTTAACCAGTCTCCATTCCAGCCAGCTG
This sequence comes from Sitta europaea, assembly GCA_013400255.1. Classification (NCBI taxonomy): domain Eukaryota; kingdom Metazoa; phylum Chordata; class Aves; order Passeriformes; family Sittidae; genus Sitta; species Sitta europaea. The sequence goes on along the minus strand of VXBS01007584.1, from coordinate 310,046 downwards.
CCTATCAGCAAATTATAAACAAAGGAAATAAGCAAAAATTTGTCTCACTAAGGGAAGAGATCAATGGTGTACCTACATTCCATTATGCAGCTAAAGGAAAAATCCAGTGTACTAGCTGTGGAGAATATCAATCTTGCAGCAATGCCCATGGCATATTTTACTGCAGAATAGTAAAGTCTTTACAGTCACAGCATAATTACACTAACACACAAGTATTTTAATGTCATCTCTCTGAAATGAAATTTTGTTTCCATGTCCAGTCAATAATTCTGTCTCATCTCAGTGATGAATAGAGCTAAGTGAATAATTGTTATGAATAATTTATTCACTGCATTTCACCTTTCATCTGTCTTTGAACATTTTGTGAAATTTTGCAGATATACATTTCACAAAACCATTCACAAATAACTCATGCTTGCAGACCATGTGTTGACAGTTCACTGAAAATATTCAAACTGATTTGCCACTTGGTTACACTTATGAGGTGTTGTAGCTGCTCCTGCACTGGTTGGGCTCAGTTCAACCCAGCTGCATTCCCAGTTGTTCAGACAGCTACAATTCAAGCTCAGCCTCAGATATTTAAGCTTGCAATGTACATTATGCTTAATTTCTCACACTGCAGTCCTTCAGCTGGAGTGACAATCACATCATCGAGCCATGACCCAGGGGAATAATTCACCTGCTATAGAATTAGGTAGGCAAGTGTCTGGAAACAGCCAATAAGAGGGATAAGAGGGGAAGAGGTACCAGAAGGAAAGGCAGGCCTGGAGCTGGGAATGGAGCACTCAGGATCTCAGGGCACTGGTGTGTTGGAATATTATGGGCTCTGACTCTTCAGTGCCATACAAAGAGAACACTGCCACCACCTAAGCCACACCCTGACCATGGTCTGAGTCCTGCCCTGGACCCCCAGCTGCAATCAGCTGCAGTGCCCAGCCCTGGAGGAGCAGTTCTGGGGCCACAGAACAGCAAATACTCTTCAGCAATGACCAATGAGACTCCCCCTCACAAGGGAGGATACAGCACCTTTAGAGACTCCAGAACTGGGCTGGAGGAGGCAGTTGTTATGATTTGGTAGGGGGAGGCTTTTTTGGTTTCTTTTTTTTATTCCATCACTTCTGTTTGCTACTACATGGCTTTAGACACTCCACAGCTAATGTAGTTTGACCAAAAATAAAGCACTGCATAAAGCTAAATTAAAAAGATAGATTACAAATAAACAATTCAGTAAATGTTTAGCCTGCCCACTGAAGTATGGTTACATAGAACCCACAATTCATTTTGTATTGCTGAGTTGCTCTAGAAATATCAGATAACTTCAGTAAACAACTAACAGTTACATAATTTACAGAAACTGAAGTCTTCAGAATGATGATGCTCTATTTCTTATCTGTATTATAAAAACAGTAAGATTTACAGAACTGTAAAGAATAATTCTTTAGCTTCATGCACTTGTGTAATAATCTTAAAAATTAAAATGTCATCCATGATACAATATGGTCATAAGTAATTAACCACCTAATCAGAATCTAGAAATCAAAAGTAATTCATGTTCAGACAAAATTGTCCTTCACAGCTGGATTTCAGTAGTCCATGAACCTAAGCAATACTGAAATTGGAAGAAATAAAGAGACATTGAACACTTTTTATGGGAATGAGCAATGTGAAGCAAAAAGGAACAGCAGGCTAGGACCCCCCTGCTGATCAGTGTTCAGTTTAACCAGTGCTGAGATGGCACCAGCAAGAGAGGGCATGTGTCCCTTTGCTGTGTTAGAACTAAGTCAGAGATGAGGAAGATTGGGAACACAAGAGTTCCTCCAGTACTGGAAAAGTCTTTGCCTGTTCTGATTACACACAATTAAAGCTATACAGAATTTAAAAAAAAAAAAAAAAAAAATGGGGGTGGGAGGAGAAGAATGGTTGAAAAAATTCAAATATTAAGTGGAAAAAGTCATGTTTGTGCTCCTGTCCAGCACTCTGTATTTGGTGAGGGAAAAGCAGCAGCACCTCACTGCATGGCAAAGCACTCCTGGATTTAAAGATCACAAATAGCAATCCTTCAGGGAAAATCAGGGCAGTTTAAAGTCCAATCAAGCTTTCCAAGAGAGCACTAACTACTGAAAGTTGTCATTCCATGGTCTCAATATAAAGAACAAACAGAAGAGTTGTTACTGTCAGGTTATGTGGATTCAGAGACAATGCTCTGCAGCAGGTTAAGACAAATTATTGTGAAAAAGACAAATGAAAAATGTACAGCAGCATGACTGAGTTCAGGCTATGGAGGGAACTCCCACATTTAAGTCAAAGTGCTAGAGAATTATTACTGTCCAAATTTACATAGGCCTTTCATTAAGATTTGTCACCATGAATTCTAAACCTTAGATTAATGGAAGAACGTTGTTTTAATAGCAGGATAACACTCTGCACTTGACAAAGGCTCTGTGTGTGCATATTGGATGGGAATCTCTGAAAATGTGTGTGAGGCCAAGCAGCTCCTCTACAGACAAACAAAGCTCCAGCCTGTCTGGCAAAGACCCTGAGGCATTTTTGCTCAGTTCATTGAGTTAAGCACTGGCTTCCAGGTGGTTCCTGTCGAGCACACCTGAGCACTTAGAGGGTGACACTGATGTCACAGGCTTTTAAACACCTGCACACGTGAGCTCCTGAAAAGATGATTTTCTAGGTTTTGCTAGAGGCCTCTCTTGATGGGCCATGCAGGGCCAGTGATGTTTTGACCTCCCAAACATGCAGAACTTTTCATAGAAAAATATCTTCTTTTTCAACCTCTTCTTCAAATCTTCTTCTCTTAGGAAGCACTGACAGAAGACACACATGTGGTTTTTAGAGAGGCTACATACTTATTTCACATAAAGTTTTTCCAGCATTCCAGTCAATCTCATAACCTCTTCATCTCCTCTCCCCACCTGAAATAATGGGAGTCTCATCCTTCTTAATTTTTGATATTTCATAGCAATGCCTGCAGAATTGTTTTAATCTTTCAATACAAAATAGAACTGTCTGCTATAACTACCCAGAATGATCTCTTCTATCCACCAAATCCCAGATTCAAGAAATCTGAAATTTTAGTGCATATCCCAAAAAACCAAGGTTTTGTCTCTCCAGGTGTGTTCATTCACAAACCATTTGGAGACATGAAGAGAATATACCATTAATTTCTGATCATTAATCTCTGCTGCCTTGCCTTTCCCCCACCCAGCCCCAGACATTGGTAGCTGTGCTTTGGGTGCACAGTGAGTGCACAGTGATTGCAGATTTCTTCCAGTTAGATCTGGATATTTCTCAAAACTGTCAGACTACTTTGCTAAGTTTCTGTCTGCTCATTTTTAATCATCTCTATAATTTCAATCTTCTCCACCTATTGTGGACAATAAATTAAAAATAGGAGCTATATAATCAGGGGAAGTATTTATTATTATGTTTTTTTCTGATTTGAAATGCCCATAGCTTGCCATGCTGCCTGATGTTCTTTGGTCAGTAAATAATGCCACCTGCTGAGCCAAGTATGTGCTCAGAATGAGCATGTACTCCTAGGTGATTCACAAAGATCATTATTTCCCCTTCCAGCTCCATGCTTTTCTTTTCCTAAAAATTTTCAGCAGCCTTGTCTCATTTCTAGGAGCAGACCGCATGTGGATCTGTCCAACCACTATTGCACCAGATAATTAATCCAGAACTCCTCCTCTCACCCAGCACAAAAGACATAAACAAGTATTAAATGAGTTACACTGCACACAGCTAGAAATCCAAAACTTGGTAAAACTCACTCTCAATTCACCCCCTCTCCTTAGCTGAACTATACCACACTCTTTCTGGGGCAGGAAAGAGCAAGACAGTACTTAAAAACAAGACCACTGTATGAGAAAGGGTAAGCCAGGTGACTGTGGCTCATCCTCACCATTATTTCAGAGAGTCACTGAGGTTGGAAGGCACCTCTGGAGATCTCTTAGCCCAATCCCCCTGCTCAAGCCTACAGTACTGGGCCTTGTTGGGGTTTGAGTATCTCCAAGGATGTCCCTTTGACACAACCTGTTCCTCCAGTGTTTGATCTCCCCCTCACAGTAAAATAGCTTTTTCCTAGGATTAAATAGAATTTCCTGTATCTCTGTTTGTACCCACTGAAGACCTGTTATGTATACCTTAATCAAGCCTCTCTTTTTAAGTGACTTTTCTTTAAGCTAACTATCCCAGGGGTCATTATCTGTACCAAAGGGGAATGGAAGCAGTTCCATTAGGATTTATAAATCCACATCACTCCAGCCAGCCCAGATCAGTGATCAAACATATTGTACACCATGAAAAGCTGCAGCCTGGGGAGTTTCTCCTGCCTCCTGGCAATCTTCAAGAGGCATTTGCTTCTAAAGACTTTTTGCATTAGCTGCTTTTAAGTAGTCCAGATCAATGTTGTTCCTTAATCAGGTCAGGGTCATTTATTATTTGTCATAATGGTCAAAAAGATGTTTAATTACATCACCTTCACATGAGCTGGTGCAGAGGTGGATTACAAATGCTCCTTGTTTTCAAGTGCCATTCTAGAAGCAGATTAGGAGTGACAAAAAACCAAAGAATTAGACTGAAAGTGACCCTACAGATGTTAATAAACTCTTATCACATATTTTCACAAAGAAACCAACTTGTAATGATGTGACTGTTCTGCCATCACCAGGTACAAGCAGCACTGGTATATTAACTCTGCAATTCTGTGATTACCAGGAACAGTGAGGAACACAACTAACAGATTCTCTAAGGACTCTTGCAAAACTGTACTGCAAGTTCAGAAATGCAAATTCAATTGAATATCACATACTAAGAACTGTCAATTTAAAGTTGTCAATTAGAAGAAAACCATCCATACTAGGTTTCTTATAATTATATGAAACAAACAAAAAACTCCCTAAGTACAATACATGTTTTACTTTACAAGAGGCAAGTCCTGCACATTCTTCAGTTTTCCCACTGTGTGGAATTTACTGTTATTTACTGTCCTATTTTCCTTTGTGGTTGTTATTAATTACCTATGGCAAAACAAAAAAGAAGAAAATAATTCTGCATTAATTCTTCAATTTTGTTAGGAAGAGACTCTCATCCCAAAAAGCCTTACAAAAGAAGAAAAGAAATAGATCTGAGCCTAGTAATAAATTCATATCCCCAAGTGAGACCAGCAAAACAATTTCTTATTATACATTAAATGTCAGTGAGGTTCACCATGCTCGTGAAGGCTCTGAACCACATGGATCCAAAGGACAAAAGGAACAAGGCCATGCATGCACAGATTTCCTCTCAAACATGCTCAACAGGCTTCCCTGGAAGGTCTCACATCTCCCCACTCCCTGCCAAGCTTTTCTTTTTCTCCATCTGCCTTTTCTTTATTAACTAATTTTTCTGCCCTGAAGAAGATTCTAAGGCTGTTCTGCTTTTAAATAATAAAATAGAAATTGCACAGTGGCTTAAAACACAGTGCTAACATAATAAAATTGATTTTTCATTGGGGAAGAAAACTAAAAAGCAAGAAATGCACTTCAGCAACAAGTACAAAGGGGAAGTTATACAAATAATAGTGACAAAGTCAAAGCTTTTTCTAAGTTGGGTAATTTTAATTGTTTTGTTAACCTCTGCTAGTGTTAAAACAGAAAAAAAACTAAATTCCCATATCATGCACAAATAAAATTCCAGACTTCTGTAATATTCACAGATAATTTAAATCAAATACCCCAAACTACTGATGTGATAAAAAAGTCATTTTGAAACATTCTCTTCAATACTGCTGGGTGGCTGATAGCTCTTGCCATGGGGCCCCTGTCCACGTGTGGTCTGTTCCTGTGCAGGCTGGGCACAATCACAAGACCTGGAATGGTTTATCAAGGAGTTTCCCAGTGTGCCAAGGCTGTAAGGTTTGTGCCTAATGAGCAAGGGGAGGAAGGAAGAGAACAGCAGCCAGTCCAACAGTGACAGGCTCATTGCAGCTGTGCTCTCAGCCCTCCTTTACCTGGCACAGGAAGAGCAATCCCTAGGGGCAGTCAAATGCTCTGCTGGGACTCCTGATGGGGAATTTCTCTGCAGGACTTGCCAGCACCTCTTCCCCATGAGCTGCAGGGTCACCAGAGCTCTCCACACACCCCCAGCAACCAGGGCAGGCTGGACAGACCACAAGCAGCACAAACTACAGAAAGAGAGAAGGCAAACTGAAGATGGGGATTTTCTCCTCCCTGAAGTGAGAGGCATTAAAGTGAGAACTGAGGAAAGAGTTAACTGAAACCAGTTTCTCAAATGCACAAAGCTTCTGGGGGAGCAGGTCCAGGGTACAGCTGGCTCCAAAGAGCCAGGCAGACCTGAGCAAGCACTCATGGCAGGCATTATGCTCTGTGCACACAGTTCTGCTGGTAAGTGAATGAACAGAGGAATCAGGGCACAGCTTGTGTCAGGCTGGCACACAGGCAGTTCAGCACAATTTGCCCAACAGGCAATTATTTTCAACTAACAGGAAAATATTTGACACTTTTTTTTAAAGACTAGCCAGGAGTCACTCAAAGATTCCCAGTGAGATGCACAGCAGGGACAAGAGGCTGCTGAGTTAAGGGTCCCAGCAGCTCCCTGTTCTCAGGGTGAATTCATACCACAGCAGCTCCCATTTTGGACTATACCAGCTCCCACTTTGGACTATACCAGCCCTTTAACACCATTCACTTGGCAAAGACAGGACAGACTCCACTCCCAGCACTCTTTCTGCCAGAGGGCCCCCAATTTCCCCCTACAAATTCCCAGTAGCCAGCTGCTTTCAGGCTGCACTGAACAGGATCCTGAGCTGGGATACACTACCCAGTGTGCAAACTTCCTGTTATTTTGAGTATGTACCAGCTAATCATGGATATGAAGGGTCAGCTAGACACCTAAGTGTCTACTGTCCAGGTAACTATTCCTATGGTTTGGAAAGGACAGGGGAGGAGAGGAGACAGAATCACAGAAGAGTAAAGCCCATGTTTTCTCTCTTTCTCACTCCATTTGATCAAAACAATTCCTTTTAATTGCAATACACTTTGCAACTATAATGTCATTCTTCTTGGAGGGGAAAAAGAGACTCCCTGCTAAGAACTAAATGATCCATTTAAGTAATACTTTCAAAAGACATTCAAGTTTTTTAAGTATCAGCTCAAAATGTAGCATAAATAAAATACCAACAATGGAAACCCATGTGTAAATCAAGCTATTATGCAGAGTTGTACCAAAAAGCACACCAAGCAACTGGAGCAGATCTTCCATCATTTCATCTTTTTCTGGTGTTCAACACACTCACAAATGATAAACTTTTTCATTCCTCACAAATCCAAAATCCCACTGGGAACATGAAAGGCAAGATGGAGTCCTTTGAATATGGTAGCATTGAAGTTAGTGGGAGATTTAAATGCAGAAGAAATGCTGGATCTGGACATAAGAGTATTTGACATTAAATTATAATAGTCATAAAAATGTAAGGATATTTATTCAAAAATGCTTCAGGATCTCAGAAGTTATTGCTTTTCCATACTTCTTGCTCAGCTGGATCACTGCTGCTTCTACTCTCCTTAATCCTTCCTTTCTAATTCTTCTTTTAAGCATTTATAAAAAATTTGCACAGATGGGGAATAAAGCTGAAGATCTGAAACAAAATTAATTTAATAAGGAAGGGACTAGAATTCCATTACTGGTTTAGGCAGGCTCTTTTCATGCTGCATATTGTAACCAGGAACAATTAATTTCGAAGTCCTTGGTCTTTGGGAGCTTTTTCATTAATATTATTATTAATAATAATAACAAGTCCTGCTCACTCTCCCCACTTGCCTCCTGCTAGCTGTGAACACTCCAGAGCCTCTAGGCACCCTGGCCCAGCACAGAAAGCTGGATTTAAAAGTATTTCAGAAATACATTAAAAAGACGTTCCAAGATTTAAAGTATCAGCTCAAAATGTGGCATAAATAAAATGCCAACAATGGATACCCATGTGTAAATCAAGCTATTTTGCAGAGTTGTACCAAAAATGCTGCTTTCCCTGCTGGGCTGTGGACAGGCAGTGGCTGCCCAGAGCTCTGCACTCCCTGCCCGTGGGCAGCCTGTGTCCTGCAGCACAGGGACACCTGCCTGAGCATGGGGAGACAGGGGCAGCTTCAGAGCTCATGCCTGTGCTGGGCTGGAGTGAGAGCAGCACCTTTGTCACCTCACCCTCCTGTGCAAAGGGCACAGCCTGGATCACCAGAGAAAGCACTCTGTGCTCTCAGAGCACCTCAACTGGCCCCTGCATGGTGCCAGGGCTGCCAGCCACATTCTCGACAGATGGGCCTGGAGGTCAGGCTGGCAATTTGCCTTAGGGTGAAAAACACACAGCTCAAGAGTTCAGTCCCATCACCCAAACAAAACCCTTGGCCACACCGAGTAAGGTACAAGGCATGTGGGTTTGACTTCAGTCTTTCCATGTGCTGTTCACAGGTTGTCTACACCAGGAGGTGCAGCCCCTCCCCAGTGCACAGGGTGGTGGTGAGAGCTGAGACCTGACTGCATGTGATGCAAACCTTGTTCCAAATGCCTTTCACAAAGACAAGTGCAGAGCAGCCAGCCACAGGGCTCTGGATCAGCTGGCCAGGAGAAGCAGCAGCTCTGAGAATCAGCACAGTGTCCTCCAATATCCCTGGAGTAACACACTCCACACAGGACTGCACTGCCTGCTTTGGACACCCACATGTGTCACACAGACTGCCCCTCGACCTCAGCCATTGCCACAGGGCTCTCTCTCCAGGGCTGTGCCTCGTTGGTCCTTATTCTCAGAACAGGAACAACTTCCTGCTGCCTTCCTTTTCAAGGACCTCTCAGTCTCATACAACCTGTTCACTCACCTTCTAACACCTCCAGGACATGACAATACTGTCTTCATGTAAACCCAAATCAATCCTCATTTCAAAAATTTTCAAAACCCCTTTACACATTCAAGGCTTTTGAAGCTGTGCCTGTCTGGGTGCCTACCTTGGCAAACCAAACCAGGACCTAAAAGGCCCTGAATTAGCAGCAGCTGCTGTAACAAGGAATGGAGACAAACACGAATGTATCTCAAAAACTACACTCTGTTCAAATTATCCATGTTGCATCCTGCTCCCATATGGGAGTGTGAAAACAGGGGAAATGCAAGGTCTCTGTTTCTGCTTGGGTTCCAGCCATGCAGAGGGGGCAGCAACATCCAGCACCATGGCAAGATTCAGCACTGGTTGTGTTGGCAGCTCGGAAGCAGCCCCAGGTAGGTGTGTCAGTCCATAAGGCTGCAGACTGACCATCTGGGGTGTCTTCTCAGTGCCACACAGGGGATTTTTAAACTCTTATTTCTTCTTAAACATTATCCACTTCTGTATTCATGTGGACAGCAGTCCATACAAGTACCTCATGAACACATCTCCCCAGGTTCCTGTAGAGTTCTTTTCTTCCTAACTTTAAAGCAAGGAACAGAAGCATAATACACATTTCACTTGCAAAGGGGATTCCTCAGAGGAAAGAATTTCAGCCCATCTGCCACACAGAAACACTTTTTTTTTATTCATGTGCAAAATAAGGCTTGTATGCACAAAATATAAAGGACCCTAAAGATAAATAATCCCCTCCATTTCCTAGATAAACCATTACAAGTCACTATTGAGGTTATAAACCTTTTTTTTCAGTAATCTGGCACAAATGTTGCTTGCAAGCAGTTACCTTCCTAAACTGATGAATCATTAGGTCAGCTCAATCTCTTTCAATTTAAAAAGTAATTTGTCCAAAACCTGAAATTTAAGTGATATACAATTGTTTTGTACTGAATAACACACTTTTAGATACAACACACTCCAGTAAGTTATAAATGACAGAGAGATACAAAACATTATGGTGGATCAAGACAACCCAAGTGTAACTTCCCAAGTTTTTGATAGAAGTAAATGCATTGTGGGTGAAGGTTTGTATGGTTTCAGAATGCAGATACAGGGGTTTTGTTTGTTTGACTATCTTTTAATTCTGATACTCAGTTCCCAACTAGATGAGACAAATCAAGCATTAGAGCCTCAATTAAACAGCAAAAAACATAAGATACCAGCACCCACACCCACCCATAGGCAAAAGTCTCCACCAGAATATTCACCAGAGGGAATTCAGAAAGGAGAAAAACCAGCAAACAAACCAGGGTGAGGAATAGGAAGGATGGCTAAGCATTGGCCAGGGCATTGCCATCTGCTGAACAAGCACACAAGCTCCCCAAACAACTCAGTTTAGGTGTTCACTTGATGTGCTTCCTTGTTGCCCAAATCAGTATGAAAGTCCTGCCTCATCCCTCCAGACAGAGTCACTAGCAGGCAATTGCACAAGTCTGAGCAAGCTGGTTGGGTTTTCCTAAGCTTCTACAGAGAAGTTGGTATGTCCAGAGGGAAATTCATCACTTCCTTCACTCATCTCTCAAGCAAGGGGTATAAAACACATTGCAGCATCTGAAGGGGACTCTTGTCTCCTCATGCTGTAGAGAAGCAAAATTCCCACTGGTGAAGTGCAGCTAAAAGCACTTCAGCAACTCACAAGAGTTGTCAGCAAAAGCACAGCAGAGAATTGAGCAGCCAGGTCCCAGGCAGAGCAGAGAGCCCAGGTGTGCCCAGGGAGCTGAGGGCACAGAGCTCTGCACTGTTCAAGTTGCTGCCTCCCCAGGAGCTGCAAGATGCAGGGGCACTCTTCAGACTGCCAGCCAAGCTAATGATAAAGATTTGAAAAACTATACAAAACCATTAAATACAGGTCTTGGGGTGAATCTAGTCCCCAAGTGCAACTGAGAGCCAACAATGCACCCACAGGGAGAGGAAATCCATCAAACTGGGCACTCACTGTCTGTTGATTCCCATCCTGCCTGATTGCCACAGCCACTGGCTGCTCACACCAAGGCTTCTGCAATGGGTCAGAAACTGTCCTTTAACTCAGGAGGCTGGATGGGACACTTGGGAAGTATTATGCATGGGAAGATGTCATTAAACAGAATGCAAATTGCTCTTTGCTTTGGATTAACAGGCTTGTTAATGTTACAGAAATAATTACAAAATAAATAAAGCATTTCTCTGCAGGAGCTCATACCATTTCACCCAGACAACCTTGTCCCTGAAAATCAGCCTTCTGATTTGTTTTAGTATAGTGGAGTCAGTTCTCATGAATTGTAAGATAAACAAGGATCATGTTTGCATTCCTTTGTAAAAGATATCACCTGGTGGACTTCTCAAGTGACCAGTGGAGATGGAGAGGTGGGAACTTCTCTGTCCAATCTCTGGGCACTGTCCAGACACTGAGAGATACGAGGTCAACAATAAACTGGAGAGTTCTTTTCTTCTTCTCTGCCTGAACCCCTGCTGTGTGTGTTGCTGTGTGTTTCTATCTATGTCACAGTAACACAACCTTTCTTGCTTTAATGCAAGTAGTGGGTTTAAATCCAGCCAGTATCATCTAGTTCATACTGCCAAAATCCAAATCCCATCTTAAAATCAGCACAAAAGTAAAATTGCTGTATAGAAGAACTGAATATTTTAATAGATTTTGAAATAAAGTATTGGTTTCAACAAAACCAACATTTTATCTGAATTCTGAGATGATGCATTTGCAGAAGAAGCTCAGTGACAGACAGGGCTCACTCCAGCACTGCCTGTGGCACACTGCAGTCACAGCCTGAAAACAGCAGGCAGATTTAAGCAGGATTTAAAAAAAATAAACAAAAAACAAAAAAAAACCCAAAAAACCCCAAAAAAACAACAACAAAACCCCCCCCACACACACATTCTCTTGACTAAGGAAATCAGCAGAAGTAGGAAAAAATTTTGTTCTATCAGTGTTTTCTACTTTCAGCCTGTAACTGTGTAAATGTTGCTAAGCCAAACCAAACTCTGCAGCAAACCTGATGCTGCAGGGGCTGCATAGGACACCTCATACTTCTGAGCTCCTACTGGTACAAAATGTGCTACACTAAAAATTATCATTGTTCTGCTGGGCAATAATCATCCATTTACCTCAGGTATAATTCTCCTTTTCTCTGGTAGCTGAACCCACCAACCATTTTAACTGCCTCACCTCACCTGACTTACCTGTTTCATTAAAAAACTCCATTTTAAACACTGATATACTCTCCAGACTCAGGGAATCGATGTGCCAGGGTGATTCCTGGAGAGCTATGTCCTGTTTCTACAGCAATCTTTGTAAAAGGCAGTCAGCTAAAATAGAACAGTTTCTACAGATAAATAATACCTTTATTTCAGTGTAAATATTTTACAATATTTCTAATGCAATGATAACCAAAGAAATTGGTGGCAAATCAAAATCATAGTGTTAATATTTTATATTTAACTTTTAAAAGAATTCAGAATTTCATCATTAGTAACACAGGGGGTTGTTTTGCAGGCAGATAATTTTACTTTGTATACCTTGTTGCCCAAAACTATCATTAACAAGATATATTACCTAATTATGCTGGCCTGTTTGACTTCTGGGCAGCATTGCATCTCTAAATTTCACAGGAGCTGTGTACTGTGTGCAGAGGCTTCTGACAGGATCCTGTGGCCACAAAGAACAGAATCTGAGAGAGAGTGTCATTCCATTTGACAAACTGACTGTATCACTGTCAGCATAATAGTCCCAGGTCTGCAGCAGAAGAGAACAACATTGATTGGCAACATCAAAAGGGTCAAGCTAAATTAAATATTTATGGCTCTGGGCTGTGCTGACAGCTCCTGATGTGTTCTCAAAGCTGATAGGATTTTTCTGAAAGCTGTCCCACTAAACCTGCAGTTTCCAAGGTTCCAAGTTTCTTTCCCAGGCTGCTGAGAGCCCTGCCAGCCTCTAGGAGGGCACTGCTGAACACTCTACCCTTTCCCATTTCCCTCAGCCAGAACCACACAGTCCTTTCCATAGGGGAAATGAAATTATTTGCTTTTTAATAACCCAGCAATGGTCACACAGAAAAAAAGAGAGGTGGCTTTTTATATATAAAAACTGTTTTGTACATCTGCTTTCTGTTTTTTCATCTGGAAGAAAATTTGTGAAAAACCTCACTGCCCCAAAATTCAGGGTTGTCAGGTTTTCCCCCTGAGGTGATAAAATTAATTTCAAGTGAGACTCACTCCTGGCTCAAAGCTAAAATTGTATCACTACACCAACATTTCACAGATGCAGGTAAATGAAAATATTAGCATAACATACAAGCCACAAAAAACAAAGCCAGGAATACAGTAACTGTCAGGAAAGGATATTTGCTGTAGATTAGCTCTTGTTTAACCAGCCTGATTTTCTGTTCCAGTTGATTCTAAGTTAGGGCAAGAGTATAAATTTCTTAGTTTAAGACCTCTAAACTAGCACCTGAGAATACAGCATGACCAAAGTACACATCAAATGAATTAAAAATACCTACCTAGCTTGAAAATATAGACATCAATGGGCACTTGCCACCTGAGGCCCCACTACTAGCAAGTTCCTGAAAGGATTGGGATGAAACCCCTTACAAAGGAACACATCCATCAATGAGAACTAACTAAAGCAAATGGAGCAGAGGGAATGGATATTACAAATACCTGCAGACTGATAAATGAGGAGGAGATGAGACTACTGACAAAGAAATTAGAGCCACTTGAGAAATGATTCCCTCTTGAACAAAATATGTTTTAAATCAAAACTCACAAAAATGCTCATCTGGGAAAAAATCCTAGAAATTCCAAATAGGAAGGTTTATGAACCATCTAAGCCTATCTTCCTACTGAGATCTAAGACATTCAGACAGCTATTTGTCTAACTTCTTGAAAATCTCTAATGACTGAGATTTCACAGGCCTGGCAACTAAATCCAGTCTTGAAAAAGTCATGTCTAGACTAAAACATTCCCAGCTGCAATTCCAGATCCCATTTGCTTCTCAGCTGGTCCCTGGTGGGCTGGCAGCACAAGGCACGTTTGTCCTTGCAACACCCCCTCCCAACAGCTGCCTGCAACCACCTGCAAGCTCCTCCTTCCTCACTTTGCTCCTCCTGACAAACCATTTGTTCCATTTTTCTTCCCTGGTCCTGCCTTCAAGACTAAGGAAAAGCACTCAAAAAAAAAAAAAAATAGAACTAGAAATGGTCTAGGGCTTGTGGTAAAGTGACAACGTGAGACCAGGCACAGTTCTGTGACAAGGGCTTGATCCATTTGTTTAAAACCTTACAGAGCAGAGTGGATAAGTCTGCCTCTACCTATACTTTAGTTTCCACATTTAAAAAGAAGATACTGACATAAAGACATTTCAAAAGAGAAAATTCACCTCTTCCCTGATCATCTGCTTCACTGTCAAGGATACTTGCCTTATTCCTAATTTGAATTAACCTGATTTCACTTTGTAGCAACTGCTTCTCATTCTTTTTAAACTAGATTAAACCACCCACTAGCACACTGTCTTCTCCATGTGAAAATACTTTATTCCTCTTAGGAACCCTTCTACCATTCTGAGGGAACAGAGGAGGATGTAGTCCATCCCTGTGGCTCCCCTTCTGCAGCCTGACTCCTCACCACCCGTGCAAACAGGTCCAAGCCTCCTCAGCTTTCATCTACAAGTCTCAAACTTCAATGTCAAAATCATGGCACTTCCAAGGCCAAGAGTTCCACTGACAGCTGTCCCAGTTCCCCCCATCTCCTCAGTGATATTTTAATTCATGCACATAAGCTGGTACATAGAAAGACCGACTTCGTGTAATCTGCATTTCCCCACCAGCTCCTCCAGCCAGGGAATTAATAACCATGCTATGCTTCATTCCCCAAGCTGCATACAGAAGAAAACATTTTCTTTAGAAAACAAAATGCAAGATTACTAGGTAAGAGTTAATGTCCTAATTAACTGCACAATATCTTCAATATTTTCCATTACATTACTGAAAATAAAGTTAGGACGAAGAAATTATTTTCTGCATTGATGACATCTGGTACCAGCAATTTGCAGTTATTTTGACTGGTACAGTATTTAAATTACTAACAACACATAAAACTCGGAGCTAACAGCAGTCTGTGGCAGTAAGAAACACACTTTGTCAAAATTATATTTCCACAGGACCAGATTAATTTAATTACAATTAATATTTTTTTAGTAAATGGCTCAAACAGACATGTACAGCAAATAATTTGTGTATAAATTACTCCCACTCCTGCTCTAGATATTATCAGCTCCAAAAAGCCACTTACAAATACGTGAATTCACTGTCATTCTCCATCATCATATGTGAAAATGTGTGCAAAATTTTGTTCAAATAAGATACATCTTTTGCAAATACCATGTGTCTGCTTTTCCCTCCAAGGCTGCATGCAGACTGGGCAGGAAGCAAGCAGTGTTTGCTGTAACAAATGTTGATGTTCATTCTTGGCAAGAATCCCTTCCTTAAGACAAGCAGTTTTAAGAAACTATCATGGATCTACATCATCAGAAACAGCATGCACATAAAAATGCTTTGCTAAGGGTTCTTTGGAAAAAACTCTTCACTTCCCAGCTCTGCTCCTCCAGCCCAGGTGCTGTGGTATTCTGCCTTGGCCCACCCTGTGCTCTCCCTGCTTGTCCTGCTCTTGCTGCTGCCTCACATGGGAATGCTTTCCCACAGTTCAGACACACAAAGAACAATTTCCCCTGGGGGTCCGGTGCAAGCAGTCACCCCACGCCCCAGGCTTTTGCTCCCAGACCGTTTTGAACGATTATTCTCCTGCAGGAACACAGTAGCTTTGAGTGCCTTTCTCCAAATCTGGTTAAATCTCCTAAAGAGATGTTACAGGCTGAGAGGGGCTAAAAGGGCAAACATGAACATTCATTCGTTGTGACTATGAGCCATCAAAGAAGAAATTTCCTGTGTCCTTCGTGTGTTCTTTTCCTGTTATCTTCTTCATTGTGTTTTAAACAAGAGAAACTCCTTTTCCTGAAGTAGCTTAGATTTGCAAAGTATCTCTGGTCTAAATGTGGATATCTAAATTAGCACTTAAAAGGCTTTGGCAGGTGAACTGACAATACTTCATGACAGCTTTTTCCTGCTATCATGCCAAATTTCTGTATTATTAATGCTGCAGACACCTTCACTTCAAAGAACTGTATGATGCTTCAATGAGCAGTCTCTCATGTATACACCTGAAACACTTCCAGGATGATTTCTACATAGCTCAGCAATGTTCACTGGAAGGTGCTCCCTAATGTTTGGGGTCACGGTCATCTGGCATTCAGACTTCAACAGAAAAAAAAATTAATTTCCCATATGAAATTTCTAGCTAGACTCCTTCATCAGGCATTCCTTTGAGGTAGCATGCAAGCAGGAGAGAAACACTTAAACAAATTAGCATTGAGTCAGGTAACAAGCACACTGTATTGCACATGCAAGAAACAGCCTGGGCTCCCCGTGCAGAGCATCCCAGTCGACACAACTGGAAGTTGTCTCTGTTACCACTACATAACAAAAGTGAAAATTCAACCTGAGGGCAGCCATGCAGCCTGCTACTATAAGGGAAAAAAAGGGGGGAGTGGGGATACACAACACATTAGAGACTATTCAGTATTTCCTGAGAACTCACGTGCACAACCTAATAGGGATTTTCAAGGTTTGAATATAGGATTTCAGTGTGGGAAATCAGAGGTATATGCTATAAAGCTGGACAAATTCATGTGATCCCTTATTCATACCTAGATTTATACTCACCAGCAAGGTGACAAAACAGAGCTCAACCCCAGCTTAGCAGACTCTAGCTAAATATCAGCAAGATGCTGCACTGACCTAAACCCAAGCTGCTGCTGCTTCCTGCCATTCCTGGCTCCCTCTGCCCCATGCAGTCACACCCACACTTTGGTTCTGCCTCTGGCAGCCACCACGCATCCAGATGAGCTCTCCAGCCCTGCAGAAAAGCAGCTTGTTTCTGCTGAGCTTTCCCCAGTGAGACCAGGCTGTCCTGGCTGACAGGCCCAGGGGAGACTGAGCTCCCCCAGCCCACCCTGGCAACCTCTGTAACAACCCAAAGCCAAGCAGGTACTGACAGATTATCACTGTGCATGCAACCTTTCAGCAGAACTCACCAAACTGTGAATGAAAAGGCTTGTTAAAAATAGCAAAACACTCCACTATTTATTTATGATAGTTCTTATCCATAATATTACCTCCAGCACCTTAAAAACAGGTTAAATAACATTTTCTTTAGAAGGGGAACAAACTCACAAAATATTTTACAGAAGTTACAAGACTATGTATGGAAAAAGACCAGCTACATCAGAAATTGTAACAGCAACATGTTCCTGTACAAAGATTTTTACATCTAAACAACTCAGTCACATTGCAAAAGCATTGTTTTTTCTTTTATAAATATGTGCACAAATTATTTGTATTCTTACATAACAGCCAGCTCAACACATGCCCATCACAGCCTGCCAAGACAGCTCACTTTTATAAAGATACAGAACAAAAGGGAACAATAGTACATAATTGCTTTACAAATGGCTTTAGAGAGTAATTATATCATTAGTCCTGAGTGGTTCCAGCTTCCAAGTGTACTGCCACTAATCTTTTGAATACATTTTTGTTAGGAACTAAGTGGATATCACTAGAGAAAAAACTTGCCAAGCAAAGAGCTCTCCACTGGAGAACTCCATTTCATTGAAAAGGAGGAATTTCCTCCACCCATTGCCCTGGAGACAGCCACAGGAGGAGCACTGACAGCTGCTTCCATGTACAGCTCACAGCAACTCTGCTCCCAAAGCTTTACACCTGGAATTGTATCTGCCTTGATGCAATCATTTTGTGGGCAAGACTTCCTAACAGTGCCTACTGTCAGCTCCTCATCATTCCTCAGATGACTTTGCTGAGGAATATTTCTAACAACACACTTGAGAAACCACTTGACTGCTTGTGTCTTGCTGGGATGAGCATATATTGGGTGGGCAAAGTCTCCCCTGAGGAGAGGGGCTGCAAACTCAAGGCTTCTTCCAGCTGTCTGGAGGCCACCTGACCTACTTCTTCCAAATCAGGGGGTCCATGGCAGACACCCACAAGTACTGGTAGCACAGGTCCTCCTGGTAATCTGGCCCTGAAACTCTCCCCTGGCTCATCCTCCACCTCAAGGCAGGGCTCCAGGCACTCCTGCTGCTCCCACACCAAGGGCAAACTCTACTGCCACCCCCAGCCTGAGCTCCCTGAAGGGCTTGTATCCCCCATTGCAGCAGTCCAGAGTGGGAACATCTCAGCTCGTCCCTGTGAGGCAATGAGGCAACAGAAATAATATCCACAAGTGAGAGCACCTCCCCCAGGAATTGCTGTCCTCTCAACAATTCTTCATTTGGCTGTTAAAATCCTTTAAACAGCAATTAAATAAGATCCCTGGGGTATATCTTCCCCAGTCCCTTTGATCACTGGCTGAAAATGCCTCACATGCACTGTTTAATACAGCTGGTACCTGGCAGGGATGAACAGAGCCATTACATTGTCACACTGAAGCCTCTGAAGCCATTAATGCAGCACAACATGAGCCCCAGTGTCAGGGGCTCAGGCAGGTACAGGGGATGAAGCACAGGCAAACGAAGGTGAAAAATCATTTTGGGGATAGCTGAGCTGAAAGCCTCTCTGCACAGGTCCAGACAGCAACCTGCAGAAATGAGGGTGAGGTCATCACTCAGGTTAGAGACCCAGCTGGGATATTATTTCAGCAATCTGGACTGTTTTGCAGACAAGGCTTTTTTACCTCACCATAATTAAAAGACACCTGAGCAATCCCTGGAAAACTTCTAGCACTGCAGTTGGTTCCCCCTCCTGCTGACAAAATAATACAAACTGTATTATCCAGCCATGCAATGAGGAGCTCTGGAGCTATCCTGGAGGGAAACATCCCTTGGTGTTGAACCAGAGGCAACAGAACCATGTGAAAGCTAAGAAATAATCTACTTGGTAATTACAATTAATAGCATTTACCACTTACTGGGAGCTTTACATTTCTTAAATATTTTCCAAACATTAATTAATTACTAAGGCAGGGGAGGAAATGTCATTGCTTTACATAGAAAAATAAGTGTGTTGTGATACACTAATGATTGTGTATTCCTTGAGCCCTTCCATATGTATAACCAAGGGGTACATATGGGTTTAGCTTATTCTCTGCTGGAGGGGCAGCCAGACTTTTTGGATTTTTATTTTTTTGGTTCACTTACTTCCAGCCTAAATTGCCAAATATGGATTGTTCTGTGAGCTAGAAGTGAAGTTTGGTTTTAGTGTAGACCTGGGCAAATACAGAGTTCCAGAAACCTACATTCTAAATTTCCCAGAGTTTAAAATACCATAATAGCCAAAATTTTTTCCTCAGGTTTCCAAAACAAAGAGACAACACACAGCTCTTGCCACCTCACTGGCCATTCCACAAATCAAAAACACAATTTGCATTGCATAATCACTACTTTCAAAAGTGAAATCCTATACTTAAAAATTTTTTCTAACTATCCAAACAAATGCTTTGAAATTAATAAAGGCTGAGAATCCTAGAAATAATTAGAGATGCTAAAAGCCATACTACCACTTTTCATCAAACTACCAGTGTACTGACAGTGTAACAAAAAAAGGAAAATTACTTGCCTGATCAGAAGATTTCCAAGAGAAAACGTCATGAAACACTGATTTTTTAAGACAAAAAAATTATCCATTCTCAGGGAAACAGCCTAAAGAGAGCAACTTTTATTTTTCTCCATCATTATTAAACATATTTCTAATACTTGGGCACTCATAACTCCTCCAAACACTTCTCACCACTTTTCAAAGTTTTCTTTTTCATTTTTGCATGGATTAGCTCAATCCACCTCTTGTAAGGAGTTCAATTTCCTTGGGAAACTGCTATTAAATCTCCTCAGAATCATCTTCCTTGGCTAAGTCTGTTACAACTGTTATAACCCCAATAAGGCACAGGACATAACTGAGACAAAAAATTTAAAGCCTTTTGCAGAACTCAATCTTTCAGGTTCCACAGAGCTCATCTAAATCCAGGCAGCACCTCAATAGTTTCTATAATGGAATTAACCTGTGATACTGAAAATAGCAAAAGGAATTTCCACCCAGAGCTCCTCACCACAGACTTTTCAACAAGGTGGAAGCTCTAAAACCAAAATGCAATGAGAGTTTTGCTTGTTATTAGTGCCTGAACCCCATGGTGATGGATACTTTATAAATACACAGAACTGGCATGGCTCAGTATCCCTCTTCCTCCTAGTCATCATCTTTGCCCTCAAAAATACTTTGAGAAAAAAAAATTGTTTCCCAGCTTAACAGGAGGGAGAGTATGGTTTACTTTTGTAACTGTCATTTTACTATAAATGCTGATTTTGAAAATCCAATTGAAAATCCAGTACTTTCTGCTTGATCTCATCAGTTTAGATCCTGCTTGACAATCTGAAGCAAATTCAACCTCAACTTTCATGTAAAGACAGAAAGAGAACTGGTGCAATTTAAGGAAGGCACTTTAGAGGAGGACAGTGGTGTCTGACTCACACTTTTAAAGCTTTTATGTGCTAAGCATTCCAGTGCCCTATTTTGTATAGGGTTGTTCAGGTCTGAATTCTAATTTTACCCTTTTGTTCATTTTGTAAGAAAAAAATTTGATAAAACTGACAAGCAATGGCTACATCTGCTCCATTTAAACCAAGGAGGCAAATTAGGGTATTAGGAACTCCTTTAATTCCCTGACTCACCAGATCCTTCAGAAAGTTAAAGAAAACACATGGATCTATTCTCAAAAATTCTTAAGGCTTAACTGAAATAGGAAGCCTTTCACACTTTGAGGTATCTAAATAAAGATGCAAAAAGAAATAAGGAGAGGCTTTTCATCTTCTGAAGAATTCTCTGCATCTTCTGATGACTACCTACCTTTACAGTTCTTGCCCTCCATTTTCCATTTGAGAAATGGAATGTGAGAACAATGTGAGAATACAAGTATCTCCCATTTGAGATGCATCTGTGAGGATGAAGGGCAAAGCAGTTAGATATTAGTGATGAGGAACACGAATGCCCAAGACCTCACAAAAGTGTACTTGCTCAGCAGAGCACCTTCTGAAAAATGGGCTGCTCCATGTGAACAGGCACAAATTGCCCCAGAATATTTTTCTTGATCTCAAATGGCTAATTATTAAAACACTGGTGCTTCCATGCCTGTGAGTCTTGTGGGAGCACAGGCAGCCCACAGCTGCACTCAGCTCCATTCCCACTGAGCAGCACAGGGCTTGCTGCCCTCTCATCCAGAACTCCACAGCTGGGAACCTGGAAGACCTTCCCAGCACGAGTCCATTCCTGGCTTTTTATAACTGAGTGTCAGAGAAGCCTTGTGCTCAAGGCAGCAGTGAAGGAGGGCAGTGCCTGCAGCAGCACACCAGGCTCCACCAGCCACAGACAGGTCCAGGTCAGCAGTGCCCAGAGATGATGGGGTCACTAAAGTGCAGAGTGCTCCAGCTGCCAGCACTGACACAGCAAATCAGATCATCACTTAGCAAAGGCAAACTTCACTGAGGGCAGGGATGGCCTCTATTTCTGTATAGCATTGCTCACTCAACCCAGCAAGGCTGCAGATCACTGATGGCAGCATTTCCCAGGCATGGACCACTCCTACCTTTCCCTTTCTTACACTCTTGCCCTAAGCATCTGCCACCTCCACTCCAGAAAAGACCTTGAGGCTTCTGTCTGACCTAACACAGACACTACATGTTCTAAACCATATCCAAGACAAGAAAACTACTCAGTTTTTCACAGGCTCTCAAACACAAAGATTAAGGGAAAATTAGACAAACTGAGCCTAATACTTCTAATCTACCTCATACAAGATCTCTTTACACATGATCCAACAACAGAAAATGGCATCTTGAGTTGTATCACAAAGGAAAATCTTGTAAAATCCCTTTCAATATCTTGTCAAAATCAGCATGCTCTGTGACTAGACAACTGTCAGGGTGATCTATAGCCCCCAGACAGCACTGTAATATAAACTAAATTGCCTGAGTCACAAGCAATGATAGAGTCATTCCACAGGAAATTGGAAATCAATTCTTGTCATCACTGTACATAACTCCTTTATCAGGGTTCCAGTTGGCCGGTGTAATGCAAGGGAAAGAAGCTGGGAACTGACAATCATGACAAGTTGAACAGTCTACACACACACTGAGGCACAGAAGTTCTGTTTCTGGAATAGCACTTTGCATAGGGTGCATGACAGGTGTGAGCAGCCTGACCTAGTAAAATATCAAAGGTTAATCAAAGGTGTGCTGCATCCTGTTCCATGAGGAGGATGTGTAGCTTGGGTTTGGGCCTGAAAATTGAGACCAGTAGTCTTCTTTGTGCAAAGACTCCTGGCAGAACAGAGGGACAATCTTGCTAAATCTCACACTGGAAGTCTTTCAGACTGGTACTAGGAGATTCCTTCATAATCACCATCCAGGTGCTGCAGAAAGCAGAGCACCAATAGCAGCATTGGCAAGCTAATTCATAAGTTTGGCTCTCTGCAACACTTGTGTCAGGACTCAGTTGTTGGAATCAAGTGATGAAGTCAGTTTTTGTTACAAAGTAGATTTTTAAGCTATGGGAAGAACCGTTAGTTTAACTCTAAAAGTAAAAGGAAATGAAGACTCTAACACAATGTTATTCTTACAGCATACAATCACCCTTTGAGCAATGTTTTTCTGTGTAGATGTTTTACTTGTGTCGCATTTTACCTGGACTCACCAGCTAAATTCATTAAAATGAAGTACCAGATCTGTTTAAAAACAAAAAATGCAATTAAGACAATTCTCTGTGAAATAAGTATTTTCTATTTCCACTTCTTGTGCAAAAGCCAACTCATGGAGCTCCACACACCTAGAATGAAGCCATAGCCATTTCTATACCCGAGATCACTTTCAACTGCTTAATAAGAGATGGATGCAGGAATATGATCAACTCATGCAGTACCCAGCACAGCATGTTCCTTATTTAAATGCTGAAGCCCTAAATTGAAGTAAGGACTCCTTCCAAAATACAAAATCCCAGAATTATTTGGGACATTAAAGATGAATTAGTTCCAAGTCCCTGTCACAGGCAGGGACACCTTCCACTGTCCCAGGCTGCTCCAGCCTGGCCTTGGGCACTGCCAGGGATCCAGGGGCATCCCCAGCTGCTCTGGGCACCCTGTGCCAGGGCTGCCCACCCTCACAGGGAAGAATTTCCTCCTGGTATCTTAATCTAAACCTTCAGGTAACTGGAAAGCTGCAATTAGGTCATCCTGAAGCCTTGGCTGAACTCTGCCTTTCCTTATAGGAGAACTGCTCCAGCCCTCTAGTTAACTTGGTGGCCTCCTCTGGACTTGCTGCAGCAAACAGGACAATGTGCTGGGGAGCCCAGAGCTGGGGGTCTCAAGAATAGTTTAGTACAAAGCATTCTGCTTAGGTGTCACAAAGTTTGCTTCCCTATTCTCTGACCTGCTTGGAGAAGGTGTGGTTTCTTCACATAACAAAAATTTACTATGAGACTAACATTGGGGATTCCTCTTCATGAGAGCTAAAAAGCAGGGAGCATGGAGCAAACAAGCAGCAACTGACCCCCATGCACCACAGGGACCTGCAAAGCCTGGCACACACAGCCAAGGGGCTGGGCATGCCCTGACAGCTCTGCTTTAACACTGGCTGCAGCAGTGCCTGGCACTAGTCAGGCAAATGGAGAGCCAACAAGCCATCAGCAAACAGCTGAGAAGTTAAATGCTATCATCTTGGGTTAATTAGCTGAATTTAGTTTACATCAGCCACTGATCTTTGTGTGTGACACTGTTTATTTTCTTGAAAGTAGGCCTGGACAAAGAACTCATTCATAATCAACTTTTGAAGCATATGAATATTTTTCAGCTCATCTGCCTCACTATTCACAAATACGGTCGTTCCACATTTGTTTTTTGTTTTTCAAGTAGTTAGGAAATGAATGCACATTTTGTGGTGGGATAATTGCAAAATTTAAATAATTTGTGATGATAAATGCACCTCCCTTTCTTTTTCTGGAAAAGCGAGTGGAAATCCACAATATCCCTGAAAGATGGCCACCTCCACTGATAAAGTCTTACTTGCTTTTAATTACACTATCCACCCTTAATGATATGCCATTATTCTCTAAACCATTACAAAATTAATCTGGTAGATAGAAATTTAGTCAGATGTTTGTTTAACATCATTACCCACTTTTGAGTCCATGAGTCAAAGGAAATGGGGTTTTAATTAAGGCCTGTAGAATAAGAAGGGCATGAAAGCAGAACATTTAATTTGCAGAACATAGTTGCACAATGTGTATTCCTTCGTGGCAAAGCCAGCATGAGAAGTTCTTGCTCAACTCCACCTCTCCTTTCTTGCCCTCATTAAAATGCTGCAGTTTTCTGCTCTTTCTCTCAGTTGTACCAATATAACTGCATGCTGTGATAAATGTTCATCACTGAAATCATCTGGAGTATCATTCACTATCCCTGCAAAAGTATTGGTATTCTTTTATTTGCTTCCAGTACAGTTCCATAAACACCACACTGTGAGAGCAGCAAATGCTGACCTGGAAAGTGATTTGATCTGCACAAAACACAACTCAAGGATCAGTGTCCATAATGTACCATTGCATTAATAATGTCCTGGTTTGTTCTGGACTGGTACATGGACCTAACAAATTAATCCAGTATGATCAGCTTCTTCTTTAACAGCACTGTACAAACCACCACCTCCCAAAAGTTCACACTGGAGTACACTGGGTTTGAAAGGACCAAGACTAAAGCCCACCCAAGTCCAATACCAGGATGACACTCATAAGTTAGGACATGTGGGTTGTCTGGTGGCTCACCATTTTTTTTTTTTTGACAGTCTGAGTTTGAAAATGCCAACGAAGATTTCAGCCATCACAGAAAGATGTGCAGCATTAATGGCACTGAGGAAAAGTGGCCTGCTCAAACTAGAGATTTTGCAGTAGCAGATATGTCATTCTTCACCTGCACTGATGCACACACAGCTACCAGAAAGCACCAAGATTAAAGAATTGATAAGTGGTGACAAACACAAATGGATTCTAGAAAAGCTGCAGAAGTCCACAGAGAATGAAAAGTTCTCTGCCAACAGCATCTGTCAGGCAGCAGTTGCAGAGCTTTAAGCATCTTGCAGCAAGTCAAAGGCAGCACTGTATTGCTTTGTAGGTTGCACTATGCACAGACAGAAGGGAAGAAGCAATCCAAAAAGCACCAGAGTGTTAGAAACAGCTCAGGCAAGAGATAGTAATTACCATTTACCTTATGATAAACTAACTGCAAAAGGATCCCATGCTTCTAATTATCATCATTACTGGATTTCATCCACACCCGTCCTGTCCCTCTCCAAACCAAGGTTTAACTTACAGCAGCAGTTAAAAAATCCTGGACTGAACTGCACCTAACAAAATTTTGCAAGGCATGAATCTTCTCTACAACGGTCTTCATAACCATGGGAAGATACTTTAATCTCTGCAATAATCCCCTTTAAAGGAGATTACTGAAGTGAACAGTCATGATTGAACAGTAACCAGTCTCCTTTTTGTTTCAGTCCTTAATTTGGACACTTTGTTAACTGCTAGTTACTGCTGAAGCACAGCGAATTTTGCTTGGTAAATCACTTTAAAGACTGTTTCTCCATATCTTAAAACGTCTGAAACAGAGGTTAGAGAAACCAATAAACTTAAAAGTATGGAAAGCACAGTCACAGAGAAACCTTTTATCAATGCACAGCATTGCAGTGAGACACATCCCAACATGAAAAAGTAATTTGCATGTTTACTGATGCATTGTGGATATTTGTTCAAAGCCTTTAACATAAGCTGTTAGTTACACAGCCCTGATTCATTTAAGTTTTCAAAGTTTTAATTAGTTCTGAGAAAATGTTTTATGTAGGAGTCATAGGTTGCCGTGAAGCAGCAACTTCCCTTCTTTCTTCATGTGACTCAAACCCTCATGGGAAAAGTCCTGCCTATTAGACTTGGGCCAAGTCTAATACACAAAAAACAGAAAGCTGCAGCACTGGCTGTCATTCAGCAGCCTGCAGTTTTTTGCATCCAAACTACTTTACAAAGACAACACACTTATACACATTTTGTGGCTTAACCCAATCTGCAGAGAAATGAAGTCATTTCTTATGGACCAGTAGACATCATAACAACCAGGAAAAGAAAGAGAGAGAAGAAACCTCCCAGCAGCAGAGGTTTCCCAACAGTCAGAAGAGCATGGCTGTGGCAGTGTGAAGGCCAGCAAGATGAGCAGGTGAGCAAGGCCCCTCTTCAAACCTGTGCCTGCATGTCCAAGAGCACAGAAGGCTGCAGGTGGGAGCAGAGCAGCTCACATTCACCCACACATCAGCACTGACAGCTGCTCTGCTCTGGCCCTGGGACAGCAGGATCCCTGCCCTGCACTGACCCTGGGACAGCAGGATCCCTGCTCAGCTCTGACCCTGGGACAGCAGGATCCCTGCTCTGCTCTGGCCCTGGGACAGCAGGATCCCTGCTCAGCACTGACCCTGGGGACAGCAGGATCCCTGCTCAGCACTGACCCTGGGGACAGCAGGATCCCTGCTCTGCTCTGGCCCTGGGACAGCAGGATCCCTGCTCAGCACTGACCCTGGGGACAGCAGGATCCCTGCTCAGCACTGACCCTGGGGACAGCAGGATCCCTGCTCTGGCCCTGGGACAGCAGGATCCCTGCCCTGCACTGACCCTGGGGACAGCAGGATCCCTGCTCTGCTCAACACTGACACTGGCACAGGGGGTTCATTTCTCTGCTCAGCCCTTACACTGGCACAGGGGGTTGGTTCACTGCTCTGCTCAGCTCTCATTCTCTAACAGTTAAACTGCAAATTTCTTAAAACCTGAGTACTACTTGAGCCCTCACAGTCAACTGCAGTTGAGATGTTTTAAACAAGCACTAATTGCTCACAGATTAACCCCTAAGCATAGTTAAAGGAATTCAGTAGGGATGCAAAGAGCTGAGCTGGAAAATTTAAGTTACCACTGAGTTACCCAAGTGCACAGAGTCTGAAATATCCTTAATTACCTACATCCCTCTGTCATTGCTCTGTCCTTAAGAATCACACCCAAAAAAAGGAACAGGGTAAAAAAACCATGTCACTGGGTCTCTCCTTATATATAGCAAGTGAAACCAATCATTTAAGACTATGCTCTGCTTATGCAGCTCTTCACATTGTTCTGCTGAAAGCAATATGATGACAAGTACTGAATGCCATGGCAGGACTTACAAACTGCTGAAGAAAACACTATCTACTACAATGCCATGACAAATGATGGTAGCTAAACCATTCATATTTACCAACCAGGATCACACAGATGGTCAATTGTTGAAGCTTGGCTGAGGGGTTTTGCTTGCTAAGCTGCTCTAGCATCTTCATTCAGGTTCTTAGGAATAAATGCCAAAAGGTCCCCCTGAACAAAGACCAGAAGATTGGTGTTTCTAATTATTTTGGATGTTTTTGATTATCGAGCCTCTTACAGGGGTGTATCTCTCTCATGTTCAGAAGCCTCACACTAGGAACTCTCCTTGAAAGTTCTAAAAACTCAAATATGTTTCATGAAAACTGTATTCTCTTTTTGAGAATACAGCATTTTCCAACATTGTTTAAAAAAAAAAAAAAGTCACTGAATAGTATACAACCAGCTACAGCTACTATCCTGACCTATTATCCTATTCCTCTGGGCACTTTGGGGGAAAGTAATTTCATTGTGCTTCTCAAACATGTTAAAACAAACTTTCTCTATGCTGTCCTTGACTTGGCCACTCTGGTTTTGTGCAGTCCCCTTTGTCAGCAGCAGCTCAGCTCTTCCATGGCAAAGAACTGGCTGGATTTGGGGACTGTGGGAGGCAACACACACTTCCCCTGCTCTGGGAGACTGGGCTGCTCTCAGCAACTGGAGACAATTTGCAGTTCCCCAGACAGAGTAGGTCTTTGTGGCTATCAATAATCTCACTCCTTTTTCCCCAAAGGAAAAGGACTACAGAACTGTTTTTCCTTAAACCACCACATGGTTCAGAGTCTCTTTTGAACCCTTGCACAAGCAGGACACAACAGCCAGTTTTTCAGTATGAATTTCCATGATTTATTTCTAGTCTCACCTGAAATTATGTCAAACTGGTCTTAACTGATTTATGTCAAACAGTCACAAATGGGGCTGGTGGAAACAAACAATAGCCACAGGGAAATCACACCCAAACCAGGCCCAGATCCCAGGCTAAGGTTACAAAAGAGAAACCATTAGCTTAAAAACTAGGAGTCACAAAATAACAGTGAGTGAAACCCTTGAGAGCAAACCACCGAGGAAGAAGTCCATCAGAAACAGTGAAAGAACAGCTGCACATGAGGGTATTTCAACAGACCACCACTCTATAATACCCCCAGATTGGTCACTGCTACTCTAATCACAGAAAGTGAGCACAGTTAGAAAAGCAAAATCAGGAGCATGCACACAAGATGACTCTGCTGGCACTGCACAGCTCATTGTTTTAGTCACAACTGACAACTCCACTGATGCAAATTAAATGCAGCTGCAAGACTCAAAAGGATAAGATGGACAAAGTGCTGGGGAAAAGAAACAGAAGAATGAAATTCAGCAGTCGAGTGTTATGCATGAAAGGATATTTAGTGAACATTTCAACATTCATCTTTGGTTATTGGAGGAAAACCAGAATGAACATCTAAGATTTAAATAAAAATTAATGAAAAATAAAGATGTGAAAAAGCCACTCATCTGCACTAATGGCTACTAAGAGGTTTTCTGTACCAAGCAGATACTTGTATCACTTGAACTCAGTGATAGCCACAGTCTTGATACTTCAACAATAAATGATCACTGAAAACGTTCAGAGTTCCAATGATTCTCCTAGACAGATTTTAGAGTCTGCAGGCATTTATCTCAACTCAGTAAAGCAAGTACAACTGTCTTTTGCTATATCAAAAACTGAAAAGCTGCCAGCAATACTTATGCATACTACAGAAAACATTCTGCATGACTTCCATCTGGTATTCATCAATCTAAGTGGATGTAAGGTTGGCATATGTTGCTGTTCTTCCACAGCCTAGAGAAAGTAATCATCTTGCCCTCCTTGATGCAAACAGCATATTTTTGCATGAAACAGATTTTTTTATTAAGTAGTTTTTAACAATCTATCACACTTGTATTTAGGAGAAGGTGTGATGGGCATTTCTACTGGATGGTATTCTGTCTAGTTTTCCCAAGGAAGAATTCTGTCTACAAAGGGAGACAAGGAATCAGACTACAAGGCACAAGGTGGCTAGCACCACTGAAATATGTGAGCCTGTTCTTCTGTCCATGGAGTGGAAATCCTCTGAACAAAAACTAAAATTTAAACACACTTTGTCTTCCATCATTACTAATGGTAAGTTTGCTGCAAGTCTTAAAAGCCACATGGCCAAGCTAAATTTTCCCAAGATTAAGGCAATAAAATCTCAGGGAGATTCTAATTTCTCTACATTAACTCACTGAGAGTGTAGACCTTCTGGCCAGCTTTGTTACAGAGGAAAGCAGTTGTGTCCATGTGATGTTAACTGCAGAGGTGTATTTGCCAAAATATGGACTCAAGGTTTAAGGGATTAACACAGCTGGATCTCTAAACACAAAGCAAATGGATGAGCTAGCTGAAGTCTTTTAAAAAAATCCCACAAGGGTTCAAACTGACTGATAAACCTCTGCTACAGCCAGAGAACACCAAGCAAAGCCCAGTGACCCCATGGCAAGACTCTCACCTGAATGGACACAGCTCAGGGGGTGAACACAGAGCCTGCTCAAGTTTCAGCAAGCACATGTGTAGCAGAGCTTGCTCTGCCAAGGAGGCACAAGCTTGGGGATTGGCATTTTTTCCCCTCCTTTCTTGTTGATTTTGAAACTATTGATATTAAATAAATTAAACAAGGAACCCTAGACAATTCTAGGGGAATAGAAAAGGAATTCATCAACTACTAAAAACTAGAACTAGGAAAAAAATTTCTCAGTATTTTAGATTCTACTGAATACAGTCTTTTTTTCCCCTCTCATTAATATTTTCTTTGACTCTGCTCAGTCCCAATCCTGCTCTTTTCATTTCATGGATTAAACTCCTTGAAAATGAATGAAAAACACACAAACCCAAAGAGCAAGCTGGCAGCAAAATTGTACCAACTGCAGGGAAATATAATAAAGCTTTCAACATCACCAGCCATAAACAATGCAGTAAGGATTATTTCTAATGCTTTGCATTTCACAAGAATAATTTTTCACCAGTATTGTTACTGTGATGTATAGAGGGAATACAGTAACACACACAATAGGTGTTTAGGTAGAGAAGAAGAGAAGAATTCTTTAGTTTATTGTTGATTTTGTATATATAAGTTTTTGGACAGTAATCAGAGATTGGACAGAGAAGTTACTTCGCCATCCCCACTGGTCACTTGAGAAGTTTATTAGGTGATATCTTTTTACAAAGGAATGCAAACATGACTCTTGTTTATCTTACAATTCATGAGAACTGACTCCATTATACTAAAACAAATCAGAAGGTTTATTTTCAAAAACAACACAGTATGGCCAGAAAGTGTGGTATGGAGGAGACACCAGTGTGGCAAACCTGATGCAGATAGACTTTCCTGGCCTTTCCTGCTTTCCCAGAGGGAGCAGTGTATTTATCACTATAGGATATACTTCACACATTTATATACAAATATTTATTTTTGAGAAATACAGACTCTGCTGAGAGACTAGACTGGCAAGAGAGAAACCAATTTATCTAAAAGTAAGCTTGCAGAGCACAAGGAACTGCCACACCCCAGACACCTGAGCCAGCTCATTCTGTCTCCTGTTAGGAGTTTTTTATTCCTCATGCCACTCCTCCTTTTCACAGTCCCAGTGTGAACTCCCCTTTCCCAAATGACAGCTCATAACATTTTAGTTAAGGTCCTACCAAGAAAACAGACAGTAAGTGCTATCATGGCCAAGCCTTATCCAAGTTCTAAATAATATATGGAGAAAATGTTAAGCTGTCAGAGCCCTTTCCATGAAAAATACAATTGTTTAACAGAAAGTGCTCATAACAGAAGAGGAAAGTTACAGTCACCTCACTGCCTTATCTGGGGAGATTTAGATTTAGTCTGCTGTTGGCAGGTGAAGGTGAAAGGCCTCCAAGAAAAGAAAAGCAGAGATTCCAGCTGACAATCCTAAAAAAATCCCCACCAAAACCCAAAAAAACTGCAGAGAGTCAGATTTAAGGGCACAAGAGAACCATAAAGTCCTATCCCTTGCAGCATGACACAGCTTCAGCAGTGAATTCCTGCAGCAGGAGCACCACGTTTGGTTCAATATGACTATTTCTTTTTGAAATTAAATAATTTAAACTCCTCAATAGGAATGGCACTCTAAGGGTTAACTTGTTGATAAAATTTCCTACCAAGCTTATCGTTTCAATACAAGAAGTTTCAGATTCCATGTCAGTGCAAACCCAGCCCAGTGACAGCAGAAGCCATTTAGGAGTAGAACCAAGGCCAGGTTGGTTACCAGCACCAGTATTTCCCTGGGGGATTTTTGGGATTGTTTTGGTTTGTGGTGGTGGTTGCTGTTTTTTAAAGCAGAAACATCTTCAACCATGAAAATCATCTTCCAACAGCAGTTCTCAAACTGGTCCAGCTGACAGCAATGCCTCTGAGGGGAGAACACAACTGCCTGCAGAGGGGGGGCTGTGCTGCTCCAGCATCCCTGCTCGAACCCAGGTGATGCAGATCTTGGTTTTCCACCTCTCTCAGGTCCCCAAAAAGTCCTTCTCCTTTTACAAGACTCATTTTCAAAGGCTTACATGTATATGAACCTGAGAAAAGGGGTCAAAAGGTAATTTTCATACAAAGGTGGGACTCTTTCATATACAGACAACTTCCATAACCAACAACTTCTCCCATAACTCTGGGAGGAAATCTACCTAAGGGGTTTATTTTTACCATATCAGTGCTATGGAACACAAAAAGAAGCACTACTGATTTCAGTTATGTCCATTCTTCTGTTTACAGCAGGATAGCTTTCAGTAAAATGATTTGGAACAGGAGCAATGTTTTATAGCAGTATCACATTAATGTTTCAGAGACTAATCATGTCTTATCAAGCCATGAGCATTGAAAAGCCAAAAACACAAAAATGGAAGCTGTGTCCTCAAACTGCATATTCAGCAATCTCTTTAAATGTACTTTATTTTTACATCAGACTGCTGTACAAGTTCAGTTGTGTATTCTCTAGAACCAATTAAGTCATAATAACTTGACATCTCTCCATGATTCTCTTCTGTTTTGCCACCTACATTTTACATCAAAAAAATAATATAAAAGCAAATAAAAATCTGTGAAGGTCCTTTTAACCTTGACAGTCTGTCGTATTGTGAAACTCAGAATAGATCAAGAATTTCTCTTATTTTCCAGTCTTGCCTCTCATTCAAATACACAGATTTAAACATTTACATGCCTATTCATAATTCATTGGAGCATTTGCCACTCATGACATAAGTACAGGTCTAGCCTGCAGGGAAAACAATGATTAATAGTTGACAGACAGCATTCCAATTAGTCATTGGGAAGAACATCCATGGCATTGCTTGGTTCTTTGGTGCCAGTAAGCTCCAGTAGGGAAGTCTGACATCAAATATGTCATCCAGAAAAATACACTGCTTTCAAATAACAATAGCAGTTAGATCAGAGACTGACTCTCTCTCCCAGTACATACCAGTAGGTAGAATTATCTTTAAAAATGTCCCAAAATATATGAACCCTTTAAGAAGGCTGGTGAGGAAAGCTGTGCTCAGAGTTCTCTTGCTGCCACTGGGACATGTTTATTCTGCTTCAGAAGACATGTGCCAGACTGTATTTTGTGTTTCAAGTTTCAGTGTTAAGCATAGAGAAAAACAGTGGAGCCAGGAGAGGCACAGGAAAGTTGTTGTGCAAGAGGAGAATGCCACTCTGGCCACCTTTGCAACTCAAGAGGACCCTGTAATGAGAAGCCCCTGTTTCTCTCAGCTAATTCAGTCACAACAGGGTAGCCCAGCCAAATGCCATCTTTGGCATCCCAGTCACAGACTGTTGATCCTTAGATTAACAGAGTAGAAAACACAAGCATCTCCTCCATCAGGAAGCCTTGCATATCTCCAGATTGGGTTTACTGAATAAGCCTTTTGCTCCAGGATTGTGTTCATCTCCATGATTCTCCTTCCAAGATGTTGTGCATCTCCAGCCCAAATGCAGACTTTGGAGATAAATTAAAGCCTAAATTTGCTTATGCTCTGTAGACTTAGAGCAACACAAAGCATTCACAGAATCTCAAAAGGGACAATAAAGATGATCTACCCCTCTGCCATGGGCAGGGACACCTTCTACTACAACAGGTTTCTCCAAGCCCTGTCCAGCCTGGCCTGCCATTTCAAGGGACATTTTCCAATAAAAAGTTCCAAAATAAATCAAAGTAGGTATTAGTCAACCTGGGTGCCAGGAGTGCTATGATGTTTTTTCTTCCCATTTCCCCCACATTTTTAATTAAGATGGCACAGCCTGTGCTGCATCCCATGCCACAGCCATGGTCAGAGGCTGTGCAATCCTGCTGTTCAGACAAGTACTGGACCTGCTCCAGTTTCCAGTTACATATGGTCATGATTACCAGCTTGCTTTGGAAAGCACAGGGACTCTGAAAAGAGCACGTTTGGAAGAGGTTTCTCATTTTAAAACATCTCTCTATTACATTGAACGAGTTTCACACTCAGAGTTTTCAGTGTATTCTTGTACTCTGCATCACGTTTTTCTAGGATTTTAGTAGAGAATATTTGTGCCTTCTTCTGAAGGATCAAGAATTTATGGAATTTGATATACAGCCTGGCCAGTTTTTAAATCAAGTCCCTTCTGTCTGGACAAGAGGATAGAGAAAAGGGAAGAGCAAAAAAAATTTGACAAATACCAACAGCCACCTTCATTCAAATAAAAAGCATGTTATCTTCCTGAATCTATTATGCTCAATCTTCATGTTAATGTATAAGCACAAATGTATAAACAGAATTGGGCATTAACTGACAATTAGATTTTTTTTTTAATGGGAAGGACATGAGGGATTTTGTTATTAAGGAAGTTAAACCCTAACATCTGTTTTTAATTCTACCAGCTTATTTGTCTGTTTATACCTGCAGGCTTTCAAGACGTCATTCAACACTGCTAATTAAAGCTGACAAATTTTGTTCACTGTGATGCTTCCTTGTATGCCTGCAAGGCTCTTCCTCCTGTCAGTGCTGTCACTGTGGGTGCCACTGCTGCTTGATGGAGAGATGACAAGGGGTGGGGTGCCCCTGCAGGGCTGAGAACAGGTTCACCTTGTCACCTGCCAGACAGAGGAGAGAAGAAGTGATGGATGGCAGAGACCATTGCTCTGGCCACATGCTTTTGTCTCTCCTCCAGGCTTGGTCAGAATCATCCAGTTTTCTGCCATGTTTAACTTAAAATCCATGGCAATACTCTCTAGTGTGTTACTAAAATGCCACAGAAACGGGACTCCCATTTAATAACCCACTGCAGACAAACACACAGACTGTTTCTCTCAGCAGTGAGAAGCCCAAGGGCAGCAATGCCCTCAGGAAATCTGCTATTTGTGCTCCTGTCAGAGGAGCACAACGCTGACTCAGGAGAGCAGCAGCAGCTCACATGGGAGTGGGCTGTGCCTGGGAAAGCATTTGCAGAAGCAGCTGACTTGGCTCAGATGAAATGCTAGAAGCCACAAGAACCAATGACAACAAGTTTATTCATCACTTCAAATCCTGGACTGCAGAGTTCATAGATCCAAACACAGACACTATTAGCTACTAATTTGCATATGTTTTTCTTTAAAACCAACAAATGATTCCCATGTCACACAGAGAATGCTGGTGAAAGGTCAAGCAAGCAGGCCAGGGACAGCCCATTATACAATCCAGGCCTCTGAGCTCAGCACCACATACACCTTTCAGTGCCCTGCACACAGGGGCACCAGTGGAGCAGGCTCATGGGTGACTGCTGGGATCCACACTGGACTGTGCAGGCTGCAGGTGAGCCAGGAGAGAACCCAGGGAGGGAGTGAGTCAAACAGAAAATTTCCTTATCTCTCCTCACAGAAGAGTTTCACAACCAGAACAGAACTTTTATTTTTCTTTTCCCATTTTGGAATGACCAGCATGCTTTTCAAGTGTATTTTTAAAGCTGTTAGAGTCTAGAAGAGGGTTTTTATTTCCCAGGTACACAGTGCTCAGTACCTGGGAGCCTGGCTCCCTGGCTGAGGTGTCTAGACATCTCTGCAGTAGAAATAACAGCACAGCACAGCACTCTATTGAATCCACTAGTTTTAGCATCAGAATTCATTTCATGCCCCAGGTTGCCATAATCAAACACATCTGTTGTATGAAAATTATCCACTGCCAACTTGAGAGCAAAGCAAAATATCTCCAATTTATCTGTGTTCTCAAGATAACTTTACCTCCTAAAGGACTACATTAAACAACACACCCCTCAACATCAGCACCACTGCTTTAGTCACTCCAAAACTCACATGACATCTAAAAATCCACTTTGAGGAGAGATGGACTTAAACTGGGAATGGTAGCTTTGACAGCAATATTCCAACAACTACTACACTGCATGCTAAGAATATATAAATTATGTATTCCAAATGCTGTCACAGAAATAGATTAAAGCACTTCTCTCAATCCTCTAAGAAGCAAAAACAGTCACAGAGAAAACAACTGTTACTTTAAGGCAGTTTTTAGCTTCATTTGTCTAAAGCTACACTTTCATAGTTCAATACACAAAAACATTATGACACATATGCAAATCTGGTATTTTCATGCAGGAAAGGTGAAATCCCTATATATGAAAGGTTGAAGTCTGATCTTTAAAAGAAGCCTGCAGCTGGTTTCTGTCATCTTTCTTTCTCTCCTTGTTTCAATAAGCAGACCCACAACTTAAGGAAAATTATAATTTCGTCCACAGGAGAAAAAGAACAATAGACCTCCCCAGACTGAGCCAAGAATTCACCTCTTCTCTGGGAGAAAAGACTCTGGCACTTCTAAAGAAAAAAGGGAGAAGGGCAGAAATAAAATCAGATCCTTCAGGTTTTCAGCTACAAAATTTTGCTAGTAAATAGTAAGAAAATAAGAGGTAATCACATAAAAGTATTTCCCACTAATTCAAACACATTTCCTTTCCTGCTTTCTTTCCTCATCTAGTATTTTCTTTAGTTACTGAATTGAAGTGGAAATTTTTTTACAGCTTCTACTTCTGCTCTGTACAACAGAAGTAAATATTCTTTCTTTTCATTCTTCCTCATCACACTTGTAACATGACTGCTGTATGGTTTTCTTCAACCTCAAGTCTAAAAGACACCTTTTCCCTATTTATGCTACATCACTCAGGTCCAATAGGCTAAAAGCACATGAGCCTTCTTTTTTAAAAAATAAAGATATGCAATTTACTCTACTGGTTTGGGATGCAGAGAGCCTCTGACTCCCTCTTTGAAAGGTAAAGCTTATGCTGTCACAGGGTGTTGATCCCTTGAACTCTTCTCTTGCTGTGGCTCTGTTCTGTCACATTCCCTTCTCCCAGCACATGCACTTTAAGAGCTCTACAAAAAAAACCCTTCAGGCAACAGCAGCCAACAGAGCACCAGCAGCAAGCAGCAGCATGGACAAGTGCATCCAGCAGCTAAAATTAAGCTCTCCAGACACCATGGAGTTATCAAGTTATTAAGCTTCAACTGCAACAAACCCAAATGAAGAGGGCACAGAGAAGGACACCCATGACCCAAATCCTCAGAACTGAGAGCTCACCCCTGTAAGGGTACACAGGACATCCACACACAAACCTCAGGACAGGTTGCTCTAAGTGTATCCACTAGAAAAAGTTAAAGGTTGCAGAAAAAGTTTCTTAAAGAGATGTATTTAAACATCTAAAATGCATCAAAATTAACAGAGACTAAAATTTTATCAATAAATCCTCACAAACAAAACAGTCTAGAGGAGGCAATAGAACACCATCAAACTACTCCATCATTTCAGCAATGCTTTGGGGATGTGAGTGCACTGCATTTCCTTTTAAAATGCTGTGTTGCCTAATTGAAATGCAGCTCGTGTTGCACCCAGGCTTACTTCTGGATCACTAAGAAATTGGTCCGATTTGAAAATGTCAGGATCTGGTTAGCAATTCAAATGACCATGGTGGTAATTACAGCTTCCCATGTTCCAGCATGTTGCACTGCATCAAAACTGACACAAATGCCTAGTTTTATAATATCACAGCATGGAAATAAATGTCCAAAATGATATGAAAATGTACTAGTAGGAGATTAATAACTGTTATTCTACGAAGAAAGATGGCTCTTTTCTACCAGTATATTTTTTTAAAATGTTCTCTGATAGCATCTTTCCTTGAAGAAAACTGGATTATATTATCACTCATAAGCTATAATCGTTTCTGTCAGCACCAGTCAGAAGCTTTGACAGAAGAGAGGAGGAGAAATGGAATGGGTTGTGGGGAAAATAGTGCAATCTTATTTATAAGCCCAGAGAGAGACTACTTAAAGGTTCCCCTCCAGCATTTTGTTGTCTCTCCCACCCAGCAGACTAGAACAGTTCAAGTGTTTTATTTTTGATCATAAAGTGGAAGAACTCTGTGGATAGGGAGCAATGCATCATGAGCCATGTGCACAGCTCTACAATCTGTGGTACCAATGTGTCATTTTGAAATATGGGCCTAAAGGAATATGCATAAGGAAAACTTTCCCTCTTTTTCAGGGAAGAAAGAGGAAGAAAGGTCTTTCCAAGTCTAATATGCCCCCAGAAGTCTGCTTATGACAGAAAATAAGTAAAGCAAGCAATGTCTGTAATAGTTCTCTTGTGCAGCAGCCAGCTGAGTCACTGATCTGTCTTCTAGCTGTGGAATGGTTAAACAGAGATCAACACTTGGTCCTGCTGCACTATTTTGTCATCTGGCAGATCACACACACTCTCTAGCCATGACTGAGAGCACCATGAACACAGCAGTGCAATGTCACCATCTCAGGCTCACCTGAGCCTCAGGAAGGCCCATGCTTTCTCTGCAGTCTTGGATTTTCTTTGCACCTGACTAACAGGTTGGGTGTCCTGTGTTTACCCACAAGATTAACATGGATAAACATTTATTAACATGTACTGGACAATACCCCCTCCTGTCCCTAGCAGTGCTGCTTTTTCATGGGATTTGCTATTTGTTCTGAGCAGCATCAACACCATTCCCTGTAACTGAGCACAGAACAGGGAGTGATGCCAGAGCTGCAGGTCCCTCAGGACATTACCCTCACTGTACCCTGCTCCTGACCCCAGAAGGAACAATTCTGTCTACGCTGTCCATGCTTCTGGTCTCCCTTGGCCACTCCACACTCTTAGACCAAGATGGAAGTTCTTTAAATCACCAGGGAAGGGCATCAGAGAGCTGATGGAGAGTAGATCACCTTGATGAGATAAATCAGGAGGGGTGAGAAGGGGAAACTGATGCTTCACACACTTTGTCCTCTGACTCACAGGAAGATAAGAAAAAGTGCTGACAAGTAGAGTGTTTCCTCCCATAACCCTAAGGCCAGATTAAAATCTAACAGCAGTGAACTAGACAAACAAACACTCAGTTGTTAAGGTTAGGAGGTGCTGTGGACACTTACGGAAAAATATGCAGGTTTCTGCCTTGAGGAAGAAACACTCTGCAGGAGATGAATCTTTCCTCTCATACAGTGTTGAACAACGTGGCTTACACTGATGCCCTTGCAACCATGATAAGCACAGAAAAAATCCCCAAAGGTAAGTGAACCTTCAGGTGTCCATTTTATTACACCAGGCCCTCTAAGCTCTGGCTGTGGCAACAGACATACATCCTCACCTCTGCCACTGTCTTTTGTACACCCTGCCTCAACTTCTCCAACTCTAAACAAATGTACACCTGTTTTTCTTCTTTAATTATATACTTCCAGAGAAACAAGCTGTTGCATATAGGTAAAGCCTTACAAAAGGAAGGCCTTGTAAAACCATGGCTAAGGCCTGTTACTTCAGCTAAGTAGGAAATGATTGTGGGGAAGTGACTTGGCTGAATTGGAAGTAGAAAACCAAGTTATAAAACCATGATGTGCTCACATCGTGGTTTATGGTGACTGGTTGAATGACATTTGTTGGGCTCAAATGGAATGTACCTGGTAAGAGGCCTAACTGTTTAAAAAGGCCTGGTTTTGCAATAAAGGGCTCTCCCTTGCACCTGTGTCAGGACTCTGCATCACTCTGGACCCTCACAACAAGCACCATCTTCTCTTACAACAAAAGATTGAAGTATTTTATCTATACATCACTTGTGAAGTACAGCTACCATTGAGACACAGTAATCAAATTTAATTAACTCTGCCAAGACACAGAGAAATCACAGCTCAAGCAGCCTGTGTCATATCACTGCTGGGTAAAGAGAGCACATGATCTTAATTCACTGTCAAGTGACCAACACACAACCCTAAAGGCTTATTGCTCTGTATCAAGTACAAGTGCAAGAGTTAAGGGGATGAAAATTCTCCTAAGGACTTCAAAATTGTGTGATGACCTGATCAAAACTTCCAGTTGATGGTGGTTGGACTGGACTATGGATTGCACTTCAAGGACCTCCAGATATATATAGATATATAAGGAAATGAAAAGTATTTCCATGCTGGGGGGAGACTGTAGCAAGTCCAGATGCCAAAGACTTCCCTGAACCGCAAAGTCCTCTGTCACTAAACACCACACAAACTCAGCTGACATCTTTTTTCTTCAGATTTATTTACTACTACTGTTGCATCTTACGGTATTTTGCACCTAATTTCTATGTTATTGAGAACATAACCAAATTCAAACCTCTTACTTACATTTAATGAAAATATTACAAGAAACAATGAGTACTGAAAGCATTCAAGACTAAGATACATAAAAAGCAAGAATCAATTGAGAGCAGCAGGAGATATTGGCTGCCTACCTTATTTCTTCCCAGCTAAAGAGGTGCTAATACTTAATACCACCCTGAGAATGTGTTCCAGCATTTTCAGCAGGGAGGTAAACTCTTCAGAGAATTGACTGTTAACTTTGCAGATCCTTCCAGACTTTGGAGGCAGAGAACTACAGCAAAAACTGCAAAACAGGTCCAGCCTAGCAAGGCATTATTGCTACACTCAGCCAATCCTTTCATCCCAGCTTAGCAAAAAGTGTCTTACTATGGTATGACACAAAACACCATAAGAACTTAAACTTCTCTGATTCTTAAAATAACCCTCAAAAATATACCAGCCAGTGACTACATTAATTCCAGAGGGGAAATAATGAACTGCAATTCTACCAGAATCACACAAACAAACAAACAAAAACAAACAAACAAACAGTATTTTTATCTAGGAAGAAACCCCACATCTTACAATCTTACATCAAATGTATTTCTTCCTCTACAAATAGGCTGCTTCTATCCAAAACCCAAGGTCCTAGTCTACAGCTGGGACACCACAACATAGTGACTGAAGACAAACCCCAGGATCTCTGCTGAAGCAGTGGTGCTCTGCAAAAGGAAGCATGCCCATGTGTCACAAGATTATTTAGAGCATTTTTTTGTCTTTAGAGCATGGGAAGGAATAAGCAAAAATACTCCAGAGTCATTTTTGCTGGGAATATTTTGGTGAACAATGAAGCTCATGAATTCACAGTGAGACAGTGAACCAGTGCAGAGATTTACAATAGTTTGTAAGGCATCTACAAGCTCTCTAACTCTTCTTCTTCTTCAACATTTATTTTTAGATGTTTAATAGTGATTTTAAAAAAATAACTACAGGGTTAGCAACGGACCCTTTTGGATTTGTATGAACCTGAATACTGTGTATACTGCATTACAAATGCAACAAATATGGCATTACACATTTAAACACAAAAAAAGAAACACATTCACATTGCCTTATGTGAGAGATTCTTTTTCTACTGCAAAGAGCCAAAACCTGAGCTTCTTCATTCAAGCAAACTGTCACACAAGAGTGGCCCTCAAAGCTGACAGCTGTGCACAGCAGGTGACCTGAGCACTCCTATTATAATTTGTGAGAATGTACTCAGATGGCTGTCACCATTACAGAAAAATAAAAAGTTTAAGAAATGAGTTTGACATAAAAATAAAATACCTCCTCTATAGAAGTTAGTTTTGTGTAAGACAAAACCAAGAAAAACATTCTGAGGCTTAAACTATGAACTATTGCAAAAATAAATTTTTTCCATACAGACTTCAGTATAGAAAGGGACACCTACCACATGCACAGGCTCCCAAGTGGGAGTTACAAACAATAATTGTAGAAGTAATTAAAGAAAAAAAAGGGCAAATAGGCAGATTGGATTCCCAGTAGATGAAGGCTGTCTAACAACTTACAATGAACACGTTTGAAGTCAACTTCAAGTAATATGCTAACAAGAATTACGTGCATCTGTTTCATGCTCCCTGAGAATAATGCCATCAAAACTGAATTCAAATGTTTCAAACCTACAGAGAGCCTGAGCATGTCTTTGACTAATTAAAATTAACCATGTTACTGAGGTTACAAGCTTACCCCTTTGGACATGAGCAGATTCTTGCTAAGGTCACTTCATCAAGCAAAATAATGAATGTCTGTGTTCAAAAGGCATGAACAATACATTTTTCTAATTAATGTATTACTGGATTGAAGGAGATTTATGGAGTTATTTGAATTTTGGAAGACCCACAATAGCAGTCCTCAGTCATAGTACTATGGAAACATAACAATATGCAATAAAATTTAAGAAAGCAGGTCAACACTAGAACCTTGGCTGAATTATTAATAAGGCTAAAATAGTGTTTTATACCAAACTACTCTATTTTTAATAAAGAGTAGCAATTAGCTTTTATTTTATTTAAAATTTAAGATAAACAGAAAAAAGGTAGATTTAATTCTGGTTTGATATCATTGAGGCTGTTCCATCTTCCAAGTTCCTTATGTAAATTATAGATCTTATTTTCCTAGGTCAAATGGAAAAGGGAGCAGAGAATCAGAACTGCTGCCTAAACAGAAAGTTCAAGGTACTGCAACAAGTTCCAAGGTTCTTTTCCAGACTTCATTTTTCTATAATATAAAATGGGAAATTAAAGATCATGGTACAGAACATAAAGACGAGGTTTCCCAGACTGCACTCTGCAGAACACCAGAGGAGCCCAGGGAGGGGAGGCAGTGGAGGGAACCCCTGATCCCCAGTGCCTGCTGAACCAGGCAGGAGGGGAGCTCAGCCCAGGTGGGCAGCTAGCAGCCCCTGGGCCACCAGCTCTGCTTCCCCCTGGTCTCCCTTCCCTGGTGGGAGGTGCCTCTGGCTATCACAGCAATAAAAAAGAGTATTTAGGGGAGAGACTGACAGCTTTGAAGACCATTATTTCCTTTGCAAAGCACAGCAACCCATGCTAAAACATTCCCTGTGGGATCTGTTCCTGTCTGAACACAGATTTACCCACTGTGTTCCAACTGCCCACATGACTACAGGCAATTTTATTTTTTTAGCACTTTGGCATGAGCAAGCTCTGAAACCTACTAAATTAAAATAATCTTCTTATGTCACAAAATAAAACCCCCTTATTTTACCAGACACTGATCTGATTATTGTCTGAATAAAGCTAATCAGTGTAATTACACAGTTTAAAAGTGCATGCTGTGGATCCACAGATCACAACAGACAATACTTCTCTAGGTGTCAGCTGTGGTTCAGATTTGTTAAATTGGAGTTTTATGTAAAGTTCTTTTTCAGAAAAACATTGGTTTCAAATTATTCTTTTAAATTCAATCATATAAATAGAATTGGAAGAAGTTTCCTACCATTTGCTTTCCAATGAGAACATTCTATTAAAAGCTAACAATTTTAAAGATGAAGCAAAGTCATTCCCTGCATTGTGGTGCTCCATCAAAAAAGGGCTGGATATGGAAATCCAGAGCCCCACTCTATTGCCCTGACAAAGATGATCAGCAGTTCACTTGACTATTAAACATGGGCCATTATCACTGTCATTTAATATCTGAG
Source organism: Sitta europaea (assembly GCA_013400255.1). Taxonomy (NCBI): domain Eukaryota; kingdom Metazoa; phylum Chordata; class Aves; order Passeriformes; family Sittidae; genus Sitta; species Sitta europaea. The sequence continues at coordinate 266,900 of VXBS01007584.1, read as the reverse complement.
CATTAATATGTGAGGCTGCCAAAGGATTCTAATCACAGCAATACCATCCAGATTTAAAAAAATTAAAAGTAACCCATGAGGTAGCCCGCAGCTTTTTCTAATTAAACAAAACCATATTGGAATTTACTTCTGTCACTCCTATAGAGACAAGGGTCAGTGCTACAGCCTTCTTCCTTTTATGCCCTGTGACAGACAAAATTTGATCTAAGGCTTCCCAGAAATTCATTGTCTGTGATCTGGGAATTCCAGCTTTACCTTTACCCAGCTGATCCAGCTCTGAGCTGAAGTATCTATGTTCTCCTGTATACAAGTTCAGCAGCTCTGGGTTGAAAACCACTTTGACATTCCTGGCTTGATATCCTGCCCTCAACAAATGCATTTGATGCTCATGCATTGCCTCCTGGCTGCCTGCTGCCACAGCCATCTGTCTGCATGGCACACTGCCTGTGGCCTAGGTGATGTGCCAGTTTTTCTGGGGCAGAGATGCCAGGAATAGGTGGTCTTAAATGCACAGCCAGCACATTAATTCACTGCCACCTTGTCTTGATTCCCTTCAACCACCATCTCCAGGAAGGCAAGAGCAGCCATATAAGAAGAGACAAGAAGCCCATCCAGAGTTCTCTCTGATTCCAGACACAGGTTATTAACACGGGCCTTGAAGTGAAACAAGAGCACCAAGAGCTGAAAAATTATGAAATAACCTGCTCATCAAAAGCCTGGAAACATTTCAGCAGCAAACATGCACATGGGCTAATCTGTAGCAAGTGCTATAAACCCTGGATTGAACCCTGTCATCTAGAACTGAAAATGCCTCAATGCTGTTAAACATGTAAAGCAAATTAAAGCCACGCCAGCCTTAACACATGCCTGTATTTAATACACAGCTGAAATTAATATGAAACTATTTTATTCTGTGTTTTCTGATCTCCACAATGAAGACAAGCTTTAAACTGAACTATTTTATTACCTGAATAAGATGAATAGTGATGTAAATACGACTGGTTCTTGTGTACCTTAATTCCTGTGAAAGTTAAAATCCTGAAGAATGAATGCTGGTACTTAATTTAAAAATGCCTGTCCCTGTCCATCAGACTGTTTGCCATGGGTAGGCAACCTATGTACTGGGGAGGTCACACAGCCTATGGTGAGGACAGGACACACTCCCACAGCCCATGCCAGTTAGGTAAGAAGACAGGTGGACTTCCATGGGATCAGGAAGGACTGTTTACCACTTTCCACTCATGTTTAAGGAGCTGGTGAGGGAGAGAGCAGTGAAGAAGAGGCTGCAGGGTACAGGGATCAAGACCTGCCCTGGTTCCTGGTCTCATGCCACTGCTGAAGTAGCAAGTTACCAGGTAGAGCATGTTACCCAGTGTGTGCCCATCTGGCTTCCAAGCCAGTTGCCAGCCAGGCTCTGCACTGCTGGCACAGGCAGAGCAGGGATTAAAAATTAGCCTCAAGGCTAATGGCAGCAGCACAGGACAGATCAAGTCACACAGCATTAAAAAGCAAAGTTGATGGAGTTCCAATACATACACGGGGTTCCTCTGAGGAGGTGAGATCCAGCCAGCACATATAAATACAACTGACCCTTTTTTGGCAGAGAAAAGATTTTTGTAAATACATTTGATTTCCCCAGTGATATGGCACACAAAGGTGCCAATTTTGAAACACATTTGAACACTGAGTATAACACAACTGCTTTCCAGTCCTGAACTAGGCATTCTACCATATTTGGACAAAGCCCACTTGAAAAAATACTAAAACACCACGAAACCCCCAAAAATCTTATTCATATTCTGCTCAGGCAGTAGAAATTACTTACCCTCTCTCCACTTCTCCATATGATTTCATCTTTCTGTCTCCAGATCGCTCCTCTGCTCTTCCCACCCCACACTCCTGTACAGCTTTCAGAAAACCAAAGATCAGTCACAAAATACAGTCACCTATTATTTGTCATGTCAGTTACAGCAAGCTCTCATGTCTGTGCACTGACCTGAGCCCAGACTTAAACCCCAGTTCCCTGAACTCCATGAAGCTCCAAGTAGATTCACCACAAGAACAGAACAACACTGAATTCCACCAGCTGAGCTGGCCCCCTTCTTCTGACAAGAGGGGACAACACTTCAAATTAGAGCATTTCATGTCAAATTGCAATCTATCTGGCATTTGCATTATTAGGTGTATAAACAGACTACAAGCACAAGAGAAACATGTTCTTTGTGTCCCACATTATCTAGGTATGCATCTCAGCTCTTTGCTACTTAGAACTGAGCATCACTAACTAGCCCTGCTCAAATGTTTCAATAGAAAGAAACCTTCTGTGACAATTTATTTGTGACAGCTACAAGAACTGTGAAAAATGTAGTTGTAGCCCTAGTCACAAAAAAACATTTCAAGCCTTGCCACAATGGTTTAGAGTTTTGGGCATGGGGCCAAGCATACTAACACCAGGCATGTTTCCCATGCTGGAGCTCCCACAGCATCCCCGGGCTCTGCCTTTCCTGCAGTCAGGTGCAGTCCTGTGCACATCCCTTTGCAACTGGCAGAAAAGGGGTGTGCACCTGCCCTTTCTGAGCAACTTAGCTGTTCTTTAACAGAGCAGGGGGAGGCAGAGCAGCAGCTCTCTTCACCTGCTTTTGGCCAATGCACTAGCAGCCAGCAGAGGAAAGACTTGGAGGCTTTCCCAGGTAGTTCAATGGCTAACCTGGGCCACGAGCAGGTGAGGTTCACCTCATGTGCAGCCAGTACTAAAGTGGACTCTTGAGCCTGAGGACAATGAAAGCAAAGCATGGCTTTTGTCCATGAGCCTTCCTCTCAACTCTGCTTCAGGTCCTCTGATGGGACAAACAGAGCTTACCTCACCTCTGACAAGAAGTCAGTCATGGGAGCTTCACTGGCTTTTTATAAAGAGGTGGCAAAACTCCAGTGCATTCTTTCTGATACCTGCTTCAGAAAGTCATCAGCACACTCTCTGGACCAGAATATTGGTTTCATTCAGTGTATGTGTTGACCTGTCTATGTAGCTTTTCCACCAATATCTGTATTTATTTCCCATTGGAAAACTCGATGCACATTAAGGTAAATTCCATTCTTGCTATTTCTACACTATAATTACATTACAGTTTTTCTAAGCTAAAGTTGTGAAAAGCAACAATTTGAATGGGAGCAGATTACACTTGCTCAGAATTGTGTAGAATTTGCTTGTTTGCATGATTGCAAACCATCATGGGGAAAGAGGGTTACAATCACCATCATGTTGGTTTGGATTTTGAAGGGCTTGTTTTTCCATCATGTAGCAGATAACATCTGTAGTCATCCTGCCTCCAACACAGATAATTATAGCAGAGTCAAATGAGATAAGGCTTGTTGGAAGATGACTGAGATTACCTCAGCTGGTCAGGATGGCATTAATAATGCCAAGGCTGTGGGTTTGATCCCTGTATCCATTCACTTAAGAGCTGGACTCAATGACCCTTGCATATCTCTTCCAACTCAGAATATTCTGCAATCTCAGCTGACACATTTCCCTGCAAGCACAAGAGTCTCCAGTGCAGCTCTCTATTGGTACCCTGCTCAATCAAGTTTCTCAAGTCAAAAAGAGACAACATCCCACGTTTTCCTCTGAGAGCTTCTAAGTTTTCTGAAAAATTCCTCTAGCTGCCCCTCACCAAACCAACCAAACAAAAAAAAAATTTTATTCACACCTTCCTTCTTTTATACCCATATGAGAAGGAAACATCCCTGTTCTGGGAGTTAATGGCACAGCCCCAGAGTATGCAGGGACTGAGCTATATATGCTCCTGAGTGATAATTCCACTTTCCTGCTTCCTGAACAATTCACAGTCTTCCTTCCTCAGGAGAGATGCTTTTCCCCATCACCCAGGGCACACTGATTTTAGCTGACCATCTTACTTTTAAATAAAAGCTTCTGAAACCCTGTCAGGCATCCTCCCTTCATGCAGCCATACCCTGACACAGAGGTATAATTTAACAGGGCTTTTGGTTCTATCAGCAAATCTTGGCACCTTTTTTCTTTTCACATGGAATTTTATTTTCAGAAAAAGATACCTGAAAGACACACAAAGGTTGCTAAGTTTAAGACATTCTTTTGTATCTGCACTGCCACTAAGGTAAGTGGTTTCCTCAGGAAAGGAACAGAAGCATGGATGTCAGTGCAGGGGAAGGCCAGCTGGTCTCCAAAGTACAAGTACAAGTTCAAGAGTGTCTTGGACCTGCAGTTTAAAAGCAGGCTCCTGCATTTTGGTTACAAATCCTGGGGAGTCAGCAAACAGATTTTAAAAAGAACACAGGAACAACCCAAGAGGTTGGACTTGTCAGGGGTAGAGTAAGGCTTGCATACAACAGCTGAGGATGGAGGAACCACTACCACCTCTACAGACAGCAAGAGGGGGGCAAAGGAAGGAAAAGAAAAGGCAACCCTAAAATAAAATAGCATGAAAACTCACTCCATTCTTTTTTACTCAACCAACCAAAAGCATCAGCTCACTTGATATATTTCTTTAACAAGCAATATGAAAAGAGCAATCAAAACTTCTTTCACCTAACTGCATGAGCTGCTAACCATGCTCAGTTATTTGTTTGCTCATTGGAATAAAAGTCCTGTTTCTGAAGCCCAGTCTCACTGTAAGTGATGGTTCCCATAATCTTGGTGTGGGGATCAGACAGAGGTAGTCTGAGTACACACACACAAATACAGGCAGACCATCAATAAGCCACACTTGCCACCAGCACATGGCGCAGCATGGAAATAACAAATGGCACATCAAAGCACTTCCCAGCTGTAAAAGATTCTCTCTTAATTCATCAGCTCATTCAACTGCCACTTCATTGCAGTTTATATCAATACAAAGTAATCAGAACTCTTTTGCTGGACTAAATATGGGCTAATTTGTAGCAATTTGATCCAGAAGACTATAATAAAGGCTTAATATCACCTTTTCTTTTATTAGAAAGCACTTTTATGATAAAAGCAAAGTTTTTTTGACTTTCAGTAATTCACCATTTGGTCCTCATGTACTTAAATGGAAAAAATACTTAGAGGTTTTGAAAAGCCTAAAATAGAGAAACATCTGCTAAAATTTAGATGCAGCTGTTTAGTGAAGAGGTCCAACTCTAGAAAAGCCAGTACTGAAAATTCCCTCTGCAATCAATAAAAACTCTATTTAAAAAGTCATGGAACAGGGTGAAGTATTTGTTCAGGTTCAAAGTGATTTTTTTTGTTTTGTTTTTAAAGCATTGACATCTTCTGGTCATCAAAACTTGGACAAATTTTTTAATTTGATGTCAAACAGGGGTTTCAGTCAAAGCCCCAACCAGGCCAAATTCCAAGCAGGCCATAGCTTGTACTTTTTCAAAGCAGACAGAATTGTTTCAGTTTAAGAATAAAGATTCCCAAAATAGTCTTATTTTTGGTACAGGAGACCTGTTTTATCTCCTGCTTAGCAACTAGTGTCACTTCAATGGTGAAAAGTCACTCTACATTAAGCCTTATTACCAGCTTTAGGCTCTTTTAAACAACTCTACAGATTGTGTGCAAAGCATCTTACATGTTATTACCACATTGTTTTCCAGTTGGGATGAAATCTGAATGACTCTTACATAAAAGCCTAATTCATATGACATTAGTATAATTTTGGCCCAGGGAGGTGTGAATGTAGATTATTACAATTCTTAGCTTCAGGGAGGAAGGTAGTATCCCTCAAAGTTGTAGATTTAATTCTTAATTTGAAAATGAAATGAAAGGGACAGATAAATTTCATTTTTTCAGCAATATGTTAATCACCAAACTTGCACCAGGCAGGTAAGATTCCTGTTGAACAGGACATAGACTGTTAAAATCAGAAAGTTCCATTTGCTACTGTACACAAGAGCAATCAGAGCCTAAAAAAATAAGTGAAAATACAAGTCTCTAAACACAAGGCTCATGTCTGCCTGCCTAGTGCTATCCAGTGCCTGTGAAATCAGTGCAGACAATATGCCACCTTATAGAAAAACTGGGGAAGAGAATTAAAGGGTTGAGTATTAAGAGACACACTCTTCTGCTAATTACCCAAAACAATGACTGGAGCAAAGTCAGACTGCCACATTTTCAGACACATAACATCAATATTTCTTGTACTTTTTGCACAGCTCCAGGTACTTCATCAACAGCATAATGTAATAGTATTATTTTTCAAGAACATGATAAAACTTGTGTTTCATTTCTGTTTCTGCTGGAAGAGGGAACAGGAAGGATTCAAAACATAATGCACAACTGTAACATTGGTTAACAGAACCACAAGCTACCAAAAAGATTCAGGTGGGTTTTGATTCATGCTAATTCTTAGGTTTGCTCTATATCCTGGCTCAGTGCATCACACATCACTATGTGCTTCCCACATTCCTCTACTCACCCCAGGTGTCCCTCACTGTCCTGTCCTGGGGCACAAGCCCAAGGGACTTTTCATCACTTCTAGTACAGTCCCATGTTCATGGTTCTCCTCCAGGGAAATCTTTAGCAGAGAGCTAAAGCTATTAAAGATAAAATATGTATTACTTTGATGATTTTTCAGATTAACAGCAATGGACTGAGGCAACTATATTATTTTTATATTTTAATTAGTTGGGTCAAAAGAAAATAGCTTGTCAAAGTTAACCTTACTGCTGCACAATGCATCTCTGTGAGCACAAACACCAGCCAGAATATCCAAGTGACTTTTAAAAGACTTTTAAGGATCTTCCCCTCTCAGAGGATCCTGGATGAGATCAACGGACGCCAGCCGAGATCATTATGTATGACCTACCTTGCCCATTTCCTTCCCTTTTTGCCTTTGAGGCTCTTTTAGTGCACTGAATGTCTTTCTGGGGAATTTCATTTAATATCTTGGCAGCACACTCAATTCCTCCTGTCAGATCCTTGAGGCAGTCCTATAAATAAAGGGTAGAATGCTTTATTACTAGAGTCAGCAAAAGAATTGTGCACAGTGATGCCCTTACTCATACCACAACATTATTAAAATGTGCATACTGTTTCTAAGGTTCAGAGGCAAAGGGAGGCAACCAATTGCAACTTAATGGCTTGTTCTCTCTGCTCCTAGACCTGTGTGTAAGACAGTATTTTGAATTCTGCTCCAGATGAGCTACCACCTCTGCCTCCTCCACTTCTGCTCACACAGTGCCACATCTCGCTGCTCTGACATGAACACCTGCTCCATTTGTGTTTAATCCTGATATGTAATAGGATCAGCTGCAAACCTGCCCCTTCACCTGGTAGCAAAAGGCAGCCTGGTAGGAGAGGCAGTGCTGCACTAAGGTTAGAGCTCAGGGCTCCTAATCCACTTCTGCATTTCCAGCTGCCCTGAGCATACCAGAGGCCTGGGAGAAGTCACATAGGGTGTCCCATTCCTCATCCACAGCAACTTCTACAGCCTGTTGCTTTGATCTAAAGTAAAACAGATAAATGTACTAATGTACTAAATGTACTAATTTAAAACCAGCCTACTTCAAAAAGACTTCAAAGTCCTTGCTAGTATTACAGAGCAATCCAGTCAGGGATGACTTACAAAAACACATTGCATCCAGACTCAGGATTTCATCATAATGCCCATCTGATTTGTGAGTGCTCTTCCCATGGGCTTACGTGGTAAGGAAGAATTTTACTCTTCTGAAAAAGAAGATATTTCTAATATGAGGAAAGCACTAAAATAGGACCCAAACCTACAGTTTCATTACTCAGTAATTGTAGTCCAACAAACAAAAACATCCCAAACTTAACCAGGTTTGAATTGGACAAGGTTGTGTCAGGAATTCATTTTCCTATTTTAAATTATTAAATAGTCTATTAAAAACTTAAAACTTGATATTGTGCAGTAACAAATTCCAAAAAGCATTAGCAGCATCTCACTCAGGTGCAGCAGCTTTAAGGCAAACACATTTACCTTACAATTCCCCTTTCTGGGCAGTCATCTTCCCAAGGGCAGAAAAGCTGGAACCAAGAGTATCCTCAACACTCCAAGGAAGGGGCATTACATTATGAAATTAATTTAAAAATAGTTTATATTTAAGGTTTATAAAACTTCAGCAAAACATTCTGACTTCATAGTTAACTGCAAAACTGCATATTATTCATTAGCAGCCTCTTCCAGGAGAGAGAGGGGGAAATGCCCCACTTGAATGAGATTGTAAAATTATTCCTCGCTACAGAGGAATGTGCCAAATGTCAAATTTCATTCATTTTATGGCACAGTACATACATTTTCCCCAAAGTGCAGCTTTAGAATGGGCAGAAATTCCACTAGGCTACCTCCTTATGGGAACAACCAACAAAGAAATGAGCTATCCATATGCACACAAAGACAGCCAGCACCATTCCCTCTCTAACACTGTTTCTGTAGCAAATAAGCTGCACAGGCCAACTGAGTAACTCCAACTCCCATCCTCTTGACCTCACATCCTCAACAAAATTGTTAAACTGATGCCCTACAACAGAACTTTATGGTTGAAACACAAGATTCAACAGACAGCAAGTCCCATTATCACTTGCAAGGACCTGTATTTAAATAACTGCTGGGCTCATTTCTTGGCATGTGAGGGAGCTGAACACCAGTGTTTGCAGCCTGTTCAGCTGCTGTTTACAGTGGTAAGATGTTATACGTGTTATGGGGTTGGGAGGGAGAGACTTTTTTTAAAAAAAATAATGTTGCAGAAGAGAGACCTTCCAAAAGTCTTAGAAAAACAATTCTTTTAGAGCTGCCCTGCATTACCAGAGCAGGATTTCTACTTAAAAGGAAAATGAATTATCTTTCTTCTATTAACTCTTGATGCTCTTCTGGAGTTTAGTACTGCTGCACCTCAAAGGCTGAGATGACTCCAGCCCACACCCCTTTCACACAGCAAAGCCATTAAAGACAGAGTGTCAGTGTGATTTACACTATGGCCCACCTTGGGCAATTAAGATAACAGCCAACTCATAACTCTAACAAATCAAACTTACTTCTCAAATCCAATATTAAAATACCCTTCCTCTCTTATTGTTTTCATAAGGAAGAAAAAAGGTGTCAAAATATTGCTGGTATAGGGCTCCAGCAGATGCAGAACAGTGTGACCTCCATGATCATTATTCAGTGTTTACACAATAAAACTCATTCTGTTCAGCTTAGCCACTGACTGTCTCAATATATACCATAACATTCAAATGCTGAATTTTTAATAGCAGGTTTCCACAAGGATTTCACTTGTAACAAAACTTCAGCAAAATACAGTAACACAATTCAAGAAAACGTCACTTATGCACATGGGCAGTTTTTTTCACACAGACCCCAAAAAAAAGATCTTTTCAGTGGACATCTCTTGATGGTACATGGCTTCATTTATCTTGACAACAGCCAAAAAAAAGTGTCTAAGTCCTCAAGGAAAAAAAGTCAGTAAAATTTCTTTAGATTTGTCTGAAAAGCCAACAAAATAATGTAGATACATCAGAATAGTATATGCATACAAAAAAATTTTCAAAGGTTCATTTAGCAACACACAAATGCAGTTATTAAATGTACAAAAGTACTTTTTTTTTCTTATATGTACACACACACACACATATATATATAACAACAGTGTGAGATGGGGTAGGCTGACTCACATACATGCTAAGGAAAAAAAAAAAAAACACTTTAAAAATCACATACATGTGGTTTTAACCACAAGCATGCAAAAACATTCCTGGCTGCCTTTGGACAGGGATCAATGTCAAACTCGGGGCTGGAATGTCATCACTGCTGGCAGGGCACTTCTGCCAGAACACTCATGTATGCAGTGGTCCCACTGACACCATCAGCTGTTGGTTATGATTCAAGTCTAAATGTCAAGGCAAAACAGAAGGAGTCAGCAGGAAATACAACAAGGAAACATTTTTAAACATGAGTTTACCTGCACATTACTTTTACTTTCCAAATCTGTGTCCACTTAGGGTTTGAACTACAGAATAGTGTTAAGGAAACAAGTAACTTGTTTAAAAAGACTAGATACTGCTAAAGCTCTTGCCAGAAAGCATCAGAGCACTCTCCCAGAGGCTTATTCTTTCACTGTACAAAGCAGTGAAACCCACAGTGCTGAAACCTTCTGGTTTATGGACTAGATGCATCAATATGCAAAGCAGTTCTGCTGCTGGGCAATCAGACCACATTTAGGAAATCTGAACTGCAACCTCTTGTTTTCCCTAGACTCCTCTCCCAAGGGAGCTACAGTAAGTGATTTGATTTCCCCTGGACTTAACTTCCCATACATAGATAACAAATCTATTTCTTTTCTTCTGCTTTGTACCTGCTGATTTGGATTTCTGTGTGTACAGACTTTAAAAGGACACATGTGCAGCACTCCAGGATCCTGATCCTGTTTGATTCCCATTGACATATGCCAATAACATGTTTAAAGGCCCTAGCAGCTAAAAGAAAACTGTTTGACACACAACTGGGTTTACATCAGGATGCAAAATCAGAGAGCTTGGTGTGGTGAGAAATAGCATAACTCTACAGAGACAGCCTTCCTGTCCTCTAAGTTTGCAGGATTTGGAACAGGGAAGCAAAGTGCTATCCTTCAACAAAAAGACTACAATATTTTTTAATCATTAGAGTTATCCCAGACAATAAATACACATTCACTGATCTAGTGGAGTACCTCACATCGAATTTCCATGATGACTGAAGTCACAAGGTTTCTGTAAACATTCTTTACTCTGCAATACATTAACATGAGTGATTTCTCCTTACCAGGATGACATTAACCTTCCACAATTATGAGATATACATTGACAAACCTGAGAGACAAAACTGGCCTCAGTGGAGGGCACACACAGTTTGGAAGCCAACTAGAAGAACGACTGTCAGCCATTAAATCTGGTCAGAGAACAACTTTTTGAATATTTTATGCAAAACCAGTGCCATCTTGGGACACTTCCAGCTCCCCCTTTGTTAAAATTCACAAGAGTGAGTTAAGGACATGAAGGTGCATTAAAGGAACACAGAAATTAGACCTAATTTTTAAACATGCACTGGTTTAACAAAACCTTGTAATCTACTCAGGTGCATTACACTTCTGATTTCTTCAATGTTTCTTTAATGATTTTGGAAGGTAATTCTCTGTTGTACTACAAACCAGTTTTGTTCACACATATAAGTTTTCCCACAGTGGAGTAAGCAAGTTATCAAGAGAACTAATTAGCTTGACCTTCTGTTTCTCCTGTACTGAGAAATGCACCAAACAGGTCTCTTTATCTCCGAGTCTGTCAATTAAAGCTCAGGCTTTCTATTCACTGCATTGTCCTCAAGAATATTTACTACAAGCACAGACAATATAAGGAATGCACTATCCACTTGCCTCTTCACATTACCAGGTAATAGCTTTGAATTTTCTTCAGAAGAGGAAAACAACAACCATAAAAGAAATTTCCTTTGCGAAAGCAGACAAAACCCTTCAGAATTCAGAGTTCCTTAGGCAAAATTAAAAGACAAAAGATGTGGCTGGGAGGAGTGCAGTTTGCTATGGCCTTTCTCTTGGGACGTGCAGAGGTACTGCTGCTTTTGGCTGGGCCCTGACTGGGGACAGGTGGGGATCTGGGGACAGATGGGGATCTGGGGACAGATGGGGTTTGGTGCTGGACTGCTGTTGCCCAGACAATTCCCTTCCACTGTGGAGTTTTTGTCCTGCACTACTGGGGTTTGGGATCGCCTGGGCACCGTGAGTGCAGAGAGGTTGTTTATCTTAGGGTCAGTTCTGCATTCCAGCAGTGCCTCTCATGGAAGAGCAAGGGGCTCTTCCACAGGGGACTTTTGCTCCCCTGCAGCTCGTGCCTGCTGCTGCTGCCCTGCTGCTGCTCTGCTGCTGCTGCTGCTCTGCGCCTCGCACACGCACTAGGCACGAGCTGCAGGGGAGCAAAAGTCCCCTGTGGAAGAGCCCCTTGCTCTTCCATGAGAGGCACTGCTGGAATGCAGAACTGACCCTAAGATAAACAACCTCTCTGCACTCACGGTGCCCAGGCGATCCCAAACCCCAGCACCCCTGACCCCTATGCAAATAGCCTGTATCCACCCCAGCCCAGTGCCCAGAAAAACCCCGTCCTCAGCCTCCAACCCTTCAGGAGTTCTCTGTCCCTGGCTCCCTTTGCAGAGCTCTGCCAATAAAGCTGTCTCTGTGGAAAGCACTACACAGACTCCTCTCTCTCTCCTTCCAGCGCTGGCCATGGGGATTCAGGAAGGCTGAGCTGAAATCACGAGCTGCAATCACTGCCAGAGCTGATATTGCCTGCTGAAATCCCCACAGCTAAAGGGAGGGCCAGTGTCCCTGGAAAGAGTTCTCTCTCTGAGATGCATCTCTCTGGGAAGGGCACAGCCCCTGGGCTGAATCTCTCACCCAGGTTCTTGCTGTGTCAAGGAACTGTTATTCCTTTCTCATATCTTTGCCTGAAACCCCCTTAGTTTCAAAGTTATGATAATTCAGAGGGAAAGGTGTCATTCTCTCCATTCCAAGGGAGGTTCCCACCTTCCTTGGCAGACAGCTGTCTTTCAAACCAACACAGGACTCAGAGAGTAATGGACCATACAGACACTCTCAAAAAACCAATCATAATGTAATTTATTAGAAAATTCAATAATTGTTGCATTTGAATGAACTATAAATCCACATTTCCCAGGACACTAATAGAACTCTTTTTGCAATTATAAGCCCTTAAGTCATCCATTCAACTCAACTTCTTTTTACAAATAAAGCGAGTCAGAAGATAAACCATCAAAATGAAAGGCAAAGACCTAAGGACTAAAAGGAGCTGGGACCCTGCTGTAAATTATCCCTCATGTTATGCATAGAAGCTTATAATAGTCAAGGTTACAGGGGAATTTCAGGGGAATTAATTGAAGGTTATTTTGGAGAAAAAACAAGCGTTGTCTGTGTTTTTTCTACTTTAAAATAATCCTTAAGACACGTGAAATTCCAGCAAACTGACCATAGAAAATGGATTTTAAGTCCTAATATAAGACCTTAGCTTCCCATTCCACAGCTTCAGATAAATACATTCATCACATCTTCCAGGCATACCCTTACAAATAAATTGAACAACAGATCTTGACATTTACGTTGCATAGGGAACAGTCTAGGTCTGCTTGATTCAAAATTCTCTATTTCATCCTGGGTGTGCAGAACACTCCAGTTTAGCAGCCCTGATTACTCTCCTCATAAATGTGAAATTGAACTGCAGAGAATTAAAGGATCAACCCATCAAAAAGACTTGTTTCTTGCACTGAAGAGACCACAGATCCCTAAACCATTATCACTAGTGTCATACATCACAGTGAATGGAGATTTTAAGCTCATTGAATGCCTCACAGAGAAAGTCAGCATACACCAGTGGTGTTCACACAATGCTCACACTAAGCTAAATGTAGTCTAAATTATCTTTTTCAGAAGAAGGTACATCTTACTTTTGCTGCAGAAGTGCATTTTCCTCCTTTGGAGTTCATGCACCTGACATCTTTGTGAGTTGTCCACTTGAAAATCTTTCTACTGACAACCAGTCAGCTATCATTCTTCTGTCTGAAAGATAGCTGACATAAAATGAAATGACATTCCTCTCTTACCCAATTCCCCAGTGATCACAGATGTGTCCAAGATGAAGGAAGTCCAATTTCAGATTCCTATTCTGCTTGAAGGAGGGTCAAACTTGCACCTTTTACTCCTCTACCAGCCAGGAAACCTCAGAGCCTGGGAACTGACAGTCAATCCTGGGCCGAGAATGATGCAAACTGAAGCGGGAGACAAAGAGAGAGTAACCACCAGCTTGACACATTGTTTTCTCAGTCACAGCTTTGTAACACTCATAAAATCTGTTGGTCCAACTTGTCTGTTTTCTAGTTTTCAAAATGAGAACAGACTCCAGCATTTGCTCTGGGGCATCCAAGAACTGATGCTGACTGCCGAGGTCCACAGCAGCACATACTACAAAGTCTGAAGCAACCCTGAGCCCTTAAACACTTTTTTTTACCATTTGTGAAAATACAAAAACCATATGTTTTTTACCTTACAGAAGAAAGAAGTTACTAGATGGGAAAAACACAACATAGAAGAATGTCCTTGTTTCATAATTAGAAGGTAATGTCTTAGAGAAACATGTTATAAGAGTACCTGTGGACATGATGCAGCCTTCTCCCTGCTGGCCATTATCCACATCCTGTAATGAGAACAGGCAGCCAGCATGCTGGCAGCTGACGTGTTTGATAGGCTACTGCATTCACAGGGCACTGTGCAAGCTAACAGGAGGAAGGCTGAAGGGAAGTTTTACTCTCACAGCACTCACCCATTTTAAACTAAACATATTTTGCAGTATTCGTATGATCCAACATGAAGGAAACAAAATATAAACTAGAAACAACTTTGGGATTATAGTACCCATAACACTAGCTGCATAATTGAATGGGAAAATTAATTTGTTTATTACAACAGTATTTCTTCCTTTGTGCCATAAATAAAGCATATTTTTTGGCAGTTCCCCCTTGCTAGGAACAATTCTTTTATTGATGAACCTGCAAATTTTAAGGGCTAAGCCTTTAGAGCCCATTAGAAGAACATCACCAACACATTTTGTTTTTTAAGGCAAGGGAAAGAAACATTAAGCAAGCTGCCATTCCCATTTTTCAAAATAAATCTTATTCTATCTCCACAGTTATGTACAAGTACATAAAGCTGATTTCAGAAGTTACTTCTGATTTACATGGCTGTGGAAGCAGTCACAAACACATAGCATACATAAAGACATTTCTGCAGCATCTCCTCATGCTGCTGAGTCTGCATGCATCTAACCTAGGACAGCGCAGGAATTTCAAGTGCCATTAAACTGCAAAGGGAAAATGTGCCTTGCTTCCCAGGCAAGATTGTTGTTTATTCTTTCCTTATCTCATATTTGTGCCCTGGCCTGCTACAGTCTTCTCTGCAGGCCAGGTTGTGCTGAACTCCCCAGGCCAGGTTGTGCTGAACTCTCTGCCCTTGGGACAGCACTATCTTTTACACTGAAAATTACCTATGCTTTATTTATAACAATTCTCCAATATCTATCCACTCTGTTGTACAGTGTACTTTTGTTCTAGACCAACCCAAATGTGCCACCCCACCACAGAAGATGGAGAACAAGAGGATGAAGAAAAAGCTCAGGGACACACCCCATTTCCTCCATCTTTGCCCCCTGGTCTCACATTCTAATATCCCAAAATTCTACTTTTTCATCCTGTGACATACTAATTATCATTCCATCTAAATTCTTGTGACTTATAAATCTTGCCAGGACAGTCAGAAGGATGTCCTGGTTCCCACAAATACCTAGAGGCAGAAAAGAGGAGATGAACAGATAGGCAATGGCCTTGGCATTTTATCGATGTGTTTTCAGTCCGTGAGCACTGTGAAATCTACATCCATATTTCATAAGTAACAAACAGTGAAACTAAATACAATTTCCCATATTCATACATAATAGAGAACTGCTCAATTTGAGAAGCATTAAATAATTTTTTTTCAGCATACCTGGAGAAGGTAGGAAAGAAACCGGGCCCTCCATCAGCATGCTCAAAAAACCCCATAAATAGCTGCCTGTCCTGAAAGTGAGCTTGTTCATCAAGGTGTTACTGAAACATTAGTGAGACCACTTGTGTGTTAACTAGGCGTTTTCCCATCTGGAGCAAGAGTCAGAACAGCTGAAACCACCTCACTTCCTCTGAAATCAACAAATCCCTAAGAAATTAATGGAATTTGAGCACCTGAATACCAGGTGAGTTTTGTCTTCAGTTCCACAGTTTTGCAAAGAGATAAGGTGACAGCCTGAGCAACTGTTTCATAGTAAGATGAATCTTAAAAACTTTTTTTAAAGCATATTGGGTATTTTTATCAGGCAATCATTCATTTTCTGCTTGGGGACAGAAAAGAGAGAAAGCAGGAGCTGAACTCAATTTCCCAGTCTCCAACACGACACGTATTTTCCCAGCACATTATGTATTTATTCCTACTGGCTCCCTAGGCCAAATGCACAGCAATTTCACCAGAAATTGGGTCAGAGCCTAAATTCCAAAAGTAGCCTTCAGTGAAAGGGCCACATCCCTACTGATTAACAACATTAGGTCCTAACCTGTACCACTTAGAAAACACCTGAGAGCCATTCTGCAAGAAAGCTTATTTGGTTTCCTTCTGCATCAGAGCAAAAGTTAAAAACAAAAAGCAAGTCAAGAAAAAGCAGAGGGGAATCCTCTCTGGGTAAGATACAGACCAGGAAGATAGGAAACCAAATTTCACTTGCTGTTTTCACCCATCTGAAGCAGGGTCTTGAACCAGCTTTCCCCAGCATTTGAGCAAGACTGCTGGCCTAGCAGCTATTGCCCTAGGTTGGAAACTCTTGTTTCAATAGGGAAAACCTACCAAGAGATAAACCCAAAACCAAACCCTCTCAACTCTAAAGCCTTCCTTCCCCAATCTCTCATGATCCTAGAGACTGCTTAGCTCTAAAATCACCACCACATTCTAGTAATAGTTGCACTCCACATGCAACAGATATCCACTGCTCTCCTCCAACTCTGGCACTGCCACATGAGAGATCTTACCAGCCCTGTAGCAGTGTACTGTCCTTTGCCACATCCATTCTCACTATGCTTCTATCTATTGATCCATTCAAAGACTCTATTCCTTCTATACAAGAAAATAGCCCTTTTTTCTGGCTATAAAGTAGGTAGTTCATCCAGGACACTAACAGGAAAAAATTCAAGCCATCTATTACATGCAAGTGATTTGTCTCCATAAAACAGTCCTAGTGCAATGGATTGCCCCAACATTCATTTTCTCTACACTTTTTCTAATCAGTCAAGTCAGAGGGTGCAAAGCACATCCAAATGTGGCAAGTAAAGCCAAATAAAGGCCACATAGCAAAAGAGGCTAAAATAGATTGCATACTTACAAGAAAAATGAAGAACAAACAGCTATTGACTTCTTGTTCAATAATTGCACCTACAGTGCATTTGACTAAAAGAGGGAACCTGCAATGACTGCCAGTCACATACACCTTCCCATAACTGCTGTTTCCCAACAGTTTCAGCAACTTTCAGTCCTGACTCATAAGATCCTAGCATCTCCCTCCCTAGCTAAAGCAAACCTTAACCTAATTAGTACTTCAGTTATTCCAGATATTTCTTTCAATTATTATTATTATAATACTGGTAATAATCACCAGTATTTCCACTATCTTTTTTACAAAATATATAGATAAGTATTGAGTTGGAAAAGCCGCTTAAAGAAAATAAATAGGCTGGAATATAACCTCGCTGACAAGTGCTTGGATCACACACCATTACAGAATATCCCAAGTTGAAAGCGAGCCACAAGGATCATCTAAGTCTAACTCCTGAACAGAACACGCCAAGAATGCCATCATGTGTCTGAGAGCATTTCCCAAATGCTCCCTGAGCTCTCCCAGCCCTGGTGCTGTGACCACTGCCCTGGGGAGCCTGTCCAGTGCCCAGCCACCCTCTGGGGGAAGAACCTGTTTCTAACACCCAACCTTCCCCTGCCCTGGCACAGCTCCAGGCCGTTCCCTCAGCCCATCAGTGGTCACACAAGGCAGGGATCAGTGCCTGCCCCTCCTCTTCCCCTCCCCAGGGAGCTGCAGACTGCAATGCTCTCCCCTCAGCCTCCTCCTCTGCAGCTGAGCAGCCCCAATGCCCTCAGCAGCTCCTCACACGGCTCCTCCAGGCCCTTCCCTGCCCTCAGGGCTCCTCTGGAGCTCTCCCATAGTTCAGTGTCTCTCTCACACTGTGGGGCCCAAATGTGCACACAGCCCTGGAGCTGAGGCTGCCCCGGGCAGGGCAGGACAATCCCTCCCTGCCCCACGGGCAATCCTGGCCCTGGAGCCCCCAGGACAGGGCTGTCCCTGCTGGCTCCAGGGCTCTGCTGGCTCAGGTCCCACTGGCAGCACCCAGCGCCCCCAGCTCCCTCTGTTTGGGGCTGCTTTCCAGCAAATCCTCCCCCAGCCTCTACAGCCGGGGTTGTCCCAACCAGGAGCAGAATCCTGCGCTTTCCCTTGTTGAACTTCAGGCAGTTGAGCCCTACTACTTTGCCGAGACCTCTCTGCAGGACCTCTCTGCCTTTGAATAAGTCAACAGCTCCTCCCAGTTTTGTATCATCCGTGAATTTACTTGGTGTCACTTCAAGTCCTGCTCCAATTCATTTATGAGTTTTGGGGCCGAGACAGAGCCCTTTGAAACCCCACCAGTGACCAGCCACCAGCATGATGTCACCCCATTCATAAACGATTTGTACATGATATGGGGCTCCAAGACAGTCTTAGCAGTGAAATCCATGACAAAAGCAAAAGCTCTCTCCTGTGAAAACGTCAGTGAAGGCATGGAAGAAAGTGATCAGCACCTCGTACATCCCGCTGGAAGAGCCATTTTTATGTTTGCTTACATAAGACCTAAAGGACTGCAAGTACTTGCAGTGTCACCACAGGCAAAGGAAAGTTCACTGTGTTCTCAAAGCCTGTCACTCAAGCAGGACACCAGGGACAGGGCACTGGTAAAACCTGAGTAACGAGCTCCAGGAAGATGACATGTTTAAAGGTGTTAAGATGGCAGTTTTAGGCATAGCCATTATTCACATAGATCTCTGCCACCAAGGGAAATTTATTAGAACTTTCAGTGTGATTGCAACAGTATGTAAATTGGAGTGCTCAAATGAGGATATATGGTGATGATGTATGGTAGGAGTCACCAACTAAAGATTGGAAGTAGGGATGAAAAAATGATGTGATTACTGTGGTCAGGAATTCTGAAGGTCTTGGTTTAACAGACTGAGCAAGATGTACTACATCAGAGAAACCCTCTAGAATACAGTTGCTCAGTAATAATAATAAAGTGACTGTCTTAAGTACTGAACTATGGAATACAGTATATCAAAACCAGGTTATTATAGAAACAGAGACACAAAAAGACATGATAAATAGATGAGTCATATGGTCTTGTTGACTATATCTGTTAAGATAGATTCTGCAAGCAGTAAAATTTATGAAAACTATCAGATTCCTGTTCTGAATGATCTTTGTTTCATCTGCATTGCTGTTCAGATGTGAAGAATTTTTTAAAATTAGGAAGTGATGATACATTTGAGAAAAACTGGCAATGTTAACCAGAACTACACTAAGAGATCATTGGCCTGTTTATTTATTCTTTTAAAACACTTTTTCCTTTAGTCTTGCATGAGGAAAAAAAGCAGAGTTCTTTTACAAAGCAAGTCCATGTTCACATTAAGAGTAAAGATCTACAGTGTGAGAAAGCATGTTTACTGTCCTTCTGATTTTAATGGGGATGAAATGGAGTGACACACAGATCCTCTCATGTCAACAGTCAGACACCTTAACTGACCTCTGTCTTCATAAAATGCCAACTACTCTTCTCCAGAACACCCCCAAAATCACCTCTAATACCTCATCCCTGTGCTAGCAGCTGGCATCACACAAAACAAACCCTGACCACCACTGTCATACTTGTACATGAGCAGGGCTCACACTGAACACAAGGGGCCATAAAGCTACATGAACTGGACAGATACTGCAGGTGAAATTAAGACACACAATAGCCAGGAAACTGTAAGTGCAAGGAAACTGCACTGTAAAAACCCAGTGGGAATTGCAAAACAGATACTGTATGGATTACAAACGCAGTTTGCATCTTGCAGAAATAGTCACTTTACAGACAAGAACAAATCTTTGGAAAGAGGAAGAGGTATGCTGGAGTACTATCAAGTCACCTCAGTCCACAAAAGAATCATCAGATTTTAAGTTACAGTGAGAAAATGCAGACACCTTGCATGACTCTGGCTATTTCTGCTGAATGCCTCCCTCTCTGTCACATTGCAGATGGCCACTTTCAACTTATATATATATATCTGTGTCATCAACACATGGGTCAAACAAAACAAATAAAGTGGAGCTTTACAGCATCCAAATTCCCTGCTGTTCAGACCACTTCACAGCCCTGAACAACCAAGATGTCAACATGGGTTTTCTATCCACCACAGGGCAGATGAGCCGTCACACAAAAACTTTTGGTTTCTTAAAGGATGAAAAGCAGACATACTTAAGGATATCTAATCTATCCTTGCCAGAATCCTACAGACATATCATTTTCCTGCCACTGGCAGCAAGATCAAGGCTGCAGGTTATAAATCAGCATACACACCTGCTCTAGAGACAAGGACATAAGAACCACAAACCTGTGAACAGGTGCTCGAACAGTCTACCTGTAATCCTCCTGCAGTAATTCAGTGAACAGCAATTCATGATAACTGGAAATGGAAATGACAATGACAGGTGAGCAGTAAATAACAGGTATCCTTCCTTAAGGTGAAAGGGATTGGAGAAAAGCTGGCATTGCACTTTAAAATGCTGTGTCTAAACACAGAAAGCTATTGAGAGTTTTGAATCACCATACCATAAAAAAATAATCCTATGTAGCAAGAAAGTACTCATTTCAGTCTGACTTTTTAAGCTGGAAAATAGGGGATATGGCATTATATATTATAGTTATTGCATTCTTTGAACTACAACTAGCAAATTCTGAAGTCTGATATCTATTTATCTGGTATCTAGTTCCACCCATCAATAAGAGCAAAGGTTTTATTTTGGATATGTACCAGTTTCAGTCTTTGATGGCTTCACACTCATTGAAACATGAAAGAGCAGAAATAACAGTTGAACTTGATGATCTTAGTGGTCTTTTTCAACATTAATGAGTCTATAATAATAAAATATATTTTAGGTATAGTGTAATATAACATAATGTAATGTAATGTAACATAAAACATAACATAACAATAAACAAGGGCTCTCAGGAAAGGTGAGGCAAAATCTGCTACTGCTCAGAAAAACAAAAAACTGTTCCTTTGGGAGAAAAAACAATTTTAATCAACCACAGTTTCTATGGGTATTCCTATAAGACCTTCAGATGTAAATAACTACAGTTTTGCAAATGGCTTGCAACACTGCCTTAAGGAAAAGCATCATTTTAAGGTACTTCACACAAAGCTGACTAAAAGAAAAGAAACTGTGCAATATCTACTACTGAAAACAGAAAGCAGAGTATATACCCCAGTGACTGGCATAAGTCAAAATAAATCAGTTGTAGTGGTGAATTACCTTCCAGGTCTTCCTCAGTCAGACATGGAGAATTCAGTCCAGACTAGCTACTGTAAAGCTATTCCTGGATTTGGTATTTCTTAGTGACATTTGGCATAACCAACCTCAGTATGATACAGGTTAAAAAAGTAATGTGTTCTATGCAGAGGTCCCTCTGAGGGCCATATTCACACAGCCTAAATTACACTCAAGTCCCTGTGCTTTATATTTTCTAAAAGCAGACTGTGGTTCAATAATGTATTTCAGTCCCATGAGTTGTCTTTTCCAGAAGTTGCTCTGTCAATGGATCTGTCACCACTGACAAAACACAAGGAACTTAAGGGAATTTAAATCCACCTTTTGATAAAGTTACATGATGAGATTTCTGGGATCATCTTTTAAACACAATGGGCAATGACTACTACTGCACTACTGCCTACCTGCCTTTCCACAGTCTTCAAGAAATGCCTTATTTAATGATTTCTTAGAATAACTGTCATCAAAAAGAAAGATGCTTATTCCCTTTAGAACACAGTTAAGCAGAACCTGTACTCTCTTGATGCTGAGATTTCAGCAGTGAGTCTCCTGTAGTATCATAGCAGTTTTATCTGTTGCATCCTAGGGCTGAATGAGGGGGAGAAAAAAAATAATGATAATCAGCACCTTCAGCTTCAATCAGCAGCATGTTCCAAGATCACAGGATCTGAAATTCAAATGATCAAGAGGCCATTACAGACATTACAGATTTAGGAGATGTATGTTCATCCTAGTGTTATTGGAGGTGGGCCACCAGGGGAGGGAGGAGGAAATACAGAAGCATTAATTCCAAAGAAATAGAAAATTAATTATAGTTAATCATATTCATTCTTTAACAGAATAGTTATGTGTCTCACTAAAAGCATACTTACTGTCCAATCTTTAATGTTTCATGTGGGCAAAATATATTAAAAATAAATATTCCCCATCCAGCTCTAACTCTAAGGACTGTTATTTACACCAATAGTTTTGCTCATAGGATAGAAATCTACTCCAGAGTTCTCTCACTGCAGACTGACCTTTACATGACTTTCCACTCCACTTGGACTGGTCATACATTCTCCTCCAAGGGAAAAAGCCTTCAAAATTCCTTTGCTGCCCATCCTAGCATAGCATCAGAACTGAAAAGAGTTACCTTGCAGTACAGATTTTGCTATTTGAACTCTCCAAAACTAAAATCTATTCCTCTTTGAAGGGCATTTCTAAGACTTTTTGCTGCAAAGACATGAAAATAATCCTTGCCCATAAAGCCATTCAACAAACACCTACATAGATTTGCAAACAACTAGAAGAAATTTCTAGGGATTCCTTTAATTTCCATATGTAGTCATCAATGATCAGTGTCATAAAGATTAAAAAACATACTTTTCAACTAAAATGGGACTAAAATAATGGGATAAACTTCTAGAGTTTAATTGTTTTGGTGGAAGGGATGCTTAGGTCTGCATGCATGAATGAATACAGTTTGCTTTGTCCTGACAATGCATGTACAAAAGATGTCTGTCTAAAACATGCTCAGTAATTGTATCCTCAACGAATGCTGCAAGCATTTTAGGAGGGAACAGTCACAATTCATGGCAGGGATGAGAGAAAATGTCCCACCTGCCAAATGCACAACGAAGAAACAGAGTTACTGTGATACCTTTCAGACCTAAAAGGCTCAATTTAATGACAGTTCTAGGTAGAAAGGACCACACACATCCCTGAAGATTCCTGGACCAGGATTGTGTCCTCACTAAGGAACAAAGGTGTGGGGACAGCCTCAGGCAGGTGTATTCCTTAGCATATGGTTCATCTGCTATGTTAACCCATGGAAGCTGACCAGTTGTGTCAGAAAACAATAAAGGAAAAGACAAGACAATAACAAGCCAACAAGCTGGCCACACATTGCCTAAAGCAATCAGAAGTGCCTTCCTCTACCTCCTCCCCCATTTCCTGGTTAGTAGGCTCGTTCTGCTCACTCCAGAGCATGCTGCAGTGTGACTCTCCTTTGAAGGCACAGACACAGCTCGATGCCTCTGCTCCAGAGAGCCAGCCTGCTCTGGGGTAGCAGGCAGGCCTCAGCTCGTGCCAAAGGCACCCCAACAAACACTCCTCAGGTTCACAGCTCCAAACTCTTGGCTCAGACCACCCACACAGGCCCTGGTCTGTCAGAACCCAGGATGTCTGTGACAGTCCTGGCTGATCCCAGCTCCAGCCAGGGGGCTCCAAAGCCCTGGCAGGGGAGTCACAGACCCTGGCAGGCAGCCAGGGACTCCTGGGGCTTTGAGTTTGATCTATGGAACAAATTACCACCTTTGAATGAAGAACTAAAAGTCACAAAGTTCTAGATAGCATGATAGTAGTAGCTATAGAGTGAAAAGGGAATTTTTGGGGATCTTTCCATAGGGGCTTAGGGGGCAAGGTGGAGGGACTTGGGCATTGTCCTGTCTCCCTTCTTCTTCCTCTAACAACATCTTTTTGGTGATGGTGGCACTTGGGGATAAGTTTAGAGTAGAATGGAACTGTCTAACAGAGGTGATAGACATTGGATCATAATTGTAAATAACTAACATGTAATTTGTAGTATAAAATCAGTGCCTGTCCCTGGGGCAGTGTGTGTGCCTGGGGCTGCCCTGCTGAACAGACCTGGGCAGCCCAGACAGAAAATATCTGAGATAAGAAACAATAAAACAACCTTGAGAGCATCAGCTGAAGACTTTTGACTCATTCATTCAGCAACAGAGCTTAGAGACAACGGAAATTATATATATGGAGTTGTCCTGACCAAAGCAACCCCTGAAACTGGTCCAAAAATCAAAGCTTTGAGGAGGGTCTTCTCTTTAGGAATCTGCACAAGTCAGACTGCATACCAAAGAATGCCATGCACAGGTAGCACAAACTATTCCAACAGCTTGGAGTGCCAGTGTCTCATTTTTCCATTTCACTTGGCACTAGGAGGACCATGCTATCAGGTTTGAAGCTAATAATTTGTGAAGGTATTTGGAGGAGAAGCAAAAAAGCAACTTGGGGGACTTCATCAAAAAGAACTTCAGTACTCTTAAGCTGGAGTCAAGACAAGGAAATGATACAAAACACATGAGATCTCAAATCCTAATTTCACTTACAGCAGGCATCTCCTGTTTGTACCATCTATTCTCCAGCTACTCATGGTATATTAAATTAATGGAAACTCTGAGCTTTAGCATATGTTTAATAGCTACAGTGTGTTTTTTTGAGTGATGATATGACTTTTCTACTGTATAGAAAAACACACATGGATGCATTTATGTATGTCAAAAATACCCACACAGGCTTTGATATTAATGAACAACACATCTCATCCTTGGTCAAACCAATCTTTAGGCTGTATTAAACAATGTAGAGGTAGGGTGGTAAAAAGTGTCCCAGTTCCTCAGAACCTTAGAAAAATCCTAACAAAAAACAAAAAAACAACACAAAACCACACAAACAAACAAAAAAAACCCATACAGAAAAAAGCAAGCAAACAAACAAACAACAAAAAAAACCAAACAAAAAAACATTCTTCCACATTCAACCAGAGTCAAAAAAGCCTCTGGTCCTTCCATAGTATGGCTGTAACATCATCCCATAACCTAGATGTCCCTCACACTCATACAGCTGTAAAGATCTCTGGAACACAGCAGGAAAAGGGGCAATTATTCATCTGTGTTTCAGTCAAAAAACTGTCACAACTAGACTAGGGAGGTTTGGCTAACGCTTAGTGAAACACTCAAGACAAGAAATCCAAGTTCTAATCCTCAATATGTGCCACCCAGGATGGGGCTGACATCATTTGCACTTTTGGAAGGTGCTACGTGTTGAAATGCACCAAGTTGTTGCCAGTGCACCAAAACAACTGTAGAAATGTAATTGCTTACTCTAAAAGTACAGGTTCAAGGAAATCAGAGCTGGTTTTAACTGTGGGTTTGTATCTGAAACAGCTCTATCCACAATCTGTACTGAATTAGTGTTCCCCAGTGGCAGGAATGTTGGGCAGATACGTGTTGCACACTCAAACACCATCCTGTCCCCCTCCCACAATACATGCAGCCGAGGCAAAACACGGTACCAGACCCAGGAGAGCCGCAGGAAAGCAGGCTCAGAGCAGCAGCCAGGGACAAACAGCTCTGGCAGTGAGGCGGGCTCGCCCAGCGCTTCTGTGAGCCAAGAGTGACACCTGCCGGGATGCAGGCTGGCATCAGCCGGGGAATGAGGAGAGCCCGCAGAGCCCCAAATGCACCGGCATCAGCCCCGAGGGCTTTAGCTCTGCTGCACACACACACATCCCACTGCCTACACTTCAGGGGAGTCACACACTCAAGAGGCTTCTAGACCAACTGTCGGAGCTCGGGACATCCCTTTGGGGTCTGGAGCTGCCAGGATCCCTGCCAGGGGGCTCACAGACCCTGGCACACAGCCTAGAGCACCAGTGGGCTCCATTACCAACCATGGAGCAAATTGCCACCTTTACATGAAGAGATAAAAGCCACAGCAGTTAAAATAGTGTAATAATTAGTATATCACAGGGTGTAAATGTAGATTTTAGGATTTTTTGTCTAGGGGTTTTTGGGGACAAGATGGAGGGATTTGGGCATGTCTAGCCTTTCTTCTTCTTATTCTCTTCCTCCATCTTCACTGATGATGTTGGCACTTTTGGGTTGGTTTGGAGTAGAAGCTCACTGTCTAACACAGGTGATGGGTATTGGGGAATAATTGTAAATATGTCACACGTAGTTTTTTGCATATAAAGATAACACCACCCTGGGGGCAGGCAGAGTGCCTCTGACTGCCCTGCTGAGCAGACCTGGGCTGGGCAGGAAGAAAATTTTATAGATAAGAAATAATAAACAACCTTGAGACCAAAAACTGAGAAGTGTTGTCTCATCCTTTGAATGCACGGGCTGAAGCAGAGATCTCAACAACAAATCGGGGTCCCAAACCTTGTGGGACCCCACAACCAACTACACCACATCACACAACTACACACATCACTTCTAGACCAACTACACCACAACAATGGCACACCACATTAAACCGTGCGGCAAAAAGGAGCAGTTAATGTTTGTGTAAGGAATAAAGGACAATTGAGTCCACTTAAGAGCAGTAAAGGAGAGAAAAAGCAGAGATTGAAAGGTCAAAGGCATTCACTGCAATCCTTCCCACACCTGTCCCACATGACTTGGAGGGACAGTGATACAACCCTAGAAGTGAAACAGAGAACGTAGCAACAAGGAAAATAAAAACTGCCGGAACTTTATCAGCTGAAAATGAGGTTTGTTGTAAACATGGTGCCAGTCTTGAGAAAAGGTTACAAGAAATTCAATATCCACATCTGCTCTGAAGATTTTTAGAAAGTTCAGCAGAGAAAAACATCATTTTGTGCAGTAAGTAACAGAGAATTACCTCTATCCTGTAGTGTGACAGTATTCCTGATCTTTAGGTCTCAACCTGTACTAGCTCCACAGTGCTACTCCTGGGTGGCTCTGTGGGCCCTGCAGTTAGCAAAGGCTTTGCAGTGGTAGTAGGGTTAGTGAGCACAATTAACTAAGAACTTACTCCCTACTATTTTCCTACAGCACCAACCTCTCATTGATTCCGTTCTCTGTGTTTTTGAGGTAGGAGACCCCAGACTGTAACTCAGGGCACAAGCATTTCTCTTTCTGTTCCACCCCATCCAATCCCAGATATCAGGGAAAAATAGGAGTTGGGGGAAAAGAGGGAGATAAAGTAATATCCAAGGAACAAACCTCAGCTTTGCAGTCTGCTGCTCCAACTTCAGCAGCAGGAGGGCGAATGCGAAATAATAGAGCATTGCTGCCACCTTGTGCTACAAGAGATTTCTACAATCAAGGGTTTTCTTTTTGTCACCTTTTTAAACCCCAAAACCAGAACTGCTACTGATATTGGCACCCTGAGGACAGAGGGTGAGCAAAGCCCCGTGTGCCCCCAAAGGGCAGCGTTGCCTTTCCCCGGGGTGCCCAGCCCCGAGCCCAGAGCACAGCCCGAGCAGGAGCCCCCAGCCAAGCAGCCCCCCCAGGCCTCCCCAGACCCCTAAACCAGAAGGCACCAATGATTTGGGACCTTCCCTGACCATCACTGCCCGGTGGTACAGACTGTCCACGCTCTGTTTCTGAGAGGAAGCTCACCACAGGTGCTTGCAAGGTGGCACGGCTGCTCAGCCAGAGGCAAGCCTCCCACACAACCACTTTTATTGACAGGAATCAGAGGGTTTGAGTCTGGGTGAAACTTATTTAACCACTAAACACCACAGCATACATTACAAGAACTGCTGGTCTGGCAAGGTTTGTGTTTGTTCCCATGCTCAAGCACATTTTGAATAAAGTCGTATTCTTATGGAGAGACTTTTGCTACACTGGTTTCTGAGAAAGATGCTTAAAGGGATATAAATTGTGACTAAAAACTAATTTTAAAATATATGTGATTGTTCTGCCATAGCAGTGAGTACTAACATAAAAATTATGTTAGTAATTTTCCAAAATGCAAACATGTTTTCATGGGTTTTAAATTTTTAAATGGTGCTATCCCGGAGATAGAAATGAATGCAACTGGTGAACCAGAAAATAAAGGAAACTTTCTCAGAGACCGAGGCCTTCATTTCTTAAACACTCTAAAGGCCTGCAACAAGAGAGTGACCTGATTCTCTTGACTCCAACAAGACATTGGAAAGCATATAAAAAAATCTAGCTCTATGACTGTCCACTATGGTTCTTGCCTCAAAAAATCTTTCACTATCAGAAAATAAAACCTGAAGGCTCCTCCACCCATTGTCACAGAAAGCTCCACAGAACTGGTCATCTCCTTATGTTTGGTTTGTCTTATCTGACCAAAATACTGGCTATAGTCAGATATGTTCCTTATCTAAAGAAGATTCTGGACTACTCTGCTGCTTTTGCTTTCCTAGAACTCTAAAAAACACCAAACAACCCTAAACCTAGAGACTGTTACAGAATTGTTTGATGTTTGCCTCCCCTCCAGTCCTCTCCCCTGTTCTGTGCTAGACACTGTCATTCAGCAAGAGTTTATGTATATTAAAAAATATAAATATATAAAATATAAATCAACCAGTAGTTAGTTTACTTTGAGTTTGTTTCTTCTGTCTTTTTACCTGGTCTGGCAATTCACCATTATGTTTTCTTTTCCTATCCACCCCTCTGCTAACCTCAGTGTCATCTAAACAGCATTCAGGCAAGTGAAGTTGGGCAAAATGTATCAGGGTGTACTGACCAGGGCAATTCTCATTTTAGTCCCTACTTCATCATTTGAAATGATGCAGGATGAAAAAATTCTCTGAATCACTGAGAACAGAAAGAAAACATCCCAGTCTGTCATGCTGTGGCTGCCCCCTAAGGGACACAAATGTGCATACCTCTCCCCAGTGCAAAACCATTTTCACTTCTCCAAAGCAGAGTGAAAAATGTAGAGCTTCATTTTGCTCCAGCAAGGCTGTGTCAAATGACCAAAGTACCTGAGGGCTGTAAAATGTTTCCAGACATAGAAAACTTTTAATATGTTGTTCACAAATTTAATTCCTCTTTGTTTTTCCGAACTGGGTCTAGCTGATGCCTTAAGTTTTAGCTTTCACATTTTCCAGATTCTGTACTGCATTAGTGTGTAACTCTGAACTTCATATCAAGTGTTAGCCAGTTCTCCTCCCAGCTCAGTCAGACAGAACAATCCTTTTCCAGCCCCAGAACCAAGGACACAGCTGCAGCTTCAGGCCCAAAAAGTGCAAACTGCAGCAAATTGAGGAGAGAATCTGGGAGAGTGGGACTGCATCACCTGGAGCTGGAACTGGACAATTAACCCAAATATGTAAATGGACCAAAACTTATAAAAGTGTGAAAACTCATGACTTGGAATCCACTTTTGGTCCATCTTGGGTGGAGCTACATCTGAGCTCTTGGACTGCCCAAGGTGCATCCTTTGAAGGCCTTTTAATAAATCCCTGCTTTATTCCTTTACATTGTCTAGCCTCTGTACCAGGGAGCCTCTCTAGGCATCACAGCAATAGGAGAAGGTTCCAGTTAGGGCAGGCTAGCTGAGCAAGGAGAGTGCATGCATAGCAGCCTCTCCTGAGCACAGCAGCACAGCTCTGCTGCAGAGGCAGGCAGCTCTTGTGCACTCACTTCAGTTCAAGGCAGTCACCAGCATGACACTTCCACAGCGTGCTCACTGACAGAGATCCTGCAGCTGTTTCCATCCAGGAGAAGTAGTTCTGACAGGGCCTACAGACAGCCTTTGTGTCTGAAGAAAAACACAGCATTACTGTTCAAGTCCCCCTCCAGTGCACAGGCAAAGCATATGTGTTCTGACAGCCACCCCGGACAGGAGCTTGGCTCTTCTGCTGGAGCTGTCGGCACTCATTGCTTTAGTCTGGAGTCCTCCAGCTCAGCCCTGGAGTGTGAGCCAAAAACATGGCTGCAACACAGATACTGGGGAAAATATTGTGGAAATACCAGCAGACAGTCAATGGTCTGAAAAGTTAATGCTTTGCTCAGATATATCCAGGGAAGGTATAGTGGTTGGACCTCTCTAATACAGACCACAGTGCAATATTTAAAGGAAAAAATTAAAATTTAATCCTTGCCACCCACAAAGGAGCAATGCTGACAAAGTGGTGGCACCTCTGGCACAGCAGTGTCCCAGCTGATACACAATTTTGCTGTGTTACAAGCTCCAACTTACCTTTTTCATTACAGACTTCAATTTTAATAATGTCACTATAGGTCCTGTTAAGATAGACCATTTTGAGCTTAAATAAGTCATTTGTCTCCTACAACAGGAGAGATGAATATTATTTTGTTATGGATTAAGTGTGCTAATAGAATACTTCATCTAATCCTGTTGTCTAAGCAGAATGGCTACTTACAATCTCCATGAACTCAATCTCAAATGAACTGTGTCATGAGAGTGGTTTCATAGAGCACCAGGCTCCTCCTGGTTTGATGCAAATGTCACAGATGTCATGGTTAACATCCACCACTGATGATCTGATTAAGCCTGCACTGAGTGGTACTGGAACACACTATGAATTAATTACCATCAGAGGGGTGAAGGGTTGAAGGTGTTTAGAATTTTAATTTGTCATATTTATACAAATAAATCAGAGAAAAACGAATACATCAAAATACTTTAGTGCTTAAAATTGATTTGCTTCTGTAGAAAAGAAATTAAATTCTGGATACAAACCAGTAAGCTCTAACAGACATAATATAAATTTTCATTGCAAGAAAGGCAGCTCTGCTTTCCATTTCAGTTATTGTCATAAATACATGAACAACCACTTGAATACAATCCTTAACTCCTATTGAGTAGTACCATGGGACACAGGAGCAAACAGTTTATCTGTTGGTGTTAGTGGGTACAATGGGGGAAAAGTGCTCAAGTCTGCACAGCAGTCCTTTGTATGAATGGTCCCCAAAAGACATGGGTCACACTGTGATCCCTGTAATTTTAATGTACCACTCCAATCATTTCTGTCACAGAAAAATGGTGGAAAATTGTTCATCCCAAAGCATGTGGACATTAAGATGAGTAAATTGTACTGATTTATGTGTTACCAGTTATTTGACACAGAGATTACAGGGTAGTCAGCAGCTTCTGTCAGGCCAGGTTCCCTTGAGTTTCTGCCAGCAATGAGGAGTCATAGCCACTCTCAGGCCTTCAGGAAGGCCATTTAGAGTGAGGATGTAGCTTGGCCCTAGGCACTGGAAATCTTCCTATCAGAAGCAAAGAACTGAACCCAGTATTTCCAACAGAAATGCATTGCAGTATGCTGTGCTTTTATAGCAAATCTACTTCCTCACATCAAACTTGGAACTGGAAATGAAGGTTTTCTGGACCATGGTCTGGCATACTGTAGATCAGGGAGATCTACACAAAGATACCAGTAATTTATACATGCCAGGCTGTCAGTCTCCACACAGAGTAAAACACAGGAATGAAGCTGGTCAGGGCACCTGAGGAGGCTATGCTAATGTTATTTCATCAGTTGCTATAAAATTCAATAGTTTTCCACAGTGGAAATACTCTTGGAGCACACTCCATCTTCAGCAGATGAGGTGTCAGAGAAGGATGGTGCAGTTCAGCACCAGGCCAGTGTGGCCAAGCTGTTCATTCTACACCACCCACCTCAATGCAGGGGCTGTGGTTTGGGCAGGGAAAACGGGAGGAGCCTCATCTTGCCTGGCTGACTGCAGCAGAGCAGCTGCTGCCCTGAGCCCCTGTGGAGCTGGTCCCTCTGCTGCCCACTGACTCCCCAGGCTCCCTTTTTCTCTGGAGCGTGGCTGCAGCTGGGGCTGTGGTTCTGGGAGGGCCAGCAGCAAAAGGTGTGCTCGACTGCAGTGCTGAACTCCAGAGGGGAAGCTGCCAGCAGGGCTGGACCAGCAGCAGGGCAACCCCCACTCAGTTGAGCTCATGGAGGCAAGAAGACAGAAACTCTGCCAAACCCAGGCAGACCAAGCTGAGGGAAGTGCAGATGAATGGTAGGAAGGGTCAACCTACATCACAATGAAGTGGTGGAAACATCAAGACAGGCACCTGTGCAGAACTGAGCCCCAGCTGCAAGCCCCCTACTCTGATGACCCAGCTTCCAAGGTGTTTGTTTGTCCTTGTATTTTTTGGGTTTGGGCCAAGCGTGTGGGAAACAGCCATGGGAGCTCCTCCACCAAACTGCCTTTGTTTCCCAGTGATCATATGGCACAGCAGGCAGAAATGGTCCCCACATTGCCTTTATCAGTGGAAACTATTCAGGTGTGATGTATGGGAAGCTTCTGTCATCTTGTATTTGTTGCTAGTGGTGAACAACTTTTTGTGGGTAAAACATCTTCTCTTCCCATATATTTTGCTGTTAATATTGCTGTTGTTATTGTGTTGTTAATGTGTGTCTTATTCCATTCCTTTGAGCTTTTAGTAAATTGTTATCTCAACCCACAGTGTCTCCTTTATTTTCACTGTCTTGCTGGAAGGGGCTGGGGGAAGGGGAGTGGCTTATTTGGAGTTTAATTTCCAGCTGGTGTTAAAACTAGCACATAAAGGAACCACTGAAATCTGGGATACAAGAGAAACCAAAAAACCTAATCAAATGCAAATTGCTTTTAAAGTTCTGATTCCAGGCAGCCTGGGATTGGTTTAGCTCAGCTTTGATGTTAGCAGTGTGGAGGTTGGCCTGCATTTTGCACTGCAGCACTGCGCACTGCAGCACTGCCTGGAAACCCTGGAGCTGGAGCAGGGTCTGGGCCCAGGGCAGGTATCACGAGGAGCAGGTCTACACTGGCCAGGCACAGCATGCTTGTTGAGAATAATGAGAGATCTTTTGGGGCAAAGGGTTTTTTCTTGGTAAAGGTACTTGTGGACCTCACCTTCCATCATCACAGCAAAGAGAACCAGCTACAGATAGGTAACAATAAGAAATTATTTACTGTTCCCATTTTATATTTGGCCTAATTGAACAGCAAATGTACAAACACAGCAGCATCATACAGTCAGGCACCACCCCTTCCATGGGCAACCTCTTTATTTCACAACTGACTTTTGTCCATCCCATTGACCCCATCTAACACACAGAAGCAGCCAGCAAGAGAGCTGCAGTCTCAGTGCAATCTTCTAGCCCTTCACTGAGGCTATCAAACAATCTGCTAGAAGAAGATAGAACCTGCAGAAAAATAAATTACATTCCAAAAGGAGAAAAATAAATTCAACACAGTCTGAATCCTTGCAGCACCAGCATGCTTTTTTTGCTTCAGTCAGAGCTTAAATGCCTCACCTCACCTCAAAAGCTGTTTTCATCTTTCAGAAAAAGCATTTTAAAAACCCCAACAACCTAATGAAGCCTACACTGCACTGTCCAGCCCTTTATTCCACAACCCCCCACAGAGGTTTAAACCCTCATGGTACCTGCCAGGCAGCTGTCTGTCAGTCCTTCCACCAGGGTGATAATCCCAGCAACAGCCAAGCTGGATAAAGCTGCTCCTACATAAACTGCAAACTGCTACTGCAGTAAAAGGACACTGAGGGCTCTATGCCTGTCACTACAGAAATTCCTCCCAGTTTTGACATCTGCAGCATGTCTGCTTCACATGAAGACCCCATCCCTGACCCAACCTGCATTACTCATGGTCACACAGGTGGCATGCACAAATTAAGCTCAAAAACTTAAACTTCTGATCTCTCTTCACATCAGATATATACCACTGCAGAAATTCACTTAAGCTTTTCTTCTAGCTGGAGCTATCTGAGGAGCAAAGTACAGCATTAATCTGTCAAGTCCAGACCTGCTTTCAAACACATTTTCCTTCACACTTCAGCCCATACAGCCATGGCTAATAACACTCATATATCAGCAATTTTCATCCTGTGGCTCACACTTCTCTGGGGACAGGGAGGGAGACCACAAACTATTTGAGAGATATCCACAAAGAGCATCTGAGAAAACGCACACCTTATAGCAAACCACTTATGGGCCCATAAAAATTTCACACAAGTCCCTTGTAATTTGGAGGGGAGGCTCTAAGACCCACTACTGTTCACTGTGATATTCCAATGATATTGAAATCTCTGATTTAAGACCTCAAAAGGTTATATTATTTTACCAGTTCTGCCCCTTCAGCATAGCAGTAGACAGGACTTGTCACTGTTGTATGCCTCAGTCTCTCTACCTGTAAAATAAGGGGGAAATAATTACATTTTTTTAAATATCTGATTTAAGATTAAATAAATATTATTTAAAAGATGTGTTGCTACTGTTCTGTCCTTAAAGTTCACCTCTCTAAATCTCCCCAGTACATCAGCCTTGAATTCCTGAGTCTCCTGTAATCAAACCCTGGAATTCAGTGCTGGAAATCACAGATCTATCTGGAGTGATCCTGTCTGCCCACATATAAATAATTGTTGTGGAGTTGGCTTAGTGTTTACACTAAGGGACAGAACACTACAATGTGGTGTAAATACTAGATTAGTTGATGACAGTGACATATTCTATGTTTGCAAGCAATTGACACACAAATTGCTAGAAACAGGATCACTTAAAAACAGAGCAGGAACAGAGTGCAAAAAGCATTGGTCAGCATAGCAGGGAAACCATGCCAGCATTATGACACCATTAAGGCAAAGCTTCTCAAGCAGATTTGTCCTGTCAACACAGGGACAGAAAGAGATGATTGCATATAATCTGTATGTCAGCAGAAATACTTCAGTTGCTCCCAGCTGTTGGGCAGAATTTAGCAATGATATAAACCTTGCATACCTTCAAGGATGCCTTGCTAGTTCAGACCTTGAAGGATGTTGTTTCTTCAAGTAAATTTGCTAATTTATTATTAAGCACCTGTAAGATCTTGTTAAAGAACCGACAAGCCGTTGTGCTAGCTATTGTCCAAAGACAGATTTTTTAAACATTATTCCTGTTTCAGCAAGCATATAATCACTGGTTTAATAATTACATGTATATATGAGATCTCATACACAATTTTTACATGTTACATGACCTGGCTTTTACATGGCTTTGCTTTAAAATCGTTGTCTGTATTTCTACTGCTTCCTGGAAGAATCCCACAGAAGAGCTTTTATATATGCTTATCTCTTTTAAAAATACATGACTTCATTAGAAGAAGTCTCAATTCTGATCTGTGGAAACATGACCCAAAATCAGTTACAAATCAGTGGGAGCTTCCCATTGGGTAGTCTGGGCCTTGAAAAGCCCTCACAAGTCATCTAACCTTCATTATGCTACACACTAACTTGTACAACAAATGAATCCTCCTGGCACCCTCTATCTCTTGTAGAGTGTTTCTTCAATTTCTACCTTCCTGGAAGCTTCTTTTGTTTTTAAATATAAAGGTAAAAATCTGGTTTGACCTCAATCTCTCCAGGAACTCAAGGAAACTGCGTAGGCTAGCAGCACCAGTCAGGACTATGTCCTTCCCCTACCCAATGCCTTAGCTGCTGCTTCCCACAGGGCAAGCAGTTCATTCCCAGTCTCGCTCAAACACGCTGGTTTCCGTGCAGAAAGCTCTAACTGAGCCTCTCAGGGTAAACAGGGCACAGGGCACAAGTTGCCTCAGCTATGAAGAGCCCACCTCACAGATGTCACACACTGTGCAGAGCCCATCTACCCAAGCTCTGGGGATGTGTCTGTTCACACAGGCAAACCCAGCAGGATTCCTGCAGACAAAAATGTGCATCCTGAGCAAAACTTTTAAAAGACTGGGGCTACAACTCCCATCCTAAACGTCTAGGATAGCTCTGACATGCTGATCAAGATCTACAGTGGTATAGTGCCCTAGCTTTCAAAATAATACAATGCAGCTCTGCAGGTGAACAAGGCCACAAAGGTGATTATGCTGTTCTAACTGCTCTCTTAAGGGAAACAAATAGGAAAAAAATTACTACTTAAAAACAGCAAGCCTGTTATAATGCTTTCAGGAAATGTTTGCACTTAAGTCTCACCTTTGTTCTTATCGTGCAGCAGAAACAGTACTTAAAGTTTCAAACACTTAATTCAATACAGAAACTTGAATCCAGCTTATTTCAAATGCATATTAGTCTGAAGGGCTTCACCTGACCACAGCACTGTAAAACTACTACATTATGCAAAACCCATTCTAGTCCTGGGACAAAGGGGTTAGTGCCCAGGCAGCTCTGTTAACTGCTGTTAACTCCAAACTGTTTCCCCAAAAAGTGATGTAGCTACATGCAACTGTATACACCTATAGGTTATCCGGGTCAGTGCAATTGAAGGATAAGGCATTAATGTCATGTCTGACCATGGTGTTCACTCTGCCTGAACCTGACCCATGGAAAGATACATTGATTAACATCAGGAGTTGACCTGCAAGCCTATTGCCCTTCCCCTAAAATTACCATCTTCTTAAGAATTCTGTATGTATACTTTACCAACAAGCACCAAGCTAAACTATGGCTATATCCACCAGAGAGCTAGTCGTTCTGCCATTAATGCTTTAAGGATTAAATCCTAGTGGAAACTTGTGGGTCAAGTAACTGTTAAAGACTGCTTAGAACTATATATAAATCTTGAATTTAAAAAACCCTCTAAGTCTACAGTGTTATCTTTTTGATTGTAGATAAAGAGAAGCAATAAAGAAGCCAAAACTATTTCATATTTGCATTTGACTCACTCATTTTGATAGTTTCCACTTCATGATAAATCAATTTGTTCTACTCCCATGAAGGTTAGTCCTTTCATCTATCATCAGCTCTTATCTAATTGCTGTGCTGCCATCTCTCTCTGAATCAATGTTCTTCCAAGATGACTTCAGGATTCTTGGGCTGCAGGTATCTAGCCCAAGATGTTTGGTTTAGGTTTGTTTGGTGGGGTTTTTTAACATCTCTAAGAAGGATTACAGCTGGATGTTTCACTCACAGTGCCAGTGAACCCCAAGGCCCTCAGCAGGCACCTTCCAGCCCACAGGCAGCGCCTGACCCCAGGCACTGGCACCAGCCCCTCTGGCACAGCCGTGAGCACACCGGCCTGTCCGAAAGCTTTGCTGACTTTACAAACACCAGATGTAAAATATGGTGGAGACAAAACCCCTCAGCCACAGGCACACGGCTGCCTGAGTCTGGCCTGTCCCCTGAGCCACTTCAGAGAGAGGTCTGAGCACAGCTCTGACCAGAGAGGGGAACTCCAACACCCGCACTGAGGGGGTGATTCACTGAGAAACCTCAGCAAGCACAGGTTCCAGNCTGAGGGACCTCCTCCTCCTCCTCCTCTACCAACAACATACGGCACCGAATCCCGAAATCGTGTGCTTGGCACTGTCAGGAAGCTCGTGAAGGAGGCGGGGTGTGTTGTCTGTGTATGGCCGGGCTACAGCAGTTGGAAATAAAGAACTTTACTTCAGCAGGTGAGTCAGCTGTTAGTATTGTCAGGAAAATCCACCAGTGCCAGATGTTTATGTCCTAAAAAGAGACAGAGGAATCCTTCAGCTTTATTCAAATAAAGGGAGAGGGCCCACCGGGGCACACCCCCGCAGGGTTTTCTCGCTCCGGGTTTCGGAGGACACAGCTCCCTTTTATCCTCAGCTTCCTTGTATCCTGAACTCCGCGGGTTTTCCTCTTCCTTTCCCCACTAGCTGAGGCACTGGGAAGGTTCAGCCTCCCCGAACACAACCACACATCCCCTTGAACCTGCTTTACCCCGAATTTCAGAAGTTCAGCCTTGTACAGCCCCTTGTCTGCTTGAGGAGCCAAGCTGGGTGGGCCCGGTAACAAACCTGCTGCCCAAAGTCATAGAGACGTTAACACCCATCCTGTCACCCATGTCATTATTTGTAAAGACATTAACACACGTCTTTCCTCTCAGTACCAACGAGGAAAGGTGAATCCCAAGCTTGAAAATCATTTTTAGTTCAAGATGATGCTAGCTGTATAGATAAATGTATTGATTCCTTTTTTCAGGTGCTGCGGTTGGCTTTTTGTTTATAAACTATTAAATAATGATGCCTCAATCACACCGATAATGTCTGCTAGGGAGGGGAAGGGTATTGGGCTGTTATTGTCAGTCAGGAGTTTGCAAACAATCAGGGATTAAAGTCTCACTCTCGTAAGGATCCTGAGACAAGCAAGTTCCCTGGACAGCTGGAGCAGGGCTCAGGGACAATGGACAGTGCTGAGCTCCCTGTCTGTGGCACAAGGGTTCTGTCCTTTGTCATTTATAACAGCCCTGAATCAAAGAGCACATGGATAAAGGCCAATTTGTGATAGTTTCAGGCCAAATTAATCTCGTCCAGATTTCTAGTTTTCTTCTAGTAATATTCAATGAAATAGCTCAGGCATTTTCTAAAATTTAAAGCTCAGTTGATACTGCTTAGATGCAAATAAGGAGGACATTAACTGGGGCTCATGCTATTCTTGATTTTTCTCTCTAGTTTTGTTACTTGAAATCCAGTTGAGTATAAAATTCTCAGATTGAGTTGATTTTGTTGGGTTTTGGTTTTTTTTAATCCAGTGTTATAAGGCAGTAGATGACACCAAGTAATGCTGTTGTTTCTAGTGCCACACATTTTTTTCCTTGTAGGCCTGCTGGTACAGTTCAGCTGTACAGCAAGAGCTCATCTCTGGTCTAAAGCTGGCAGAGAGAGCACTCAGCACCAGTGGGTCTGGTTTTCCTGAGGCTAAAAGCTGAAGGTGGTATGTTCCCTTCATGGTGGCCAGTAGGGCACAGAAGTACTCCTGAATAATGGGGTTATTTTTCTGGTGTTTTTCCATGGTAATGTACCAGGAGAGCAAAACAGCATGGCACAAGAATTTACTCCAGATCTCCAGTGTGATTTCTTTGTGTGTAATTTTTTTTTATCTTCTTGTGTCAATATCTGATACAGGGAAAACATGGCTATCTATGTCTGTAATCCTTATTACTATTTCCACATCCCTAGAAAAGATTTTTTTCTTTGCCTCTTAGTTATTGTCATATCACCAGGCAATAAACTTATTTTTCTGCTATAAAATGCAAAATTAAAATTAAAATAAATGGTCAGTTTATACTTGTAGACACCACCAAAAATTTGTGTATTATTTCAGTTAACTTAGGAACACATACATAATACAGAAGAAGGTGCTGCGCAAATTACCTCTTTCTTCAGTTGAGAATTCTACTCCTAAGTAACCTCTCCAATGTGCTGGTTTTTTCCATTCCTACCATGACTCCCATAGTCTCTAGGAAGAAAATGGTGAATGGTGAATGACTTTCCACCCATTTAGAGATTCTGGCAAGCCTGAGTAATGATCACTTCCTTTCTGAAAACAGCTGCAACATGGAATGTATTAGGTTGCTAAAGATTTTCCTGACTAATATTTCCTCTATGTATGGCAGTGATACTGTCATTTGTATAGTGTAAAAAGTTCTAGACCTTGACTGCCCAGCAAAGATATAAAACAGGGTTAATTTTTATTTTCTGCATATCAAACATATGTATTTAAACTACAGAATTTAAAAGATGGTCTGGGGATTTCATATTAAAATAACTATAATACAATATTAAATACAATAATAACAACAAGGAATAGAATAGAATAGAATAGAATAGAATAGAATAGAATAGAATAGAATAGAATAGAATAATAAATTTTAGTGGGGAAGCAACATAAATCTGCTTGCATTCTTAGCAACTTGTCCAGATTTGTCCTAAATCATGTACTAATCCTTAACTATTCTGGTGAAGCTCATTGAAAATGTATTTTTCAAGTTGGGAGAAGACCCTACATTAGCAGGAGGCTAATTAGCTGTGTCTGAACCAATTAAACTGTGCAGCACTTTCATAAGGCTCTTAGGAAAGGCCTGTGCCTTATTTGCTTGACCCAGGAGTGGGATGTTTCACCCCATTTTCAGGCATGCTTTATAAAGAAGTTTCATAGTACTGATTAGTGCAACACACTGTTCAACACACATATAAGAATAATTCTCCCATTAAGAAAAATGGTAAAGGTTTTTTTTAATTTAGAATTAAATCCAGAAAAATTTAATGCATAAGGAAATATAGAATATATACAATATATAGAATATAGAATGTATACAGCTTTTAATGTAAAACTTATTCTTCTACATCAGTTAAGAAAACTGTTTCTCTCTTCCAATAAATTTTGCTAAATAAAATTATCAGCATAATTCACTTATTTAGGAATTATTCACCTTTCTCCTGTGGATATAGTATGACCTACTGTGGTCACCTTTCATAAGCTAAGACATTGTATAGCTCTGATGCTGGCTGGGTGATCTTTATTTGTATCAGAACAGCTATTGTTGTTTTAATTGTTAGACTGAAACTCCTACTCCTAAAGCCAGACAATTGAATGTTGTACTTTTTTTTTATTTTTTTGCTGCCTCAGTACAAAATATTTGTTAGTCACTTTAACATAATACACCTTTAAAAATATTTCTAAGCCCCTCTTCAATGTCATTTCCAGGGAACGTTAATTTACTTCACTGCTTTGGTGCTTTCTTTTTTTTCTTTATCAATTAGCAAAGCTTTCTAGGTCCTTGCTTTCACAGACATAGAGTGGCAGTCAAGAAGCTTTAAAGTTGCACTCCTTTATTAAAAGAGTTTTGCTTTACATTATTTTGTTTTCAAAGTGCAAAGGGATACCTGTGCTAGTTACCATGAGTTATGTTTTGTCATCCTTAGGCAGACCAGGGCTGATAGTGAATAGTGCTGGTGACATCAGTGACACAAATGAAATGTTGACTACCCGGGTTATCAGCATGGGAATCTGACCTTAAGAATTCATTGTTCAAAAGAAAAACTTTAGTTCTCCTTTCCTTGCATTATGTAGCCATGGAAAATTGAAAGTAGCATATATGAAGCCAAATACAGACTAGGAAAGAGCTTTCTGGGTGACCTGCTCTGTCATCATCTTTCAGGGAAGAATCATTGCTCTTTTAATGAGAAAACATGGAGCATGGTCCAGGCTCTGTGAATATCTTCTGCAGTCTGAAGGTAGGTAGCTATCAGAGACAAATCTCCTGAGATGTTTGTGGCATTTCTAGTTAAGAATTCTGCCTGTTTTGCCTCAGTTTACTGTCAAATACACTATGGCAATCACTTTGTGTTTCTTAAAGTATCTTGTACTATTCTGAGGCAAAGCTGCAAATCCTGTGGCAAGCAGTCACCTGCAGGTGACTGGGTGAAGTAGGAACCAGGAGCTTGTGACCAGTGTGAGGGGAGAGATTGCAGTCAGGACATTTTCCAAGTTACACTGTTTGACCTTCAGCTTGGGTGGTCTGCCTGACTGTGTCAGTGGGGGGCGCTGACCCTGCAGGGCTCTGCCTGTGTTTATCCCTGAGAGCAAGGCAGTGCATTAGTGGAGCTGCCTGCACCGTGCTGTTAATGATGCTCCTGCTGCTGCTGGAGGCAGTGACTCTAGAGGGATTATGTTTGTTGACAGAGAGCACATCTGGCTGCCATATAGCTGTGCACTCCAGAGGTCTCATTCTGCCCTGATTTACTGGGTCATGGCTGTAACTCTTCCAGATGTGCCACAGGTTGGTAAATATAATTCTTTTATCGGTGACTATATTTGTACAGAACTTGGTCTCCTCTATGTGCCTGTAAATTTAATTTAATTGTAGTGATTTGAAACGTTTGGATTTAGGAAGCTAATTATGAGTACTTGGTCTGTGCCTAGACCTGTAACATCAGTGTTTCTTGACCAGAATACACAACTACTGGAATAAGGCTGCCCAAGTCCCTTGCTTTATTTAAATTAGTGAGTTTTTTCTTAAAACATGCAGTTTCTTGGAGCTAACAGTTGATATCCATGTGAATATGTATGTGAATGTCTCTATAAAGAAGAATAATAACAATAACTTTAGACCACCTTCATGCTCTTTCCCAGTGTTGAATGACAGGATTGTATAGTGTTGCAGCAAGAACAGAACTAGAGTCTGGAACTTTATCTCTTTTGTAGATAGGTTTCCTTGGAAGGTTTTCTAGTATCTGTTCTTGGTTTTAGACATGATGCTATCCATTTTAGACTTTCTTGTGCATATTACAGAGTAGCAGCATAAACCATACTTTAAAGAAAAGGTCACAGGTTGATAGTTCTTGTAAAATCCCTTTTTCCACCTTTAGATGACTCAGATATGTATGGATGGTTCTGGTACTAAATTTTTTATTATTTACATATTTAATCTGTGTCATCATTAATTCTAATTTTAATTTTTATGATAACTTAATATTTTCTTCTTTTTATGGATGCTTCTCCAAGACAAAGAAGGAAATGTATCTAGCACATATTGTAGGAACAACAATTAAAGTTGCATATCTATTTTTTACCAACTACAGCTGATTTCTGCATACTTCCTTAATCAATTTAGCATATTTATTATCAATAAGCTTTTCTTACATTTTGCTCTTCATATATGAATTCACAGCTTCCATCCCACCACTTCCTGACAGGCCAGAAGTCAGGTGAAAATGTAATGGACTTCTTCTAGGACAGTGAAAGTGTTTTCAGCTAGGTGAAGAGAATGTAGCAGCTTGTTGAATTTAGCAAAAATATTTTGGTAAATGTATTCTACTTGCTTATATGCTTTCATATTGTATTTTGATAGAATTCCTATTTATTTCCCTTTGGTACCCAGAGGGTGCATTGTGCAGTAGCTGTACAGTCAGGTGGCTTGCAGGCTCACTGCTCTCTGTGTGCATCCTGAATGTAAAAGAGATTTGATGGAACTGATCTAGTAAGCATGATCCAAAGGAATGAGAATAAAACTTGGTGTCATGTAATTCTGAATTTATATTTAGATGATGACAATGATTATCTTTCTTACTCCTTTTCTGCCTGTAAAATTGATATTTTCATTTACACCTTTCTAACAAAAGGTTTGATTTGCTTAATTACTACACTGAACATGACAGCTGCTAATATGCATGTTGAATCATTAATTCTCTAATTCATTAATTCTCTTTCTTTAGAATTTCATAGGGATCTCAAATTTGATAAATTACCTTTTTATTTCTTTTGGGGAATATTCCAGTAAGTCTGCAATATTTGCTTTCTGTTTCTTGTCTTGTTTGTTTTTGTAAAATGTCATCAATTTACCAGTGTTTTGTAACTAATGTCTCCACTGTAATTTCCTTATGCTGAACAGACTCATTCCTCAAATACCAGGCTCATTAAGTTCATGAAGTTTAAAATACATAGTTAGCTACTTTGAAAGTAATAAACCACACTGGAAGATTCAGAGCTTTTTCATTTACCTCATCACTTTTTTCAGTGGCACTTTGCTCCCTTTGCTGGTTTTCTCCCTTTAACCATCTTTCTGAAGCTGTGTAGAGAGGAAGACAATAGTGCCATGCTTTATCAACTGATGAGTTCCTAATGCACCAAAGATCTTTCTCCCCAGCTCAGTAAGTTGTAAGGGGACAATTTATAGATAAGGGGTCAGACAACTGTTCAGTGTGTCTAAATTTTCTTTCTGCTGCTTGGAATTCAGTTGTTTTAACTACCCTGACCTCACTGGAGCTAATTGTATGTGAGAGGTGTAATTCTTTAGAGAATCTGGTCTGCACAAATGCAGAAGAAATCTAAAAGGTGCTT
Organism: Sitta europaea; assembly: GCA_013400255.1. Taxonomy (NCBI): domain Eukaryota; kingdom Metazoa; phylum Chordata; class Aves; order Passeriformes; family Sittidae; genus Sitta; species Sitta europaea. Next base: position 223,609 of record VXBS01007584.1, on the reverse strand, counting down.
AATTAAATGATAGCTATGGGCTTTCCCAGTAAGTGTATCTAATATGGGGTAGTACTACTTATTTTAACTCAGGTAATTAGAACTCTAATCTATCTTGTTTATTTGCAGGATCATAATTCTGGTCATAGTGACCAGAAACTCTTTATATGGATACTGTGCTAAGCTTATTTCAGCTGCCACCATTTCAATTTCTGCCTCTGCTTCTCCTCACCCCAGTCTGATTCCTCCACACATGCTTCATATGAAAATTTTTTGACAATCTATTCTCCAACATAAGCCATGATGCATTTTATGAGAGTAGACATATTTGTGGGTTCCAGAAAGGATGGACACTTCTTGCTTTGAGAGTTTGATAATATCTCCTTAAGAAATGGGACTCCTTCCAGCAGGTACTTGTTGTGATGGGCCACAGCTGTGTCTCTTCAAAGAGGCTGAAGGGGCTCCTGCTCTCCTGTGACCTGCTTGTTTCCTGCTGGTGTTTAAGTTTCACAGATCTGAGAACTGCTTCACTGTGTAAAAGTTAATCAGAGAAATAGTTAAAAAACTTAATTTCTAACATCTTTCATTTGAATGAAAAGTGCAGCCCATCCCATATTTACTTGCTAATAAAAAAATATATGTTTTTGCAAAATGGTAGTTAAGTATGGTTATCACTGTATTTGTATTACTTATTGTATCCTCCTGAAATTATATAGACCAATATGCCTAATAAAAACTGGTTTGTGAAGAATTTGGTTAGTGCCACTCATACAGTTCAAAGGAATGTTTGGGCTCAGATGAGTGAGCTAGCTGTCATGGATGCTGTTTTGATCTGATCATTTAAATCTTTGCAGGCAGCAGGGACCTGTGCTGCTTTCCTGTGGATCAGACTACCAAATTCTGGCTGCTGGATACTTTCTGTCATTTTAATGGAGAAAAAGACCACTCAGAGAAAGTGCCTGCTCTTTGTAATGCTTTTTTTGCCTGGAAATAATATGTTTTCAAGTACCTTGGATAATGAAAGTGACAGGTTGCTTTCAACTAAGGCATTTGGTAGGGGCTCATCTGCTCAGAGCAGTGCAGAAAGTGGTTTATTTTCTGCACAGATAACTAGACAAGGAAATAGACTGGATGCACTGCATCACAGATCTTTGTTTCCATGCTTAGAGCAAGGATAAGTTTCTTGGCCTCTGCTGTGCCCAAAGAAGCTGACAAACCTGGTGAATGGAAAAGCCTCCTATCTCAGTCATAAAAAGCACAGAGGTGAACCTGGGAAACATTTCATTGTGAATGCCCCAGAAGGATCAGCTGTGAGCAGCTGAGCAAGTGGCCCATCCTTCAGAGTGCTGGATGCCTTCTGACTGAATGCCAGTATGCTGGAGCTATGGATCTGTCACTCAGATGGGTTCTCTTTCCTTGGAAAGGAGATGTTAGTGGTGGGATGAATTTGTGACACTTCGAGTTTGCATCTACTTTTTGAGGAGGAATGCTGCACATGCTTGGCTTTGGCTCTGTTATCATGTAAAGAGTTAAACAGTGATTCTCCTCAAAGTAACTCTACTTTCCAAAACAGCAGCCTGGCTTAGTGCTGGTGTTACTGCCAGCATTTGTGTTCTCAGGAGCATCTCTGGCTACTGCTTGTGCAGAAGCAGTAGTTTGGTGGACAGATATTAATGGGGGAGGAACTTGGATCTGCAAATGCATTCACACACTGCTCCACAGGATACTCCAAGAAGCAGGAGGAGAGACAAGCTTGTAATGAAGAATCAGGGTTCTGGCTGATCATCAAAGATACCTGTAACACCCCAAGGTTAAATACCTCAGTTATAACACTGCACACATTAATTACTCTTCTTCAGACAGAGTGGGGGAAGGAAATACAATAATGATTCCTGGGCTTTTCTGTATGTTTGGGGATATAACGTGGTGTAACTCAGGACTTTTTTCAACCTGAAAGCCAAAGCAGATGGGGAAAGTTGGCCAATTTAATGCCACCATTAAAATAAGAAATTAATAGCTGAATTGAATTCCTTCATACCTTTTATTTCAGGGTCACTGTCTGGTAAAGCTGTCCAAAGCCTATAAAGAAGACCCAAAAGAAGGAGCTTTATGTGAGTTTTGCAATGGCTGCAGAAGAGAGGAAAGATGACATTGTGCACACTTGGCTCTGAGGCTCACATCTCTCTTAAGGAGAACTGTATTCAGGAAAAAGGGATATTACATCCAGGTAATATGCTGTATAGAATATCTTGCCTGCCTGTTTCTTAAGTCTTATCTTCCAAACATGTGAGATATCCTTAAAATTATTTAGTCACCTTAGTGTTCCCTTTATGGCCTTACATCCTTTTTTCCTATCTTGAGTTTGCTGTATTCCACTTAAATGTTTCCCTGTTAACCACTCAGTGAAGTGTAGACTGCCTTGTCCAGTTTCCCTTCCTTGGCCCAACTCTGTGCCTGTGGTGCCTGCATTTTTACTCCAAGCAATTATGATTGCACGAGGTATTACTCAAAGTGTGGAAGTGGGAGGATTAACCTGGGAGTTAGAATTCTGCTTAGTGTTTCTGGCTTTGCTGCTAGCTGACAGATTGCAGTGTAATCATTTCACTGGTAAGGATTCTGAAGCAAGGATATGTAACCTCTCTGCAGACTTTGTGAGGGAGCTGATTATCTTGTAGTTGTTCAGCTTTGTCCTAACAAGCTGGAGAAGACTGAAAGTCAGTTCATTTGAACTGATTAAAACTCTGAGGTGGGAAAAGTCAAGCTGTTCCCTGAGAAGGAGAGAGAAGCTTTTTTTGACCCTCTTAATTTCAGCTGCATTTGGCAAGAGATAATGGCAAATAACACAGGTGCCCAAGAGCATGCCTCTCTCTAAATGAAAATCTTCCCCTCAGAGAGATTGTCTTCATCAAGTAAGCTAAAACCCACCATCCACAACCCGGGGCATGGAGGTGGATGGTCTCTTTTTGTTCATAACAATAACTCGTATTTATTGTGTTTAATTGCAATGTTCTGTTCCAGGGAAACAGTGTGTCATCAAAGAAATTGGGGAAAGTGAGTTGTATGTTCTGCCAATAGGTCAGGGTTTTTTCTCCATTCCTGCTTGTGATCTGTTCTATGTGTTCTATATGCATGCACGTTGATCACTGTAGGCAGTCTTTAATTATAGGTAAATTGTCCTTACTGCATCCCAAATGAATGTGTCTTCTTAAGTGTGTGCTGGCATAAAATGCAAAATATATGAGCAAAATTTTAAAACTCTGTTTCTGTTAGAAACCATCTTCACTACCTGGCAAAGTCTCACATTTTCCAAGCAAGTAGCCTTCAAAGAAAAGAAAAAACATACTCCTAACCCTGTAAAACAAGGAACTGAACAGCCAAATGCCTTTTTTCCTTTTTGATTGGAGAAGAGCCAAATAGATATTTCATATATATATATATATATATGTATAGTATATACATAAAAATAAATAACATGTATAATATATAAAATAACATTTATTTCATAATTAACTATATTGTACTGTGGCAAGTTCCCTGGACCCTGCCTGTGTGTCTGTACAGGGAGTCTGGAAGTGGGGGTTTGCAGAAAGGGGGCTGTGACTCAGTCCCACTGCTGTGCTTTGGGTGCCCTGCAGCAGCTGGCTGGTGTCTGAACTGCTCTCAGCCTGGTTCACTTCTCCCAGCTGTGGACAAAGCTTCCTGTGCTGGGGAGTGTAGGAAGTTCAAGATGTATGTACATGCATTCTGTATGTTTTAATTGGAAAATTACATCTGAATCACCCTGAAGGAACCAACTTCTCTGGGTTGTAAGCAATGTGTAGGTAACATGTTAATTAATCCAAGGCCTGCTGTTTATAAATGTGTGTAGTGGTGTGTGGGCTTGGGGGAGTGTTACTTATGATGCTATGGATGCTCTATTCTGTGGAAATCTTTTTCATGAGCTGATAACAATATGAAAACTCAGAGATGGTTTTCAAAGGTTGAGATATTTACTTCAAGTGTTTCCTGTGTAAACTGAAGGAGTGTGGGCCTTAACAAATGAAATGCTTGTACTGAAAGCACAAATACTTTGCAGTCTAGGATTCCCACAGTGCTGTGCACAGGATGCTCTGCAACATGAAAGTAAACACAATGATGATTTTGAATACACACCAAAATGTATTGCCTCTCATTTTTCACTTTAAAACTGTCATAGTTCAATGTGGAAGTTTTTTTGGAAAGAAGTGGAAGGAAAATACCTTATCAGTATGTCTCAATTTTAAAATTCAGAAATATGGAAAAGGAATGAAAAGAGGTTATTTAGATTCTGTATTCTTTATTTTAATTTTCAGATGCTTTTAAAAAAATTACTTCTGAATCAAAACCACCTAGGTGTAAAACCAAAAAGAGTTGGGGAGTAGATTGGTAGCAAACAAAATAACTCTGTGAGTTAGCTTTAAATTTGTTATTCTGCTTTCAATGATATCCAAAAAGCACTGAATTGAAACCTAGTTACTGTCCCATGTTCAAGTTCCATGCAGCATATGGGTGATTTGTTCTTAAAATGAATCTGTTCCTTTGTACTTTGGACACAGAGAAATCACTGGGGAGACCTTGCTTTACCAGGTCAACAGTGCCAGATCCCTTTATTGTGTTTTCCCTTGCACTGGGGACCTGAATATAGGCAAAGGTAAAGGACTTTGTTCATCTTCTGGTGATATCAAACAGCATATCTTTTTGTGCATGTGTTTGACAGCATTTTCTTGTCCTATACCATCTTCTCAAAATAACTCTTGTTTATAAGTGTAATGTGATATTGCCTAGATTACCAAGGAGCACGGTGCATGGATATAAATGCATAACCTCTTTCCAAAATTTAATTATCTCTCTGCATTTTTCCTGACCAACTGCTTTTTAAAGCATAGAGTAGCATTTGCATGTGAGGCTTTCTCTCCTCCAAGATACTCAGGCTATCAGCTCTGGCACCTGGAGCAGCTCCTGTCCCTCCTCCCTCACTGCCCTGGCTCTGCTGCTCCTCCCACATATTCTCACTCCTGTCCTCTCTGGCTGCAGGTACAACTGCTGAATAATTTCCTTTCTTCCTTCTCAAATGTGCTATCACAGAGGTTTTACTACTATCCCTGATGGATTTGACCTTGGCCAGTGGCAGGGCCATCTTCCAGACAGATGGCATTGGCTCTTGCACATGGGGAAGCTTCCAGAAGCTTCTCACAGAAGCCATCCCTGTAGCTCCCCTGCTACCAAAACCCAGCCATGCAAACCCAATACACTGACTTTCTACAAGTGTTGTTTCTTACATTTCAGATGGTCACACATTGAATTGTGGTTGAAGTTGCATGTGCAGACTGTGTTTTTTTCAATTATCACCACTCTGGGAACCATTTTCCCTTTCTAAGTGATGTGTGAGCTCTTTTTTGACAAGTATGTTTTACAAATTGGAGAAAGGGAAGCACCATCTCATGGCTGAATATTGTTTAAAGTATTTTTGTAACCTGTCCTCATTAACTGAAAAGGTGTTGAAAGACTGTATTGCCCTTTTTGGAGTGGGAGCTAATCAAGTCTTCTGTAGGTGTGTATTCTGGCAGGAGAACAATTTAAATGTGAAGGTTTAGGTAAGTGTATTCCCAGCTGGTTCTTGATTTGTTGGCCTCATACAAGCAGATAAGGACCTGGAGCTTGGCTTGTGTTTGTACACATCCATGCCACTTTTTGCTTTCTGATGCAGCACAAGCAGCAGCTTCCCTATCATACTATTGCTGTCTGTAAGCACCTGATAAGGGGGAGGAAGCACTGGCAGATAAGAAGATGGAAGCTAACACAATTTTCAGCCTTGAGCATTTGAAAGGGCACCTGATTCTTACACTGAAAATGGGGTGCTATTTTCTTGTAATACCCTGTTGGAGAGGGAGAGCCTTGGGAATACATTTCTCTCTTTACTCTTCTGTGCAGTGCCTTGCACAAAACTGAAGTTAAAATCTTGAGCTTTATTTGCTATGCTTAACCTTCAGTTTAGGGACTGAAAACAATATATTTTCATATCATTTACTAAGAGATTAGGTTGTCTGAGTATTTAGCTTGTTAAAATTATTTTTTTTTAGAATAAGAGGTTACTTAGCCAAGTGGAGGGCAAATGGGCATTCTCCCACTAAAGTTTTGCTGTGCATGGTCAGGAATGGCAGATGAGGGCTATGGAACCCTGTGCTCTGCTTTGCTCTTGACTGTTCCTGACCACCAGGAGGGTGTCAGGGCAGCCCCTGGTTAAACAAGGTACAAAGCAATGGCACAGACACACTTGACTTGCCCCTGTGTTTTGAAAGACAAAGAGTGAAGGAAAGTCAATAAGCAATCTGTCCTCTTGCTGTTTGGCATGTTACAGGAGAAATTGTTTGGTTTCCATCTTAATTCAGCCTGTTAAGGGATGTCCAGTTAAACATGGGTGGCACTGCATGCACCAAGGTCAGTGGAACAAAATATTTTAGTATCACTGAGGCCCATGAACTGTTTCAGAAATGCCTGCTGATATTGTTATTTGTAAGCCTAGAAACAATTGTTAGGTCAGCAGACATTGGCTGTGTAGCCTGTTCTTTTAGTGCCAGCAGTCACTGCCAGTCTGTCAATACAGGGATGATCTACTCACTGGGGTGTGAGAACCTCTACTAGCCCCAGGGTCATTGCCTTCCAGGTGCCTGAAGCAAACCACCGACAGCCTGTTATTCTGCCTAGCACAAACACAAGAATACACAATGTTCTTAGGGCTTCCTTCTGTTCCCTCTGTATTGCCTCCAAACTCCAGTGGAGGAAGCAGCAGTGTAGGCACTTCTCAGCTGCCAAGCATTGCAGATGGCAAAAATAGTCTCGGGCTTCTGGAGCTCTGCCTGGGCTCTGAGATGGGTTCACAGGCACTGATGTGTCTGGCTGATAATCCTGGGATAGTCCCTGAGTAAACTTCTTTACTCTTGTCCTGAAGAGAGCATCTATCTGAGAATCTGCTGCAGTTTGGATAAACCAGAACAAATTCCAGCTTTTTGTTTTAAACTAAACAAAAACAAATTTGGGACAGGCCCACCAGAGAATATGGCTATGCTATTTGTGTCAAGAAGCTGAGATAGCAGTGTTCCATCACTTTAGTACATTTAGGTATGAGAACAGAACTTCTTTCCCAGATTCCAAAGAGGAAACAGTTTCTGCATCTTTAAAAATATGTTAATCAGTTTATTGGAGAATATGTTGATGAAAGTGTCTCTAAAGCAGTTAATTTCCATGAAGGAGATTTCATCACGTATTTTGAGACCTTAATATGTATCTCTATTGCATGTTGGGGAAAGAATCAAAACCAAAAAGTATGCTTGAGTACCAATTAAGATGTGCTATGGATCCTCTTTGAAAAGCAGTGAGAATGCTATAATCACATTTTTAAACAATAAGTCAAAACTGTGATGAAGCATGAAATCTAAAAATATTTTGTATTAGATACCAGAAAATATTCTTTAAATTCTACAAACCATTTTGCCATATTTCCTTCACTGCACACACACCCTGATTTCTAATGAAATATGATCCCAGTAAATCCCAGCTTTATGGTGCAATTACAGTGACCCCAAGCATCCTATTTTTGAGGGGATTATGTTAAGCCTTCTGGAAAATATTTGTCTTTCTTTCATGGCCACCTTCTAAAATAGCTCTTCAGTTTCTAGAGACTGCAGTTCATCTGACCACTTTAGGCAGGTGTTTCAGTTCATGGATTTGGCAGTTTCAAGCACATAATATCAGGAAGGCTTTAAGAATAGTGAGCACATGCTTAAACACTCTTGTAGAGGAAAGCAGATGACTGTGACTGCCACAGTTTTGGGTATCACCTCTCTCAGTTGCATGTATCACTTCTTGGCCAGATGCTGCTGTGGTCCTTTGGAATGGCAGGAGAACCACTTGTGTGTGGAGTCTGAGCCATAGCTGGACAAAGCAGTTTGTAATGCCAGCTCAAGCTCAGGTGTTAGAGGTGCAACTGCTCTGGGGCCAGCACAGAGGTGAGAGTCCTGGCAGAGTGCAAGGGAGGACAGTGAGGATAGTCACATTGTCCTGGCCTTGGGCTGAGAGACAGGGCTCACCTTGCTTCTTGGTTTTTGCCTGCAGTGCCTCCCTCCTTTGATGTCTGTGGTATTGGTTTTGCTAATTTGGAGGAAGCTCAGCCCACGTGGGAAAAACCTATTTGTATAAAAGGGTCTGTAATGAAAGATGACTGCAATCATTGCAGGCAGTTACATTTGCACATTTGAAGGTTAATTCATGTACTGCACTCAGACACAAACAAATATCTATGAGAGATGATTCTGATTTTAAAAAGAGACTGATTACAAAGCAAACAACTGAATAGCGATGAAGCAGCAAAAGTCCACCTGATTCCAGTATTATGAAATTTTCAATGACATAGGGAATCTCATGCTAATTTAACTATTGCTTTTCTTGTAGAAAGTGACAGAAACAAGTCTTTGCAGCATCAGATATAGGCATTAACAGTGTGCTGACAACTAAAACAGGGGTCCAAATCACTTCACTATGTCTTAGTCCCCTTTGGGTTTTTTTTCCTGGGCGTGAAACTTGTGTGTCAAGGCTTAAAAAAGTAGACTATGAACAAGTCAAACAATTTCACGCATGTCCAGGGAGCTTTTTCCAACAGTCCTTCCTTAATGCTTGCCATCAGAAAACAGAGGGCTGTTTTCAGAACAGAGGGCTGTTTTTCAGAAGTACAAGACAACATGTAGCACACCGGGGCAGGGAACATTTTGCAAGGGCATGCACACACATGTCTGTATGCAGAGCATATCTGTGGAACACTGACCTTCTCGTGCCTCTGCAAAGTACTGGCAGTACTGCTGCTGCCTCTCCTCTTTTGCTGCTGGCTCTGTGAGCTTGCAGCAGTGTGGCCTGGCTGCAACTTTGTAGTTTGTGCTCTGGGAACTAAATACTGGTCCCAGGATTACAACTTGGCCTTGAGAGTGCCTAGTAGATTTAGCCAGCATCATAGATACAATGCCAGAGTTCTGTACTTCTGTCTAAATATAGCTTTCATGAGGCTGGTGGGACAAGTATTTTGCTTTTACATTTGTAGATTATATAATCTCAACAGAGGAATTTTTAAACCCAGATATTGCACAGCCCAGATCTTGTGTCCATCACTTACAAAGATAATATTACCCTTTGCAATCAGGGGAAATTGACTGCAGAGATAGGGATGGAACCTGGCTTTGGTCAGTGTTGGTTTTTTTGGTTGATAGGAGCATTTGTGGGATATATGCTTTTTGCAGGAAGGGAAAGGGAGGGTATTTGTTTTCAGCTTTCCAGTTAGCTGTGTTTCTTTGTGTGTGATGGTTTTACTCCTATGATCTTTTTGGCAATAGAATTCATTCCCTTCTTCTTGATCTAGATTATTGCCTTTCAGTATTTGATGAAATGAGCCTGAGGCCCCAGGCAAATAGGAGGAGAGGCAAGACTGGAAGCAATGGAATGAGTGATTGGTAAGTGGTCTTGGATTTATTGAGGTGCAGTCCTGCCTTATCTTTTTGTTAACTACTTGAGTATCCAGCATATCAGCTGGGCTGGGAGAAAACCCACCGTGACCCTCTGCAGGCAAATGCTGACATCTGTCTTGAAAGAAAAGGTGTTTGTGCATAAATATTAGTGCAAAAGGACACCAAACCTGTGGTCCTTAGTCTCACTGGAGCCTTCCTCTGCTGCTATTAGAACAAGGCTGAGTGTTTACCTTGCACAGCATCTCTGCTGATCCATTCACATCTCTATTCACACCTTTCCAAAACAGACATGCTTCATGGAGGGGTTTGTGTGACCTACAGCAGTCTATTGCATTAGCATTAGTAGAAAAAAAGGGTATTGTTACACAGGAAAACACATGGTTTTAACTTCAGCAGTATCTTGTTAGTTTGTTGCAGAAATCACCACAAGTTGGTTTTTGTTTATTTTTTTGAGGTTGTTTTTGCCCAATAAAAGAGAGGGGAGAATCTGACCTGCTCCTATTTGAGTGGTGTTAGAAACAGTAATTTATTTTATTGTGGTCAAAGAAATGAAATAACTGGTTTTCCGTTGTTCCTTTATAGAAATTATAGTCTTCAAGGCCTGTCCCTAAGAAATGCTAAACTTATACATTCAATAGGAGAGGGCACATAGCATTTCCTTAAGTGTATTCCTAACATGCTTTCTAAAGCAAAACAGAGCAGCTCATGGAAGCAACTGTATTCCTGCTGCTGTGTGTGGCCTTTTGTGTCTGATCTGTTCATTTCATGGAACCATGCATGCTTTTCTTCCCTTCTCTTTTTAACGATCAGCAGAGTAGAATGAGTCCTTGCTGGTCCTGAGCTGTGGAGCTGAAAGGAACCTTGTTTATAAGGTGTGCTAGCTGTGTAAGAGAGAAAGTTATCTCTTCACAGATGAATGGAAGTGATAAACAGTAAGTCTGAAAGGTAACCTGGATGATATATATTTTACTTAATTACAGAGATGAACCTTTTAAATATTTTCATCTGACCATACAAAAATCTTGTTGGAGGTTAGGATTTCTCCTTTGTTGCTTTCTCTCAGGGAATTTTCACATTTGTTGAAAAGACAATAACGGGTACTTGAGACAGGCAATGGACACAGACAGCGCCCTGCCGGCTGCGGCCCCCCAGGGGAAAGTGCCTGCACCCTGCTCAACACCCTACCAAAGAACTGTTACTGCTTTCTCCTCATCTTTGCTGAAAGCCCCTTCATTTCAAAGTCATGATAATTCCGAGGCAAGGGGGTCATATTCTCCATTCAAGGAAGGTCCCCCCCTTCCTTGACAGACAGCTGTCTTTCAAACCAAGACAGTTCTGTTCAAGAATGAACTGTAAAAGTGACCCTTTGGAGCTTATATCATTGTTCATCCAGCAAAGTTTTGGAATTTCATAATCATAGCTGTCATCAGTATGGTTTTTTTTTCTCTTCTCTTTTATTAATGACATCTGTATTCTGCAAAGCCTTTTCAACATCATTTGTTACTGTATGAGAAATCATAGAAGCCCATGAGCCTTGCTGAGAGAGAGGGCTTAAGCCACATAGAGGGACTTTTATCCACCTGCTTGGGGAACAAACATATAAATATAAGTGCAGGAGGAAAGAATAAGTCTTCCATTTGGGTGCTGGTTGTGGATTTGAAATTTGTAGGGATTGGGAGGGAAGAAACTAAAATGTAGGGCTGGCACTTGGACATTGCAATTAGGTCTGGCTTATTCTCTTACACAAAAATTTACAATTTTACAATTTTCAGGTCATTGGCATAAGCATAGAAAATAGTATAATGCATTATTGAACCAGTTTTAGTGGAAACTCCTCATCCTGAAAATGTAATTAAGCTATTATTTTTGTGGCAGCTCAGTGCTGTAATGGCAGCCTTCTCCATTGATGAGAAGAATCTCAAGATTCAAAACATTCTTCCAGCTCACAGTCTTGGAGAACACAACTTCATATCCAGGCATGCTCTAAGGAAAGAGTTTAACTCATCAGCATGGCTCATCAATACAGAGGCAGAACAGGATGCTGTGGAATGGGCAAGGCCACTTCATGTGCTCTTCTTGTCTTCCTGCTTGAAGAGCATGCAAAAGGATATTGGAGTGGCAAGGGGAGATGAAGCAGCCTGCTTTGTTCTGAGCTGATCTGTCAAGGCAAGATTGCATTCTTCTATTGTCACTTGGAGAGGAACACTCTGTGCTCCCTTTGAGGTCCCAGAGTGAGCCAGGAAGAAGTACCCAGGTGGTTTGAGTGCATACCTGTCTCCTGTCTCTAGCACTCTTCAGCACACTTCCTTAGTAATTCCAGGCTTGCAGACAGTAAAAGGATTTTTCTTCTCGAGAGGTTATTGAAAGGAATTAATCACAAATTTCTTATTGAAATATCTGTGTTATCAAATGATTATTCATTCAAATCTAACCTTTTTTTTTCAGGAAAAGGCTTTTCCTGAGCCTATCCTATCACATTTTTTCATTCACAATGATTTTTACAGGAAAGGTTTTGACATTGAAACATCTGCTTTGAACAATTCTTTTATAATTTGTAGTATTTGAAACACATAAATGGGTGTTTAAACTAAAAAAAATGATAAAATGAATAGTTGCAATGAAACAGTGAAGTTGATATTTTTGTTCTAATTTACATGGGAAAAATATTTTTGAAATATCACATTCATATAGGCTTGGAAGAGTGTTTCTTATTATATTCTAAAACAATAAAGGGATGGGGAAATACCTAGTTGAAAATAAATGAACAGAACAAAATTATAGTTAATTTCTGTTCTTTGTACAAGGATTTAATTCCTGGTATCCTTGCATTAGCATATGATGTTACATTTTCTCTTTCTCAGGACTATGAGGGTCCCTACTTGTGTTTGTGCTCACTATGTTTCTGTTCATATATGAACTTTAAAGATGAATTCTGCACACCTCAATCAAAATTCCACGGGAATTCCAACTTGGTAAAGATTGCAGGGTCAATACTAAGGATTGCAGCAAATCTGTTTTTGTCATCCAATTGCAGCTGCAGCTTTTGCACACAGTGGCAGATCAGCAGAGCAGGAAACAGCACCTCAATTATTTGTGATACCATAAGGGCATACTGGGTTAATAAGCAAGTCATCTGTAAATTAGAAAAGCACAGTACAAGAAAACCTGAAATGACTACAGAAAATCATTGGTCTTTGCTATAAATCTTTTACTGTTTCCACACAGCAGACTGGTAGTTAGAGAAGGAGCCTGAAAATCTGAGCTGGTGTAAACTGGTGCTACCCATGAGGTCTGGTGGAGCTTGCTGTTCCATGTGCACCTGCTTTCAAAGAGGGACTTGCACAAAAGTGACCACACCATGGAAGTGACAGTGATAGCATCCTGGCTGCCTGAGTTTGTTCCTCTTGCTACTGGAGCAGATGAAAGCAGATGGAATATACAGACCATGGGAGGCAGCCTGCATTCTGTTTTTCCAACACTTTATCAATGCCTTTCTCTTCAGATAGATTCCATATAAAGGAAAAACAAACAAACAACCAAAAACCAACCAACTGAAACAAACCAAACAAAACCAAACTAACAAAAAATTCCTTGTAATAATTTCTTATAACTTAACAGCAAAGACACTTGACTCGAAGTTCCTTTTATTCTCTTTTGAGTGATAAAAAGAAAAGAAAAAAACACTCTTGCTTTCCAACAGTGTCCTAAACTGTTATTTTTCCTCAGTATCAAGCCATTTATGTTCACAGAGTTTGAGTTCCTGGCAAGCCTGCACTGCTAGCAAGGTATCTTCCTCATAAAGAATCTTTGTTTCTGGATTCATCAACAACAGTGTAATAGGAATATTCTTGCCTACCAGATGAAGTCTACTGTGATCAGCTAGTCAATGATGTATTTTAATTTGTTGTGGATATTTTTGTGTATCCAAGGAAATGTTTAGACTGAAAGTTGGGAAGAAACAGATTTAAAAGGCTGTAAATCTGTGTCAAAGAGTCTAAATACAGAGATGACAAGTGTGCCAAAATCTGATTTGGAAGTCTGACTGAGTCAAGTCTTACAAGATTATATTATGGATCTTTCTCCTACTCCTATAACCAAGCCATAACTTCCTACAAAGTCTATACATATTTAGACTGGATTATCTAAGCAATTGGAACACTTAGCATTTGCATGAAAAAGTCTTGTGAAGCAATAAAACAACACCCTAAAAATCAGTGATTGTCACCAAACCGACATTCAGCATCTATATTTTAGGAAAATAATCTCTTTATGCTCTTGTGGTGATAGGTTTGCTATTCTACATATAGCTGTTGACATCTCTGACAGTACCAAACATGGTGTGTACACATTGCTGATGGGATCCTGGTCACCTTGTCAGTCAGAAGAGCTCTGTGCATGCTGGAAGTCACTATACCAGTAGACACTGTGACATGGGGGCAGTCTCTGTATTACTGACTCTTTCACTCACAGCAGATTTCCATTGATCCATGCTTTGGCAGAGAGCCCCTTCCTCTCACCAAGCAGCTCTTGAGGTTTTTTGTCTTTTCTAGCCCTTGAGTTTTACAGCCCAAAAACCTGACAGAAAACGCCGCTGGGGACCAAGTGTCTCTGCCAACCTTTCTTTTTCTAATTGCTGAGAAGATTGGTGGCACAGCAGTGTGCTCTTACTCTTCTCAATGCTCTCTGTATGGCTAATGCACAGCTCATTGCTGCTTTCTTCCTGGGCAATTGCCTCTGGAGTGGCTCATACATCAGCAAACTCTGGAGTACAAGGCATTATCACTTGTTGCCACAACAGTCATTGCCACAACAGAAAATGAAGTACATAAAAATGTCAGTCACAAAATACTGATCCACAAGTAAACCTTATTTTGGACCAGCAAAAGGACTTAAGGTGAGATAATGTCATGGTGTTTAAAATTGCTGTAGTTCAGCTCCTAATCCTAACTGCAGACTTGGGTCAAGGTGGCTGTGAGCTCCTTAGTTTGTGGGCAGGCCTTCCTTGTTGCTTGCAATCTCAATTAATTTATACTCAGCTGTATTCCAGCAACTTGTGCCTGAAAGACTTTGTCTATGTCCTTTTTCCATGGCTTGTGGTTTCCAACAAAATCTACCAAAATATTCTTACATTGCATGTCCTTTGGTAGTGTGTGTGTGTATATATATATATACACACATATATATATATATATTCAAAAGGTAATTTTTTCATTTGTTTTTTGTCTAAGTTTGACTTAGACTTGAAGCTAGATGAGGATGCTGCCTTGGAAATAGAGAATCAGTGGAAGGCACAGTTCTTTTCAGACTCAGGACAACTACAGAGAAACATGCATTATTGAGCAGAGGCACCCCAGTGCAGGGCACTGAGCTCCTCAGCCCTGGGCCCCAACAGCAGCAGCTCCCATGCAGCCAGGAGCATGGACAAGCACACAGCACACTGAACTCACTAAGAATTTGAACTTTATTTCAAAAGTCCTTGGCATATATAGGGTCTGAGATCTTTGGGAAAGGATTTAAACAATGCAGTTGCTTGTGATAGCATAGAAAGTGTCAAGAACCAGAAAGAGCCCTTCTGTCTTCCCTCTGAGCTTAAAAGAAAAACTTCCTGTAGTTTATTATTGGAAACGAAATCTTACTGTAGCCACATCATTTAAAAGGAGTATCTGGCACTTTTAGACAGACTTTTAGGGCTCTTAATCATCATCAGAAAACAGTTTCCCTAGTCAGGAAGCCCAGCTTGCACCTTGTTCCACTGATTTGTTGAAATGGTGCTGACAATGAAGTGCTGCATGCAAGGAGATCCAGTCTCAGGCTGGGGAGGTAGACAGCAATGGAGGGCTTCTTTCATTTTAAGTCTTATGCTTAATCTTTCTAAATGTAGTGCTATCACAAGGCTTACAAGGTTTTGTCCTTGTTTGGTTTTCTTTAGCCAAAATAACTATCAATCCCTAGTGTGAGTGAAATGATATCATTTGTGTTAAATGATACAATTTGTGTTCAAACTATAGAGTGGAAACAGAGTGTTGTTTTATGAAAAGTTTGTTGATTTTGTCTTTTTGTTTGTTCTCTTTTTGAAAAAGAAGAAGGAAGCACCTAAGCCTACCTTCTGGAGAAAGAGACTGACAGGACCCAGTTCCCTTCCCGTGTAGCAGTAGTCCAGTGGGAAGGGCTGGGTTCAAACACTTCTAAATCTGGCCTTTGCACTAAAGAGGCTGCCCTTTCTGGGCTGTGCTTGTCTGCCTGTCTCTCTGTCTGTCTGTCTGCCTGTCTGTCTCTCCATGCAGTGTGTGGCTGATGCAGAAGGACCCCAGAAGGGATGCTGGATCTGCCTGGTCTTGCCAAGCAATTGCACTGTGAGCAGAGGAACATCTTCCAGCTAGTATTTTGTTGAAGATGACAGTTTTCCACAGAGAGCTTTGTTTTCAACAAATCAGCACTTTCCAACAGAGAAGTCTTTTGCCAAAGAAATTCCCCAAGTATTTCATTGTGGTTGTGATGGCTCCTCAGTAGGGGGAGTTCTGGTATGCTTAGTTAGAGGTTCATGTCCAAGAATTTGGACAACAAGATAAAGAGCTTCCATGACTGTGGTTGGTCATGAGGAAGGGGTAAAAACCTCTTGGACTTCAGCTCTCCCTTTGGTTTCATCATCTCCTGGTCTTCTTTCTCTTTGCACATTTCTGAGTTAAACAAATACTGGGTAGTATTTATTCCATTATCATTTCCCCTTGGGACAAATAACTCCAGTGTAGACACTTTTCTGTTATTTAGCCTAGGCAGTGAAATATTCTTCTGACCATATTGCCTTCCCTTCAATTCATCTGTTTGTTCTGCAAACATGCAAATGAATTTTGTGTTATTTCTCAGAAGTTTATCCCATTTCTAGCTCTGCCCAAGAAGTGTGTCAAAATCACTGCCCACTCACTCCACTTAAAGAGTAAGAAATCAATATAAGTTGTATGGAAAGAAAGGTAAAGAAGACTCTAGTTAATGCAAAGAACTGAGAAGGATTAGTCTTCAGGTAACAAGCAGATTAGGAAGCAGGTAGCTGTCTGGAGATTCTCTTGGTGTAACTATGGGGTTTTTTTTCTTTTCTGTTTTCTGCAAGCAATGCAAAAAAAATTAAGAACAATTTTATTCAGAGGTGTTTCATTAGAACTGTATTTGCCCCCTTGTGAAAACAGACCACTGGAAAAAAAGGAGTTGCCAATGCAGTAAATGACTTTCACTGTCCACCCACCTGATTGCCAGGCCCTCCTCTTCCCTTTCAGCCAGAGCTATCCTCCTGTTTATTTGCCAGGCCTCATGTACAGTAAGAAGCATAGGTTTTCTTCACACAGTATTTATTGCATCTCTCTTCTCCCCACCCATCCCCTCTGCACTTTCTCCCTTCCCTCCTTGTTAGATGTGATTACATGTTGTTTGGCCTCATTCCATTCAGGTTGCTTTGCTCTATCATCCTGTATTTGTGTGTAGCATAACAGCTCCAAAGATCTCCCAGCTTGAACCAAATGATAGAGTAGGCAGAGTTCATTAAAATAAATAACAGCATAGCATGAAACACAGCCTTGAAGAAATCAAAACTGAGATTTGAAAAGTGAGTCTGAGCATAGAGAAGTGTGTGACATGCTGGCTGATACAGGCAGCAACAGGACCTTGAAAGCAGCCAGCTTTCTGAGCACTAGTCAAACCTCTCAGCTCTCAAGACAAAGATATGGGTAGTTATAGCAGGGGGAGAGAAAAGAGTTGTGAAGGGGATATCTGTGACCATATTATACAACAATGTGCCTGAATGCTCCTTTGATCCCTAAAGTTGGATTCTTCATGTTGCTGTTGTTGTGGCATTGTGTTATTGTGTTATTCTACACAGATGAATGTGGTTGACTCTGCCTCCTTCTGCTTGCTTCCCTGTGTGTTTGCTGTCCCATTTCTTTAGACTGTTTTCAGTGTTTGTAATGTTCCATTTTAAAATAATTCAGTGTTCTTTCCCCTGCTGTCTAATGGACTTTGATCTTCAATTCAGCATTAGTTCTTCAAGGCACTCAGATTATCACTGCTAAAACTTTGCTCTTAAAATTAAGACTGAGTGGTTTAGAAGAGTGTGGGCTTTTCTATGTGTTAGCCTCTAGACTGGATGCAGCGGGAGAACAAAAATGTTCTATTCTTACATTCTGCCAGGAGTTACTATGTGAAACAGGATTCAAGGCAAGATGGTCCAGTTCCACAGCTCTTTGTGTTCATCACTGGATTTGTTTCAGCAGCTCCTCCCTTGCAACATCTATGAACCTACAAATATGGTGTATTATCCAAGTATAAAGTATTCCCATGTCACCATGGTGAAAACAGAATCTGAAGATGTGAAAACACATTTCTTTCTCTGCAGAGGTATCCTGTTGATAGATATGACATTTCTAGGATTGTTGCATTTGCAAATTGGAACCTGAAACTATCATGATTCCCAAGTGTTATAGAAGCAGGTCTTGTGTAGGCAAATATGTGTACATTTCCTTTATGTCTCTTTATTTTTATGTCTCTTTAGTATACCCTTCATTTTGGTCTTGGTCTGTGTCTACTATTAAACTTCATGAAGTGCATGACAATAGTTGTGCACGCTGCTGTAGCCTGTTTTCAAGGGATAAGAATGGATTAGAAACTTTGTGTTGGTATGAGAGGCAAGAGGAGGAGAGTATTTTCAAATATTTGCTGGAATTTGCTGTCTGGAATCAAAATAGATATTTAAAGGAAGATATTTAGAGAAAGACCCCATGTTAGAAACTGAGACTTTAAACTTGGCTTTATCATCTAAATCACTGCAGGAGGGCTCATTTGTATCAAAGCAATCATCTAAAAAAGACCCTGCTGAAGAAGACAAACAGGAGGGAATGGATGTTGACAAAGTGCTGGAGGAGATGGAGGTGGTTAGACAGACTAGGCTGCTTCCCTGTTAAAACTTCTGCCAAGAGAGTCCTGGCCATGCTGGCTCAGGCTCACTGCCTTTTCCAGACAAATGACCAACAGGCCCTACTTTGTCCAAGCAAAGCCACCCACCTAACTGTGATTCCTGCCTGCTTGCCTCTGCTTCTCTTAAAGAGGACAGGCCATAGAGTGGATTTAAAATACTCAGTTTCCTCCTCTTTGTTGAAATTCTACCACAGGAGCTCCCTGTCTGTTCTGTGGCCAGACAAAAGCTTTGACTACCACAGCAAATGTGTAGGAATTGGTCTCTTAGGGCAGGCTGCAACTTCTAAAGCCAGCTTCAACAGCAGTAAATGCACTGCAGTAAATGCAGTGGCAAAAGCTCCCTAGCAAAGAAAGAGGATGGTGTTCCAGGCCCACAAAGACAAAGTTCCAGGCCCACAGGATTTACCCAGGGGTTATATTGACTGACAGGTTCAGGGGGTTTTCAAGTGGCAATGACAAGACCCTGTGAGCTCAGCTTAGCTACATGGGTTGTAAAAGAAGCAGTCTGGTCAGAAGTGTACTGCCTTCTGTGCTCATAAGGTTACTCTAGAAATATATGAGCAAATAAGGCTGCCTCACCATTGAGATATGGGATGTATTTATTGAGAATGTAAGAGGCAAGGGGATTTTTCCATATGGCATTTCATGCAGAAATAAATCTGGCGAATCCCATGATCCAGGAGAGCATAAAGGATTCCATCCTGTACAATCAGTTCTTTCCAGTGTGTATAAACCTGGAAAATACTAATGGTTTATAGATTGGACTGGTCTTTAGGAGTCCCTGGGCCACTGTGGAGCTCTACCTGGTCACAGGCAGTAGATGGAGAGATATGTACTGTGTTCCTCAGTGGGAGGTACAACAAAGGACATTGAACAAGATAGTGATCTATGCTTTCTCATGAAATCTTGTCCCCACCAGCAGATGCCTTCTTGCAGAAAATGCACTGTCCACTGCCTCCTGAACTCTGGCCTCTCTTACAGCACTGGGTTTCTATAGAGCAGTGACAGTGTTTATTTGATCTGGTGCAAAATGGTGCAGTTAAGAGGGGAGCTGTGGATAAATTTCAAATCCTTAATTTGTGGATCATTAACTCTGCACTGTAACCCTTGGGAGACAAGGTCACCTGCTTCATGGGCTGGGAAGGTGCTTTTGCAAATAAGGGTGTTTGTTCAACACTGCTGATCCCTGCTGATCTGTTATAAAAGCCATGTTAGTTATTGTATTCATATGTTATGTACAGTCATGTGATGCTTGAGGCCTGAAATACATTCAGCCAGTCAGAAGAGATAAGGCAGGCTGCAATCTGGCTTTCTTCCCTGAGGTTTGCAGAATGTATTTGCAGATGTGTTGATCTTCAGGAGACTGGCAGTCTGGGGCTGGGAGGGGGGAGGGGGTATTTTCTTCAGCTGCTTATTTCAGTATCAGAAATAAATTAGAAGATGAGGTCATCTTAACACCTCCTAGTAGCTGTGAAGATGAATTTCCCACATCCTGAGCCATGCTTTCTCAGTTTTGTATCAACAATGATTGTCAGCGTTCATAAAGTGGACATGACCTTAGCAATTTTGTCTGGAATTGTATAGAGATAATGAGGTGGACTGGGTCTGTTTCAATAATGCTGATTGCAGCAAACAGGTGTGAGTAGCTCACCTGATCAACAAACCAGCAGGATCAGCATCTTGGCTTGGAAATTACCGGCTTCTATCTCATGTGATGTTTTAGTTCAGCAACACAAGCACTACTTTTCCTCCTTCTGTTACTAATCATTTTACCTTCTAGACTTTGAATGTTTCCAGCAAAGTCGAGGTTCAACTTCTTAATGCATCTAGGTGTTAAAAGAAAATGAGGGTTTCATAGGAGTGGCTGTACCCAAGTAATCTCCAAGAATGTTAAATGAAAATGAGGGTTTCATAGGAGTCACTGTACCCAAGTAATCTCCAAGGATGGGGACAAGCTTAACCAGACATTAGTTAAGAGAAGGAGGAATTGAATAAAAATACCAAGACCAAATATTTATGCTTGGCTTCTCACAGGCTAAATTGAGTAAATACTGCTTCCCTTAGAGGGGGCAGTACAAACCTGCCACTTTATGGTATATGAGTTTTGGCAAGGTACTTTGTGGTTGGTGAGTCCTGCATCTGGGAGTTGCTGTGTCCAGCTGCACATGACAGGTATGTGCAATGTCATCACTCCTATCCAGAGGCAGTGTGACACTGATTACAAGTGCCAGAGCTTCCCTTCCCCAGGCCAGTACTGGGAGTCCCATTGTTTTCTGTTCTTCTAGGGCAGTGGCTGTGAGGTATCACCAAAGCATAGAACACGGGAGGGGGAATTGTGACATTTTGTCTTCCCTGACCAAGCTGTTTAGTTGGGCAATCCCCATTTGCAAGCTGGTGTGTGAGTGTTCAATGGGGCTCTGTGCTGCTGTTCAGGCCAGGGGTAATGTGGCTCTGTGCACAGGTGGAGCTGCCTCTTGACTGCTGTGGCCCCTCAGCTCTCCTGCAGGACCTGGCCTCTCCGAGGAGCAGATGCACAGCACAGTCACATCCACACCCCTGCTGCCCTGGGGGCACGAAGTGTCTGACCTGCTCAGCCCCCTTTGGACCTCAACGGTAAATTAAAGTCTTCATTATCTAATTTGATAGTTGAATAGAATGCTTTGAAACACTGGCATATTAACTGCAATCAAGTTTTGAAAGGTCTCTGGTTGCTAGAAGGAAATTAGTCAGATAAATCGCTCTTTTCAATTAAATGAGTGATTTTCCACAAGCAACCTCAGAAACTATCATCTGGGAAGTTCCCCCCCTTTTTTAAAGTTTTTATTTTTATTTTAATATATTACAGGAGATTGTTCTTAAAGAACTGATTTTTTTGCCTTAAGAGATTAACTGTCACAGAAGCATAAGCAGCTTGTAAACCCATCCTGTCTATCTGCCTCAGACAACCTTGTAGTGGTCTCATGATCAAGCAGTGGCCTATGAATTGTACTTCCAAAATGAGAATAACTAATGGTGTGACCTTGGATTATTGCCTGCCTTTCTGTGCCTTTGTTTACCTGTTTGTCTAAAGAAGCATTACCATCCCTGGGTCAAAAAGGCCTGTTTAACTTAAGCAAGGAGTTCCCAGATAATTATAGTTACTTAGTAACTTCCATCTCAGAGCAAACTGGCTGAGACTGCTAAGAAATGTTGTGGCTTCCCTTTAGGTCAAAATCAGCACCTGACCTGAAGGTACCTCCAAGTTCTCAAACCTTCAGAGTCTGCACTCAAAGTACAGCTTAGGAGCTGGAACAGATTGCTGTACCCTTCTGTACTGGGTGTGAAAGGGACCCCAGAATGCACACTGACCCTGGCTTCACACCACAGCTACAGATGTGCTGAACTTACTGTGTTCTGTCTACTGAAGAAAAGCAAATGCTAGTACAAACAACTGTGACACTGGATCATCTTGCCTTGGGTGTATTTATCCAGATTATTGCCATTATGTCACTCACATTTGGCTTTTATTATCTACTATTTTAGGTCTTAGCAGCTGTTACAAGCTCTAGTCAGAGGTCAAGATGCTGTTGAACTTCAGATCTTTTTGAAATAAGAGCATAATTCTACCAGCAACAATGTTAGATTTGCAGCACTGCAATGTCATACAAATCATGATAGAGAATTTAATCTAAATTATATTTATTTTTAAAAATGAGGTTTAATTGTCAAAAAGTTAGATACTGCATGTTAAATTCCATCTGGAAAAGGCTTCATCTTTGAGAACTAAATAAGGTAATTTGGGTTTTTTTCATTATATCAGAAAAGACTACAAATGATTTAAGAACAAATTTCCACCATCTAAAATAATACTGAAATATCTGCTGTAGTTTGTGGTGACTGCATAAAACATGATGACTTGTGTGATTAGAAATTCTCCTTTATTTTTCCTCAGTGTGCAATGCTGATCTTCATGAGCTGTTTGTCACAGTGCGTAATTACATTCCTTTCACCTAAACTATTTCTACATATTTTCAATTTCTGTTTGCTGAAGCTGATTGTTTTTGAGTGTTTCAGTGTGGTTTTAATGCAAATTGCATGCAGACACTTGGGTGGTGAACTTCAGTGTACTTTATGGGAAATTTTGCTCTCAGACAAAATTCAGGCTCAGAACAGTTCTCCCAGAGAACTGTTGGTGAACTGCACCTTGGTTGCCGCTGAGAGAAATCTTTGAGGCAAAAATTCAGACCAGCTCCTTGAACTCAAGTTTTTCATAAAATAATCCATTCCTTCTGAGGACCTCACTTCCAGATAAACAGGGCTCCAGGGCAAGCAGGAGATGGTCTTGCACTGCTCATCAGTTAGAAGGTCCTTGTGATCATGAGCAGAAGCCAAGATACCTGAGAAGTCCCTGTTAGTCCAACTACAGTCTCTGTTTTTTTACTGGAGAACCCCACCAGCTCTGGCCTCAAGGCTTCAACCCCAAATTCTGCTTAGTGTTAGGGGTGGTATCTGACCCAGAGCACCTAGAACTCTCATCTACTCCTGATGGCTCATAAGCACTCTGCTCACCATCCAGGCAGGAGATTTCTCAAAGAGCCTGGGGAGGTTTGTTTTGCTGTCATCTCCTCTGCTTGTGTTCTTGTCTGAGCTCCCCATTCCTGTGTTCTGCCTGCCCAGCATGTGCTGTGCTAACTGACACTGCAAGCTGCGTGGGTAGGGAATGAGTTTTGGTTTTAGCAAAAATGGCCAGTTACATCATCTTGCACAACAGGTCCTTGCTCTGTGGCTGGGACAACTGAGTCCTTCCAAACTGCAAAAATAAAGAAAACTTGAAATTGCAGCAATAAAAAAATGTTATAGTATGTTATGTATACTAACAACACATTCTAGGCTGCTCCCTGCATAGAATCTCCCAGATGTACCTGGCAACAAGGGAGAGATTTGAATACTAATGTCAGCTGGAGGAGGGGGCCCTTATTAGTATTTTGGCTAATTGCCAGGTTGCCTGCTCTTGAAAAATTTGCCTGTGCTGAGCTAGACATATTTTTCATGCATAGAAAATTTTATTGAGTGTTGATATGGCTTTATATTTTCCTAACGCTTCCTACAGTCAACTGTGTGAAGGTTCATAGTAGCCATGAGGTCAGTGTTTCTACCTCAAAGGCTTTTAGGACTTCTTTGGAAGACTTGGAAAACTGTAGCAGCTGAACAGCTGAAAATTGCAATTTTGGGGAGCACCAGATGTAAACTCACAAAATTAAGAAGTATTTTTGTATTTTGTGGGTCGGGGGGGCATGTGGATTTTTTTGGCTTGTTTCCTTAATTCTTCTTTTTTTTAGTAAATACAATGACTAGCTCAGGGCCTCCTTTTCTCCTTCCCTGCAGGCAGAACAAAGTCTCTGATGAGTTGCTTGTTCAAAAGGTTCCCACTGATTTTACCTTTGGGTCTGTTCTAACTTTCTCATTGTTTCAGGTAAGCATTTTCTGTGGTAATTAGTCTGTAACAGCATAATCCCTGGTGGCCTTCCTGGAGTGTCTGGACTCCCTGGGTTGAGAAAGCTCTGCTGGGGGGCAACGTATTTTTCTCTAAGTGGGAAGGGGAAGAGTTGATGTTGTAAATGGTGTCCTGATTATGATGGGAAAATCTCTTAAAAGAGGAAAGTTTGGAAGCATTTCCTAGAAATGATTCAGGCTACATTTGTCTGATTTCCTCTGGAAGATCCCACCAAGATGGTGTGTGTATATTTTGTTCCTGGCTGCTTCCTTCTGGACTCTGTGGTCTGCATTGTCCCAGAGGAACACAGGTATCTCTGTGATTTGTAGATGCAGGTGCAGGCATTTTTTGTAGCTGGGCACAGACACATTCAGAGCTTTGAAGACCAAGACCTTCAAGGGGCAGTGGAAGCAGATTAAAAATCCTCTTCAGCTTCCTAAAATGCAATGCCTAGAGTCATCTGAACTGTGAGGCCATGAAGAAAAACTAGTTTTTTAAAGGCTTTAAAAAACAAAGTAGAGATTTGATACCTTACATTGGTTGCATTTCCTCTAAGTGATTTTGACAAACTATCAATACGAATGCCTCTATTTTCAATTTTTTTCCTTTTTTGGATATAAAAAAATTAAGACAGCCTTTCAGGAGTATGGCTACAAACTGAAGAACAGACATGTCCAGGGGAAAAATACAGCCATCCCATGGGAATTAACAGAACAGAAAGGCTTGGAAATCCTAGTTTTGGAAGCTTGTGTCCAGACAAAGAGATTTCTGCAACAAGACAGACCCTAAGAAACTTAACTTATAAGTTAAGCAGAAGCTCTTCCTGCTCTGTAGGGGTGAGGAGTCACATAGAGTGCAGCTTGCCTGGCTGAGCTCTCATCTTGGGCCCTTGGACACATCCCATGACTCAGTTTCCCTGTGTAGAACACAAAGGCTTCTCTTAATGGTCTTTCTAAATCTTATTTGAAATCTTTTGATGAAAAGGGCCATAGTGACTAGGTGCTGCTGATGTGTACATGGCAGAATCAGTGTGAGCTCAGAAGGATCCTCGTACAGAACCTGAATCAGTTTTATTGCCTAAGTCTTGTTTGGTGAATACCCCAAGCCTGACTTTAACTGCTGCTGGTCAGTACTCAGCCCGGTGCTCAGTGCTCAGTTCCCAGTGCTCGGTTCCCAGTGCTCCGTTCTCAATGCTCGGTTCTCAGTGCTCCATTCTCAGTGTTCCATTCTCAGTGCTCAGTTCTCGGTACTCAGTGCTCCGTTCTCAGTGCTCGGTGCTCAGTTCTCAGTGCTCCGTTCCCAGTGCTCCGTTCTCCGTTCTCGGTGCTCAGTGCTCCATTCTCCGTTCTTGGTGCTCAGTTCTCAGTGCTCTGTTCTCAGTGCTCAGTGCTCCGTTCTCAGTGCTCAGTTCTCAGTGCTTAGTGCTCCATTCTCAGTTCTCAGTTCTCAGTGCTCCGTTCTCGGTGCTCCCCACCAGCCCGGGCTCCCCCCGGACCGTGCCCGAGCAGCCCCTGGCTGGGCTGTGTGGTGGAGGCCCAGCCCTCCTGCCCCCGTCCAGCCTCCTTGTGTTGGGGAGTGGGGACGAACAGGCCCCTCACCCTTCCAGCATTACAGCACACACAGGGCCCGGTTTATGTTCTTGACAGCTGTGATTTTACCTCTGTAACACTCACATGCAAAGCGAACGGCTTTTCCCACATTATTTTTACTGCGCAGAGAAACGGACAAGGATTTCCCATCTGCCACACGAAGGAATGAACAAGGTAAGATTTGAGTATTTCCCTGCTGTTAACGAAAACTTCTAAAGCTAGTTTTTGGGCTGTGAAAGATTTTCCAGCAAGCCCATAGGTGCAAAGAAAACACCACAAACCCAAACAACACCCCAACCAGCTGGGCGCTTATTGCTCCCCATTTCAATGTTTTTGGGGGGTGATTCGTTGGGGTTTTGTTGTTTTCTTTGAGCTGAGGGCGCGGGCGGGGCGGGCGGCCTGAGGCGGCGCGGCCCGCGCGGACTCCAAGTCCCGGCATGCTGCGGGGCGCGGCGCAGGCGCGCCGGGCCCGGCTTGAGTGGCAAGTTGTTTGTTCCAGCGAGCACCAGCTGCTCGGCACTCCGGGCTCCGCTGCTCCGCGCCCCGCCGGCCTCCCCGCCGCTCCAACTTTTGCACCCTCTGCTCCTGCATCCCCTGCTCCTGCCCCCGGAGTCGGGAAGGGACAGACGGAACCGGGGAGGGGAAGAGGGAAAAAAAAANCTCTCATCTTGGGCCCTTGGACACATCCCATGACTCAGTTTCCCTGTGTAGAACACAAAGGCTTCTCTTAATGGTCTTTCTAAATCTTATTTGAAATCTTTTGATGAAAAGGGCCATAGTGACTAGGTGCTGCTGATGTGTACATGGCAGAATCAGTGTGAGCTCAGAAGGATCCTCGTACAGAACCTGAATCAGTTTTATTGCCTAAGTCTTGTTTGGTGAATACCCCAAGCCTGACTTTAACTGCTGCTGGTCAGTACTCAGCCCGGTGCTCAGTGCTCAGTTCCCAGTGCTCGGTTCCCAGTGCTCCGTTCTCAATGCTCGGTTCTCAGTGCTCCATTCTCAGTGTTCCATTCTCAGTGCTCAGTTCTCGGTACTCAGTGCTCCGTTCTCAGTGCTCGGTGCTCAGTTCTCAGTGCTCCGTTCCCAGTGCTCCGTTCTCCGTTCTCGGTGCTCAGTGCTCCATTCTCCGTTCTTGGTGCTCAGTTCTCAGTGCTCTGTTCTCAGTGCTCAGTGCTCCGTTCTCAGTGCTCAGTTCTCAGTGCTTAGTGCTCCATTCTCAGTTCTCAGTTCTCAGTGCTCCGTTCTCGGTGCTCCCCACCAGCCCGGGCTCCCCCCGGACCGTGCCCGAGCAGCCCCTGGCTGGGCTGTGTGGTGGAGGCCCAGCCCTCCTGCCCCCGTCCAGCCTCCTTGTGTTGGGGAGTGGGGACGAACAGGCCCCTCACCCTTCCAGCATTACAGCACACACAGGGCCCGGTTTATGTTCTTGACAGCTGTGATTTTACCTCTGTAACACTCACATGCAAAGCGAACGGCTTTTCCCACATTATTTTTACTGCGCAGAGAAACGGACAAGGATTTCCCATCTGCCACACGAAGGAATGAACAAGGTAAGATTTGAGTATTTCCCTGCTGTTAACGAAAACTTCTAAAGCTAGTTTTTGGGCTGTGAAAGATTTTCCAGCAAGCCCATAGGTGCAAAGAAAACACCACAAACCCAAACAACACCCCAACCAGCTGGGCGCTTATTGCTCCCCATTTCAATGTTTTTGGGGGGTGATTCGTTGGGGTTTTGTTGTTTTCTTTGAGCTGAGGNGCACCGACAATAACAGCCCCCCCTCCCCCTCCCCATTCAAAAACACAACATAAACCCCAGGGATAGATGAACTACAAATGAGAAAGAGGAAAAGATGGAACTGCACATCCTAGAGCACAGACTCAGAGTGGCCAGCATAGCCAAGGAGAGCATCCAGTTGTTTACCTATGGATTAATCAAACTTGCTTTCCTGTCCTCTAAGACGAGGTAGGTGCTGGGGATGGGGCAGCGCGGGGGCGGGGGCGCCCTCCTTGCGCGGGGTCAGTGTGGGGGGCGCAGCCCCTGCTGCCAGGTGCGGGGTGCTGGCAGGGCACCCCGCTTCTCTCCCAGGGGCTGCGCTGGGGCCACCTGCCTTGCAAGCGAGCAGGGCAACCTCCTTGCCAAGGGGGTGGGTTGGTGGGTGCTCTCCTCCTTGGGGGAAAAATAAAAAATAAAGCAGGGTCCTGGGGTGGAGGACACCCCTCCTTGGAAGGGGGCAGTGCTGGGGTGGGGGTCACCCTGCTTCCAGCCGAGGGGCAGCGTGCTGCGGCGGGTGACGGCTCCCTCCTTGCAAGAACTCGGGCTGCTGGCTGAGGGGCAGGGCAGCGTTTTTTGGGGGTGAGGGGAACACCTGCGTCTTCCCTGCGCACACCCCCCATCCCAAGAGTGGGAGCGGGCGGGCAGGCTGAGCGCTGGAGCTCGNTGGGGGCCCGGCCGGGCCGGCCGCGGGCTCGGGGCGCCCGCCGGATAACAAAGGCAACGACGGCAGCCCGACGAGCAGAGCAGTGCTGCTGGGTTTATTTTCCTCTCTCGCTCTCTCTGGTTTGTGTTGGGTTTTGGGTTTTTTTTTTTTTTGGTTTTGTTTTATTTTTTTTTTCCCCCCGGATGGTTGTTCCTCGCAGTACTTACAAAAAGAGCGGGTCCTCCACACGCGGGTTGGTTTAAAAGGTGCTTTTTCAGTGCTGCCAAACTGGGGGAGGACGAGGGGCAATGTGTGCCTCGCACTTAAAAATTGTGGTATTAAGTAATTTGGACTGATAGCTTTCGGGAAAAATAAAAACGTAGTGGAAGGCACTGAAGACGCTGTGAGAATTTTTTTTTTTTTTTAAATTTTGGGGGAGGAAAGAAAATGCTGTGGCCAATTTATTGGATGTATGTATGTAAGGTGCTAGGCCTTTTGCACAAAACAACTTGAATTGCAATTGCAGATTCTTCTGTCTTCACTTAGTTTGTTGACTTCATGCTATTCACAGAAAGAGGAATGAGAATGTAAATAATACAATTCAAATTCTTCTTGGTTTTCCTGCCTGATAATTAGTATTTCAGTTTTTTCCCCACATTCATTCTTGTGTTAAGGTGGGAAATTTTCTTTGGCAGTAGGAAAATAATGAATAGATATTTAAGAAATAGAAAGCAAATTAATTTGTTTTATTTCAAACTGTAATTCAATGCTCTCTGTTAAAATGCTTACAGATGAATGGACCCATTTGTGGTGTAATTTGATTACAGCCCTTTATCTTAAACTTCATGCCTTGAAATTTCACTCTGATTTGGGGCTTGTCCCATTTGGCTTGCCACTAACATTGTTTGCAGTGTAAAGTATATCAGCACCTTGTTTACTGCTGTCCCTGAATACTCCACAGGGCATTAAAGGGTCCTCGGTCTTAAGCTTCTATTTTTATGTATTGCTTCATTGTAATTGAAAGTTGCTGCTGATTTTTTGAAGGTCTTGTTGCTTCCTCTCCCATGTTTAAAATGTCACTCTTACTGTCAAAAATGAAGTCTTTAATCTGTCACTCTTAATGCATAGATTGGAGTTTCGTAGGGCTTTTTCTGTTTGTTTAGGATTATTAATTTTTATCGTTATTTTTTTATTTTTATTTTTTAAACTTCAGGGCTGCTCCTGTTGTCTTTTTTTTTCTCACATTACATTTCACATTTTCAATGTTAGAGAGCTGTGAAAGGGTCAGGGCAGTAGGATCAAGCCTTTGGGGTTAGATACCTTGTCCAGCATTTGGGTGCAGCACCTGGCAGTTTTGCGTTGTCTCTGGTTGCTGTGTTGTCTTTTAACATATACACCCTGAATATCAATCTTTCCTTACCTTTCATGGAATCTCACTGATCAGGAACAACAGATGTTTGTGGAATGATTTGCTGGCTTGGCAAACTTCTCTTTATTTCCCTTTTGTTCATTTTGTTATTTTTGCAGGCAGTAGAGATGCAGGGGAAGCTTGTTTGTGTCGTTCTTGAGACAACCGAGAGCACTGAAACGCTTTCTCCTGAGTGCTTTTGTGTGCCCTGCGGCAAACAAGGTCCCTGCCCCACAGATGTTTGGTGAACATCGTGTATAAGAAAGATGAGGGTCTCTGGGAGATGTAACTCTATGAATTTATGACCCCACTGTTTCTCTTTCCTCCTTTAAAAAGTGAATATGCACAAAAGTCAACAACTTTTTATAGGGGTGCAAGACAAATCTCCTCTCCCACACAGCCCATCTGCAAATAACCCCTCGGGGGAATGAATGAAAGAGGGAGGTGGTCCACATCCCTGCTGATCTTTTCTGATGAGATAGCAAAGATGCCACTTACTACATCACCTATGTTCTCCCCGGTGAGACCTTAAACAGTTTTAGTGGTGTTGCAAGGCTGCCAGTAAGAAATAACGATTTGTAGGACAGATGTGATCCAAGGGGTGACAATGACATCATCAGTGTTCTTAGGTTAGTCATGCAAGAAACTAGGGTTTTTACACAGCCCCCTGTGAGAAGTGATTTGGAGGGTCTCTTTCATGTTGTCTTACATCAGGCATAAGGGCTGGAACAGGGTTTTTGTTTTTGGTTTTTTTTTTAATCTTGCACATTTTTTTTTAATCCGTTTGGGAAGGAAAAGTAACAAATCTCCCTTTTTATTCGGCCTTTTGCCACTTTCTCACACTCTTGCCCTTGTTCATGACACAAGTGTTTTAATTTAGCTTCTGTTACAATAGCAATATTTTCTTGTACAGAGAGCAGCAGTTTTGAGACTATTCTGATGGCCAGAAGCAAGACAGCAGCTAACATGGTGAGGAGGTGAGGCTGGTAGTGAATGAAATAGTGGGATGAACTGAGCTGAAAGAAAAATACTATTAAGCATAACTTTAAGTTAGGCATGAGGTGTTTTATTCAAAGTTGCATTAAGAGAGGTCATCTAGGAATAAATAACAGTGGAACTGCTAAGCAGTTACCCTGAGGGCTGTGCTCTTGGTGTTCTGCTTTTGTCAGTGCAGGCCTACTGATTTCAGCAGGCTCTGCCGGGCTCCCCAGTGGAGCAGTGATCCACGTCTTTTCTAGTTGTGTGCTGAAGATTTGCATGTCTCTAGTGTTTTTTCCTGTTGCTGTCATTATCATTCTGGTGTTTTATTGATTGTGTTGGTTAGGGCATGGTGCTGATAGCACCGGGGTGGGGGATTCAGTCCTTGTACTAGCCATTCACCTGAGACTTGGACTCAGTAATCCTTGTGAGTCCCTTCCAGCTCAGCATATTGTGCCTCTGTGTCTGGCTTGACTGTTCCTTGGTACCAAGGATTCTCACCTGCTCAGAAGCTGTGCAGTGTTTATGCATGTAAATATAACAACTGTGTGTGGCTTCACCACTGGATCATTTTTCTTTTGTGTGTGCCTCTGTAAATGCTATTTCTCTGGGGCAGAGAACTGTGCCTATCTGAAAACTCCTGCCTTCATCTCCCTGTGTGCTGCAAAATGAGCAGCTTCCCTCACAGCAAAACTGAGTGTCTGTGCTCCCTTGGTTAAACTGTCTCATTCTCCTGGGAGAGGTGCCACAAGTAACCTGCTTGAGGACTTGATACAAATTCTGTTTTGCTACATTCCTGTCTTGATTTTTTTTTTCCTAATTGCAAAATACTTTATAACTGCATCCAGCAAGGANGAGCTCAGGGAGCATTTGGCCAATACTCGGGCACAGGCTGTGACTCTTGGGGATGGTCCTGTGCAGAGCCAGGAGTTGCACTCAGTGATCCTGGTGGGTTCCCTCCAACTCAGCATGTTCTGTGATTCCTTTTAGTGCTTAGGAGTTAAATCTGAGTGGACGACAGTTTGGGATAATGCATGCAATTGAGCCACCAGTGTATGCAATAGGTAGTAGGAAGATGAGCCTACCCTTGTCTTTTGTGAGTATATAAAAATATATGGAGAGTCCAGGAGAATTAAGTGGGGTCAGGGTTCTTCCAAGCACTGGGTCTGTGTTATGTAGTTAGCCTGATTTCTGGGTGATGCTTTAGTAGACCCCTGAACATCTGAAGTCAATGCTAACAAGTAATCTTTCTTGTCTATTCCAGTGCCTGATATAAAGATTTGGTGGTAAGCAGTGAAGTTGTTGGGGGGAAAAGGTATTATTTAGATTGTAAAGCTACTAAATTATAACTAGAATGAAGTTGAGCAGATAGTTTGCTCACAGGGCTGGGTGGTTAAAATAATTGTAGGTCATGTATCTAGCATCACAAATTTTAAAATCTCTGAGGGTTTTTTGATGCTCTTTTGGTTTGAGATGGTTATTATTTCTGATTGCTGAAGAGAAGGAAAAAGTTCTGCAAGTGTAAAAGATGAGACCTTGGTCACCTGAAATGTTTAAGACAGCCATTCCAAAAGCATCTGTCACTCTGGTTTCTCTTTCAAGATGCTCCAGTTTATGTATCCTGGTGACTCTACACAGAATTACAGACACTTTGCAAGCTTACAGGTTTGGCACGACATACAGGCAGCCATCCATGTGAATGGGATGCTTCCCAGAGAAGCTACATGGGATGGTGTAGCCATGCTGGGCTCCGCTTTGGGCTTGTCACACAGCCACTACAATGGGATGCTTGGAGGCAGAAGGTGTTCTTGGTGTGGAGAGGTCCTTAAAAATATTCATTCCAATAAAAATGTGGCAAGAAGTGAATGGTGATAAAATGTACAGAATAAGTTGGGTTTTCTTTGTGGTTTGAGCAAAAAATAAAACTAGGTTTGTTGGCTTTAACTTTGTGGTGGTATTTTTGGTAATCTGTCCATTTTGCTTAGTAATAATTGACACCTCTACTTCTGAAGTGTGCTGTTGCTATTAATATAAGTGTTTCTCATTCCCTGATCACTTGTTTACTGTAGATGTGTCCTGAAATTGGAGATACTGTAATAAAAGGTCTATTTTGGACTTCAGAATATAATAGGACAAACAAGTGCTTAAAATGTATCCATGCATCATTTGAGGACATTGAGATCAGCAGTCTGTTTCCCTTGGTATGAACTCAGACAAACACATGTTGTTTGTGCCCTTATATGAGAAACAGATCAGCCTGCAACACTGGATGATTATCTGGCAAAGGCAAGTTACTCCTATCATTAAAACCTTTATTTTATTTTTCTTGTCTCTCATGGCTTCTGCCATCCTGTGCATGCATCCTAGGAACACCACAGAGTAAAGGCTCTTGCCAGTTATAAGATTGTATCTACTCATCTAAAACATGTTGCTTGTGTTTTCTTTCCTTGTGGCAAAAACTCCCAAATGCCTTGAATATTTTATTTTGTTTTCTGGGTGTGTATGTGTGTGTGATATCTGAGGTTTGGGGACTTCTTTTTCAGTCTGATTTGGTGACCATCTGTTACAGAAGGACTGAGTGCTGCTGTCCAGACACCACAGGAGGCTGGGCTGATGGGAAGCCTCATGGCTAAAGCTGCCTGCCTGCCCTTCCCCAGAACACTGCTGCCCTGTTTGTGTCACCACAGGCATTTATGGTGCAGAACTTGCTGGTGCATGTTCAGGATGAGTAGAGCTAGTGAGAATCAGCTGAGTAGGTGGGCAGAACAGAATTTAGTTGTTTGGGCTAAGGAAATATATAATCTCTTTAATTGTGGATGTCATCAGTTTGTGCTCAAGGCTGTTGGGTGTCTCAGCTGCTGCTGGGCTATGAGAGCATTCTGCAGTGCTTTAACATGTTAAACCTTGGAAGGAACAGGTTTCCTTCCCCATGGTCTCTTACTGTTTATTTACAAATGTTATTTTTTCCCTTTATTTTCTGCTTCTGGCACATGGCTTACCAGTGGGGCACTGCCTGATTTTTCTCCTTCTTTGCCTGGCAGTACTGTCATGCAGTCAGCCCTCAACCTACCATGTGGTCCCATCAGGCTGAGGCTGATGCCAAGTCAGAAACTGAAGGAGTGCTTAGAAACTAAATGAGATTGAAAAGGTGGAATGGAAGTACTAGGAGTACTAGATCAAACCCAGTGTGTAATGCTGGGCAGTACTATGTGATGGAGAAATGTTGATTTAGGTATTGTACTTTTAAAAGAAATATATGCTTGCCTGTAGTTTGTTGTGGGATAGTTGTTTATCCTTATTTCCCATGTTCCAGTTCATTGAGAAAGCTGTCACATAGATGAGATGCATCACCTGTGGATAAGGTACAACATCAGTTATGTAAAAGAAACATCAATGGTGCCCATTCATGTTGAGCTGAGAAATAGAAAAGAGGAAAAAATATCATCTTTTGCCATGGAACTCATTAAAGATCCTCTCAGATGAATATTTTTTTATTTCTTTGAGGTAAAAGTCAGTATTTAAATTAAAAATGTGGCTTTTATCAGTTAGATGGCTCTTGCTGCAAGCTGGTAGTGGTATGCTTCAGCAGTAGAGCCAGTGCAGGTCTGTTAAGGGAAAGTATGAATTCTGTGCATTGGTCATCTAGAAGTAACAGCTGAATTATTCATTAACACAATAGTTTGAATCCACAGTCCACCCCTCTACTGAATTATCACTTAAATTAGGCTCTATTTGATGGCTGAATTCTTTGACAGTGCTTTGGTTATTCTCTATAAACATGTAAGTCTTTCCATTGATTTTTTTTTTTAATTCTGTTTAGCACACCACCTCATTTATCCAACACACATCTTAGTCACCCTGCATGTTAGAGTTTTAATATATTTGGACAAGGGCTACAATTTCTTTTCTCAGCAGAAACAGTAAGGGTTTGTTCTTTTGTTTACTGCCAACTCAAGAGCAAACTCCAGCTCTGATCTGTTAGTAACTGAAGGCTGGTAAAGGAAGAATTATCCAACAGGAATGAGAGGAAATATCTCCATTCATTATGGTTCGGAATCAGCAGAGCAAAGCCTCTAAGCTGCTGTTATCATTTCAAAGTAAAAAGGTCTCTTCTCCCCACCCTCAGCTCAGATTCGTTTTGTGTAATTAAGATATATTTGTTAAGAAAGAAAACAAAAGGCAGAAATGTTCTATTATGGCACAAAAGAAATGAAGATTGATTAAGCCAGATTCATGACTATACCAGCTCTTGTTACTCCCAGGCATACTACACAAAGTTTTACTGTGCTGACCATTGAAAAAGAGAATCTGATCTCATTTTCGTGGTCTGATATATAATAAACATTATGTACCGGTTATTAATATTTTATTTTCGCATCCAAAGAAATGCAGTGAATGCCTAAACTTTCTCACCAACCAGAACAACCTTACTTTGGTCTGTTAAATGTGGCTTACCAGAGATTAAAATAAAAAGCCTACTTCTGATCTGCAGCCTGCTTTAGGAAGCTCCCAGCAGTAATACCAGAGATTCCAGATCTCCCAGCAAATACCAGAGCTGCTGTTTAGCAGAGTTGGCACAGAGAAGAGAGAAGTGGCAAGTTTGCTTGGTGGCAGAAAACCACTCACTAATCCTTTGGGGACCTCTGAGGTATGCTTTTGTGGGGATGCCTGGGTAGGCAAAGAGATTTTTTTGAAACTTTGTGGTCCAGTTAATGTTTGGTAATGTGATGGAATAAATGTTTTTACAATACTTGTGCTACTTATTGGCCAGTAATTGTAGAGAGATGTAGGCTGTTATTGATGGTAAGCTGTCCTTGACCCAGATTTTTTTTAATACAATTTGTTTATGAAGTAGGAACCAAAACTTCTCAGGAGTGTGAATGTATGTTTGACTGAGATGTAACTGTAAAGAAGTTCATCTTCTTTTCCTGTGAAGTTTTAGTGTTCCTATTATGGAGGATACTAGAGATGGCATAAGATATGCCTATTTAGGAGTAAAATGCAACCTTTAAGTTTTATGCAAAGTATTCAAATAGATGAATTTTAAAAGTTGATACTGGGGGAATTTCTGAACCTGAGAGGGAAAAATTTACAAGTTTTGACATGGGTGGAATAATTAAAAATGTATGTGTGACTGTCCCTGTCTTTTTCTGTTCAGACCTTTTAAGAATGTTACATGAAGAGAATCTGGGTAATGATATGCACTGGTTTTAGCAATATCTGAATATTTATCCTAGTTCTGTGGTTAAAAGATCAGTATCCAGCCCTTTCTTATGCCATGCATGTTTTTACAGGATGAGTTGGTGGAAGCTGATAAGTCTGAGACCTTGACTGAAATGGTCCATGTTAATCTTGCTTAACATTTGTAGCTTTTATTTCTTTTCCTAAAGAAAGATTGACTTTTTTCCCTTGATAACCTCTAAGGCACTCACTTGCAAATAAATGTAGTCTTGGCAGGAAGGAAAAAAGGTAGCTCTTAATATTTGGAGGGATATACTCTGCATGCATCTAAGCAACTGTATGCATTTACATAGATTTACTTAGTCTTTATTTTTGTACTTTTTTGAAAATGATGGATGACTTTATCATGTGATTAGTCTTTCAGTTGTGATCTTTTTCAAGCTGCTTTTGGGTGGAAATCAGAGTTTGTAACATGGAAAGCAAACATTTTCATTTGCTCTTTTTAAACTACTACACAGTATTAAATGTGCTAAGTATTTAGGGAAAAAAATCTCAGCTTATTTTGTGTCTATAAGCAATGTAACATGACCTGAACAAAACTGAAGCCAGTGGTTACCTGAGACTCTGCTTGGCAAGACACTGGAGCTGGGAGGTCTCAGCCTTCCACACCTACTTCTTATTTGCAGACTGGAAGAAGAAAACCAAGTTTACTTGCATTTTCAGTTCCTAATTTGTTTCCCAACCTGGAATTAACTAGTGATCATTTTGAACTAAACTGAGTAATTTGAAATGAGGAAAATATTCACCCATCTTGTGGAAGATAATATGCTGTCAAAATCTGGTCTGGTGGACTGGTTACAGTGGCTTTGTCAGTGATTTCTCCTCAGCTGACTTGTTTAATTTGCTTTGGAGTTTGGAGCAGCAAACATTTTGCTAAATGTTGTTTAGATTATCTCACACTTAAGATAATATTGTCACAGTAAAAACTTTTCAGGTATCTTTATATCAGATGAGTGAATGTTAAAATAAAATTGTGCTCTTAATTGTTTTCATATTCACCCTACTTGGTTGCAGAAGGGTGGTACTAGAATTGGCCTCTTGCTGCTGTGGGGATAGATTTCAGGCAATTTATGATATATTGAGATGATGTGTTGTGAGTTGCATGTTATTACCCATTGGCATTTTTGTAAACCAAGCAGAGTTTTATTGTGTGTAGCTTGTTTGCACCTGCTGAGCCAGTGAGATGTGAAAGCACACACTTGTGGCTCAGTCTCTCTTGAACTTACTGCAGGTAAGCCTACTTAGTGAATGGTTTTCTGCTGGGAGTGGTGGGACTAGGTGCTTTGCAATAATTCCATCTCACAAATTAAGTGGCCACAAATTGACATGGATTTTGTTTGTTAAGAGATTTTTCTTCAGGTAAAATGCCAGCAATGTAGAGTGGTTATAGCAATTTTTCTGCAAATGAAATCAATACTTCATTATGGAAAATGAAATGGATGTAGTTCCCTGCATTGCAGACAAGGTAACAGTAGGTACAGATGTGCAGATGAATGGATTCATAAGGAACACAGCATCATTTTTAACACTGCTTTTGTTTTTCAGTGATTGTTTTCTTGTCAGTATTCCTGGCATACAGAATAACAATAGAATAACAATATTTTGATGACTGCCAGAAACTACTTTGCTACACCAGTGTGCTGTTGGCTAAACACAGAAAAGCAAGCAGGAATTTGGCTTGACCAGAGCAGGCTTTGTGGTTTAACATGGAGAAAGATGGAGGGAAGTGATAAAGGGCATAGCTGGCCTCGTGGATGGGCAGGGATGGCTCCTGGCTGCCCTGGAGTGGGACTAAGGGTTCATGCAGCATTGGAGCCTCAAGCTTTGTGCAGATTTCAGTACATTGTCACAAACTTAGGAAATAGCAAGTCTTCACAGCATGGGTGAGGTCAGGCAGGATCTCTGGAGATCATGTAGCCCAACCCCCAGCTCAAGGCAGAGGCTTCTCAAGCAGCTTGCTCAGGATTTTGTCCATTGGGATCTTGTGCTTAAAGCCACGCATGGAGCTTTGCTCTCTGCTGTGTTAACATGTTGTTGACCTTGTTGACATTGTAATGCTTTGCTCCATTTGGCATTACTTTCCACATAGCATTATAATGTGTGATTTAATGTCTCATCTCAGCGTGACAAAGTGTTTTTTAAACTTTAAAGTGGAACTGTGCAACTTCTTGGTTATGGAGAGAACTGTTGGTGTGGATGAGAGACTGTTTACTGCAGTGGTTCATTGGGCCTTTGTGCTGCTTTGTGAGCAGTTCAGCTGAAACTGCGTATCGCCTTTAAACTGTGGAAAACCAGCTGAAACAAACTAGACAAAAAATTCCATAGCTTGGTAAGAGCAAGGCTTTACTTGGGAAAGGGCATGTACTCACTTCTGTGCTGCTGCAGACAACTTAATTACAATTTGTAATGATGTTGGATAGATGCACGAGACTAATGAAGCTACTTCTACCCAAGTGCTCCACACAGAAGACACATTCATGTCCTTGATCTAAGTAAGAGAAAGTCTTAGAATGACATGAAGTCCAGATGTGACTTAGTTTGACTTTAATGTACAGTATTGTGTGCTCATGCCCTGCAGTAAATGTTGTGCTTTGGTTATTGTGCAGTTTCTGAAATTCCACTGTAAAAGCAGTCATGTGATGGAGCCTCACTGGAGGGATGTGTTTTCTCTGTACTCGTCCTATTGGTATCAAGTTACTCCAAGCATTTCTGTGTGGTTCTTTCCTGTACATACAGTACATTCCTGTACATACAGTCATGCTGTTGACTCCATGCCTTATCACATTACCCATCCCTCATGGCTGAGGAAGGGTAAGTTTATAAGGCAAGGGTTTGCATGGAATCACTGGGCTAGCGCTTATTCTGTGACGGGCCAGAAATACTTCTTGTTTGCACAGGAGTGTGAACTCAGGCTGGAGTGATTAATGTAAATGTAAATTGATGTGTTCTGTACCCATTTGAATGGCTTTGTTCTGTCAGATGGTGGTCGAATTGTAATTTTAGACAATGGTTTACATATGAAGTAGTCCCAAAACAATATAGTTACCTATTGGCTTTTAATGATCTTGTGAAGCAGTGTATTTTGAATGGATATCTCATTATAAAGGTGATAATGACCTAACTATTGATGGAGGGGAAAAAAAGAGGAACAAAGTCAGAGATGCTAAATGTGCACATATAAGTTATATGCTTCATGTAAAGTTTGTGTCTTTCTGAGATGTACATGAGCATATTTTGGAATTTAATTTTCTTTTATGTTTCTAGTATACCACTGAAGCTTTAAATGGGTGCATAATTGGCTGTTAATCCATTTTCGATAGCCTTCTATGGCAAGTTATTGCTATTTATCTCTTTTGGAGATTTTCTACTAGCATAACCATGTGCTTTTCTTAGAGATGTGTGGATGGCCACACTACCTAGAACAGATCAATCTTTAGGTGCAGTCTCCATTGGCTGGATGACTTGGGCTGTATGTGGAGCATCATAGCAAAGTAGTTGATGAAATTCCTGTCCCTGATTCAGCACTTTCCATCTCCAGTGCTTTGGAAGTTGCTGTTAACTTGGTGTGCACCAAGTCCAGGAGAGAAAAAAGTAGACATCAGGCCCCCTGCACTTTGAAGCCACCTCATTTTCTTTGTGTTTATAGTAGACTCAGTTGGAGTAGTGTGGCCATGGGCTGGTTAATTCAGAGTTGGAGTGGAAATGATTGGCTTGTTAACCATTCTTTACTCAGGAAAATGAATGGTCAGATGATTAGATCTTGTTGTAGGGAGAAAAACTATTTATTTATATAGGTATAAGGTGTGTGACTAAGCAATGGTGTTAACCTTTCTTCAAAACTATAGGGGAGGCTTTTTCTATATGTGTTACTAGAATCCCACTTTAAGTATTACATTTTCTCACTTTGTGTTTTTACAGTAATCGTTTTTCTCTTTTACTTGGGTTTAAAAAAATTCAGTGACAGAACAGTTCCTGGATTCAAAATAATCTGGTACTCATACTTTTTCCTTGGCCTGTTAAAACATACTCCTGGTTATATATTCCTTGCAGGATCAGCACAGCAAAAAAGGACAATGAAAGAATTTCATGTGCTCCTTAAATGAGCCTTACATAAAACAAAGTTTAAAATTAATTAGGACCTACCTTTTAGGCACTTGTCAAATCTTCTCGTTGTCAGATTTTGTTCACACTTAATGATCATTTTATATCAAATCAATGTGAGGTACATGATAATAATTTCAGAATCACCTAAGTCCCATAAAAAAAAAAAAAAAGCGCTTGGGTACCCCAAGGCTCATTGGAAGCCAACAGGGCTTGGACTGCAAAATGGCTGTTGCTGTTTGAGGAGGAAATGCTTCAGGGCTTTAAAAGCTTTGCCTCCTGCTCAGACTAGCTGGTAACATTCAGGAAAGGAGTAAAGTAAAAATGCACCGAAGGGAAGGAAAGGCTTGGTGTGGCTGCTCATGTAGGCAAGAGTGAAGTATGTTTCTGATAATTAGTATAGGGGATCAGAAATGGGGATCTCAGTTCTTCTCTCTTCTCATAGCCAGCTGGGCTCCAGGC
Organism: Sitta europaea; assembly: GCA_013400255.1. Lineage (NCBI taxonomy): Eukaryota > Metazoa > Chordata > Aves > Passeriformes > Sittidae > Sitta > Sitta europaea. The sequence continues at coordinate 183,476 of VXBS01007584.1, read as the reverse complement.
TGCCTTCTGTCCATGCCTCCAGCAGCACCTGGGCTCTGCTGCCTCAGCTGAGGTGCCTGCAGTGCCCATGCTCCAGGGGCAGGCAGTGAGTGTGTGCTGGCTGTGCCTCTGGGGCTGGGCTGAGGGGCTGACCTGCTCTGCAGAGGAAGGGGCCCAGGGGAGGGTGAGGGCCTTACCCAGCTCACTCAGCAGCTCTGCTGTAGGACCTCACTCTTGTTTTCCAGATCCTGCACAGTCTTCACACCTAGGACTGCCACTTCTTAGAAGGACAGATGAAGTCCATGTGTTTATTAGCCACTTTGAAGTCCTTGTCATCCAGCAGCTGCTTTCTTTTGTGTTTTTTTTCTTCCTAGTTTTGGTAGGCTCATTAATGGAATTGTGCTCTGTTGTCTCTCCTTGTACCTTGAGAGAGCAATGAGTGTTAGAAGATGTCTATGAGCTTCCAGTAGTAACAGCAGTCTTCCTGAAACTCACAAAGAAAAGCACCAGACATGTACTCACAGGTATGTGTGGCTTTTAAATACACATAAACATACACATATATGAACATGTGTACAATATGTCTGTTTACATGTGTCAAAGTCAGAGTTCTCTTGAAATGGAAATGGCCTCAGCAAAAAGCAAAGGTAGCTCCTGCTGACAAATAAAAGCAGATGTTTTTAGGAGCTCTAATAGCTGTGCTTTAGGACAGAGAATGTCTCTCTTCCACTATCCTTCAGACGACAGCTGCCACAATAAAGCCTGAATATGAAGAATACATTTCTCTGTGGCTGTATCCTGGGTGCCGGGAACACTCTACAGTTCAGAACAATAGCAGAATATGGAGCTGCCAGCAGGCAGTCTGAGTGGACAAGTATAATCATGCACCACTCAGCTCTCAAGGAAATTACAGTTAGAGCACTGACTTGCTCATAATAGCAATCCATTGTTTAGCTTAATAACTTATCAGCTCTCTAGGAACCAGCTAGTGATCACTGTCATCATACACTGCTAATCATTCTGTTCTTAAATTATCCCAAGATGAACTAAGGACCCATCACATCACCTATTAAGCCAGCAAACTGAGTGCACTATAATTTTTTTTTAAGCTAGAAGGAGCAATATTGCCTACCTTTTTTCTTCTCTTGTTTTGTCATTATCCTTGTCATATGTAATTGTGCCAGTAGGTTTTTTTAAATGTCTGGTTGAAAGGACATTGTCAAATTGTTTTGGACTATTTTTAGATAGACAGGGTTTATATTAAATTGTATGAGTTTTTTGTGGTAACTACTAGGGAACTGAATCTGAAACCTGCTTTTTAAGGACCATTTGTTTTCCATAAAGCATTTGTGACAGAGGGATGATTTTTTTAATGGTGCTTGTCTGTAGTACCTGGGTTCCAGTCAGTCATTAGTAAGTGTAGCCTGAGAATGCCCCTCTTTAGTAGTGAAGAGTGATCATCCCTCTTAGATAAATGTAGAGTTTAGGCACAGAAGGATAGTGTGAGTTACCCAGAGCCATGCAGGGAGCTGTAGAAGACCAGGAAGGAGAAGGAAGCTGGTTTGAGTCCTGATCCCAGTAGGCCTTATATCCAGCTGAATGCATTCTGCCTTCTTACTGAAGGGTTATTTGTGAGTTCTGCCAGCACTCAAAGGAGCCTTGGAGTATTTCTTCTGAAGGAAGAGTGGCCACAGCTTCATGGATATGAAAGATCCTAGAATGGTGCAAAGTACCAAACCTGTTGGGACACCTTTTTGGTCAGGAGTGCAGAGGCATGCAGGGCACATGAGCAGATCTCCAGCCTGCTCCATGCTTAGGACTGAAATGGTGAGTCTGTTCAAAGGGGAGGGCAAAACAGCTGCATGTGCCCAAGTGAAGCTGCCCCCTTGCTGCTCTGAGCAGTGGGCACAGCTCTAGTAGTATCTCCTGAGCTCAGGAATTGTGCAGACTGTGGGGTTGGCTGTTTTTGAGACCAGAACAAGTACACCAGGATTTAAATGAAACCCTGAGCATTTCTGTGGTTTTCTTTAATTGATTGCTTTGTTTTCATCTCTCCTGTGTCTGTCTTGGAAAGACAATTGTATCTCTTGATCAGCAATGGCTAGAATTAAAATAAGGACCCTTCTGCTCCAAGATTTACTGCCTGGCACATCTATGTGTGATGAAGTGTCACCTTCCATGTTTTGAGAAGATGCTGTCTGACTGTGATATCTCTGAACCATATGAGAAAACACACCTATTCTTGTCAATTATAGTAACAGTCTGGCTCAAATTATATAGGCCTTTGTATATTGTATTGAAAAATGTAGATCCAGCCTTTGTTAATAAATGGAGAAGATCACCTTGTTACAAAATGGTGATGTCTACAGAGACTAACCTTTGCATATACTTCAAATACATCACCTGCTTTTGGCAGCAAGAAGGGAAAAAATGCTGAGTAGGTATGTCACATCCCCAAGGTAAGTTCTGTAATAAGGAAATACCTGAAGCTTAGAGGTGTGGCTTTTTCTTTTCCATGGGAATATTTCCCACTTCTCCAGGAGTTTACCATCTTTCTTTGAAAGCAGTTGTTCAGGTTGCAAGTCAGTCCTGTTTTATTGGCTTCATTTGCTGTAGGGCCAGCAAATGGCATTCAGCCCAAACTCCAAGGTTTTACCAGTTCACTGTATTTTGCACTGTACAAAGTGGAAAAGCTTTGCCAGGTGAAAAAATAGAATTGAATAGAATTGATTTGGAAAGCCTAAAAACTCCTATTAAACAATGTCAACCTGTTCTTTAAGACAACACAATGGCTGTGCAATGATTGACGTTACTGTGAGTTTTGAAATGTGTCTGACTTGGTAATTATGCTTGACCAGAGCTTTCTCTTGCAAGAAGTATTTTTTTCTTTGTCCTGCCTACAGATACAGAGTAGAAATGTCAATATTCAAGGCAATGATTTTGTTACAATTCTGCTTGAGATGCCCTGATAACCCAGATCTCTGCATAGCAAAGTCAACAAGTTTCTCTGTGTTGATGTTGGTGAGTTTGAGCCCAGGCTGAAATATTCATGTTAGAGGGAATGTTTCTGTAAAACCCTGTTCATGCAAATGGGACATCAGTATGCTTGAGGTTTCTGGGAAAATACCCTTTTTTGCTTGTTGTACCATGCATTGGGATTCTTGGATAATTCATTTTATATTAAAGCCAAGTCCTGATTATCTGTGGTAAAATGTGTGAATGCTGAAAGTCCTGTACTAAGAGAACAAAACATCCTGGAAACAACATGGCATTTTGTTGTTGGTTTCTCAGCCTGGGAAAATCAGCAAGTGGCAGGATTACTGATGGTACTTTCCCCAGCATCACATTCCAGACTCATATGTAGGGTTTCTGCTACTTTATTTTACCAAGGCTCTCCTATTCCTTTGTTCTCCTGGCTAACTGATGCTTCCAGTGCTCCCATCTTTTTGCAGGGCAGCTCCACTGTGGTTTGAAGCCATTGTTGGTTGTGATGTGTGAGTGTGAGGATGCTGGTAATTGGTTTGATGGTTGCCTAAGCCTTGCTCTGTTACCTCTTCTTTATTTATTGCTGCCTCTGTGACTGTGAGATTCTGTTCAATGCTGGTTTGTTGAAAAAAAAATCCATGGTGGCTCAGTGCCATCATTTCAAAGAACAGCTATTCACCAGGCTCTTGATGGAGAGGTTTAAGAAGAAATTATTTTGCTCCTTGGGCATGAAAATGCTGATAGAGAGTGTAACTGGCACAGGACCTCCTTTGCCCTGGAAGTCTGGCCAGACAGAAATTTTTACTCCATTTAAGCCATGGGCCTGCACCTTCAGTATGCTTTTCCATTGATAATTTATTTACAGCTGTCTGTGCTGCAAGGAAACTTGCATGTAAATTTGGTGTTTGGGCTGAGTCTGTCTTTTTTTTTTTTTTTTTTTTTTCCCCATTGAAGGAAACATCTTCCCCAGACATCTGTTGTTTAAGCCCAGGTGAAGAGATAAGTCCTTGGGTACAGGTGGCAATAGGGCTGACCTCTTCATACTGATGTTATTTAGAGCAGGAAAGTCTGAACTTTGCTACTGCTCAAATAACTGTGGGAAAATCATCCAGTCATTTTATCTTCACCAAATGTTTGCCTCATTTTGGAGGGTAGGATTTGATAAAGATTATATGATTGGGTCTTGGCTCATTCTGTCCTTTTTTCGAGTACCTGTGTGGTTGTATTGCCACAGCTGGCAGTGGTACAGGCTCACTGTAATCCAAGCAATGCTCTCTGTTGAGGAAGAAGTTAACAGGAGCAATACTAGATGTTTTTTGTAGACAGTGAGGAAGCTAAGCCCACATAACAGGAGAAGTCTTCAGTCAGTCACAAGCAGTGGCCAATTGACATTAATGTATTTGGAAATGACAGACTTTGTACCTATGTCTTGGTAGATTCCAGTGTTACTTGCTTTTTCCAGTACACTTACGCTCAGTTCTTCAAGTAGAAGATGCTGCCCAGTGTTCACACAGCTCTAGAATGAAGCCTCACACAACAGCTGAAACTCCACAGCAGTTGTAGCTTTGCTTTTTGCAGCCTCAGTAAAACATGAATCTTATTTTACAGAAATCCAGTAAATTACACTTCAGCTTTTCTTTGGACAGGTCAGCAGTGATTTGCTTGGATACCTTGGCATACTGTTGAATTTCTGCTGTGGTGAAAGCTTGCCCATGATTTAATCTAGAAGATTCCCTTCCTCTCCCTTCCCTACCATTTATTCATCTCAGCACAAAAATATTACTTTGACATTGTGTGAGTTGATTCCCATGAAGGTAACACCATTCCCCATAGAGTGAGTGCCCTGGCACTGGAGTTTCCCAGGAAATCTGTCAAAACTGCTTCACCTTGGCCTTCATACCTTCACTATGTCTAACACTGATATTAAACCACTAGTAAACTTCAGTCCAGGCTTGCTTGCTGACAGACTTGAAGCAACAAGCTCTGTAACATTACTTTTGATATTATTACCCATGTGTTTGTATGACCACATGGATCCTCCTCCTGAAATGTTTCTAGCCTCCCCAGATTACTGGCTGGGAGCATGTTTCCTTCTTGATGCATTATAGAAAAGCAGTCATATAGTTACATGGCATCAAACTAGTGCATGTAATGCCTGCATCCAGAATTGGCAGGGGAAGAGTGTTTGGTGGAATTATCTGATATTCCAGTTAACTGGTTCATTGCTGGCTTTCTCAGAACTCCATAATGTCCCTTGGTCATTTTCTTTCAAAATTAACCTGGTTTTCTTGGTCTGAGTAGTTGGTCCTTAAATAAACTAAGTTCTTGGGGTTTGGGGATTGTATTTATTACTCATTTTCAGATTACAATTTTGGTTTCTTCACTGTCTCTAGCTTGCTGCCTTTTGAAAGAGTGCAGACTGATGGTTCCTCAATCTGTTGCCACTCATTCCTTGTCTTGTACTTGTTTCAACATATCATAACTGTTCTACTGGCTCCCTCAAGCGCTGTAGAGCCTTGTTATGTCAGGGGGTGTGGGAGATGGTTGTGTATTTTTGGTTTTGAGGGAATCTCATTTTGAGTCCTTTATCTTTTATATCTCAGGCCTTGGAGGTATTTGGTTCTTCCCAAAATGTGATGTTTTGAAGGAGTGCTCAGCTGGCTAAAGCCTTTGCTGCTGAAGCACTGAGGTTGTCAGATGTAGCTGAGCAGGCTCCTTGGGGCAGAGGCTGTGCAAGGAGCTGGAATGCAGGCTGGGAACTTGCAATATAGGTGGTAGGACTGTGGGCAAGATCAATGTCATGATAAAACTTACACTGAAGTCAGTCTTGATACAGGATTACTAAATCTGTTTTCAGAAGGTTCAACTATCTAATGACAAAGCCTTTAATCTTCTCTCTTTCTCTCTCCCTCCTGTTCTTTTACACACACAGACACACAATCATCTTTTTCATTCTTCTTTCTCTTTAGTCTGCAGAAGGTAAATTCCTGCAGCATTCCTGGTGTAAGGAGGGAAGCTGATAACACTGGTGTGCAATGCTGAAGCTACAGCTGTTTAATAGTTTCCCGCAAAGGACTCTTGCATTTTAGCTGGGGGAAGATTCCTGAGTGAAGCCTCACAAGGGCACTGTGTCCTCCTGCACATCCAAGTCCAGTTGTGTGCCTGAGTGCCTCCTCTGGGAGAAGGCAGGGGCTGTGTAGTGACTACAGCACCAGGAACCAGGATTCCTAACTTCTATTCTTAGCTCAGCAACCAATTTGTTGTAAAGCCTTTGGCAAATCATTCGGGCCTAATCCTGCACATACAGCAGCCCCCAACAAAGTCCTTTCTGTTTTTCACTGGGGACAGAGGATCAGCTTCTTAACATCTCCTTTTCTTGTACTGGAAGACAGGTGAATTGAAAAATATGCAAGAAAGTGTGATGATTTGTTCAGGTTTATGAAGCAGTGACGTGGGCATCGCTGGGTGATGTGTGTGATCTTGCATCCATAAAGAGAGAGTGATTGATTGCTGTTATCAGCTGGATCTCTGGAGCACAGGATTTTTGGCCTTTCTCATCAGAATACAATTTTACATGATTATGCAGGATAATGCTGGAAATGCCTCTGCACTGTCCAGATGGCAGGGTCAGTGTAGCGTGGACCTCACTCAATTGCTTTGTGTGCCAGGATAAGTGCTGCTGCTTTTCTCTCTTTACTACTGGCACAGCTAGAAATTGAGGAATTCTATGACTGTTGATAAATTCTGCAAGATGGAAATTAATACCTACAGAGACCTCTGCTTTTATTGACCTTAAAATAATTTCCCTCCCTTTTGCAAAGGTGAATGGCAGTGCTCATTTTTCTGTGGTACTTTTGCTTCAAAATAATCTGAGCTGCAATCTGAAAATGAAATGGTGTAAAAACCATTCTGGGCTAGAGTTAATTTCAGGAGTACCTTGAAGATAAAAGAGCGTAACAAAAAGGTACTTTAATCTGCAACCTCCTTGCCTTTACATTTGGCTGTGCTGTGTTTTGTAGCATGTGTGGTTCTGGTATCTGCTGAGTGCAGCATCTTGCTCTGCTGATTTGTGTAAGGCTTTATTTGCCTGCTGCAGGGACAGAGGTGGATTAATCTATAGAGCTGTCAGCAGAAATCCATTAGTAGGCTTTTGAGGGGAGATCAGCATGAAGAAAACACAACTTGATTTTTGTGTCAGTTGAATTTTTGATATTACAGAAAGTCTGGTCTCTTTGTAAACAGTTCTGAAAACACAGAGCCTGGTAGGGGATTTTTTACTTGGGTTATGTTTTAGTATAGAGCTCTTGCCTGTGAAGGGACAGGGCTGTCCCAGAGCTCACAGATGCTTGATGAATAGGGTTTGAAAGAAGGCATGCCTTGATGATTAAATTATTTAGTTAAAATAAGAGACAGAAGAGCAAAACTATTACCTTTTGTGCCACTCAGGCTGGGACAACATTCTCCTTTCCTCTCTCCTGAATGAATGAAAACATTATCCTGTCTCCCACAGCAAGTCATTTTGGGAGCTGCAGGGGCAATGATGTGAAGAGCACAGGTAGCCCATAGTCAGAAGCTTCGAGTTTGTTGGGAGCTACATGCCTGTACCTTTAAATATGCATATCAATTTGTAAGTCTCTCTCCAGCTTTACAGTTTTTCCTGTTATCTCTGTCTGCATTTGAGGCAGTGGGCTGGAGCTGCCATCAGTGCTAGCAATTCCTGGTCCTCATGGAGCTTCCCCAAGTACCTGCTGGTGCCCATGTCCCACCCCAAAGGAGGATGCTAACAACACCATCTACCATGCTGCTCTTGGCAGTCGCTGCATGGGTGTGACTTGGAGCCCTTGTTCATCAGTCTCCTGTGCTTGAAAGATATTCTCCTCATATTGTTCTAATGCTTATCCAAATGTATTTTCTCTTGCTGAAAGTACAGGAGTCTCTTGCTTTCCTGTCTGCTCTCTCCTCTCAGTTGCTAGAGCCCTCCTGCCTTGAAGGGGAAGGCTGAAGGGTTTGTTTGCAGCTCTGCCCAAGGGCACAGGTACCCCTGTGGGCAAGGCATGGGGTAAGTTTTGGGGTAAGTTGGCTGGTTTGCTTGTCTTGGGAGAACTTGGAACTATTTTTTCTTCTCACCTCCTTGGTAGAGAAGGTGGCAGCCCTGTGTACTTCTCACCACAAGGGAGCAGGAAGGCTCATCCCCAGCAAAACTGGCATCAAGAAAGGGGTCAAGAAAAAAACTTTTGCTCTGCCTCTCCAAGTACTGCACTGGACTAACATCTCAAGATGAGCTTAAATGGACCCCAGTGTTGACTAAGTTGTGCACTGGCTGATTTTAGTATTTTTATTAAATCCAACCCAAAAACTAATGGAAGCTCTTTGACTCCTTTCTACACTGCTTGTTTTTTTCCATTAGTTTTACCAAGGTTCCAGCCATAAAGCAGTTTTTTGGTCATTTAGTGTTAATCTCCTTCTGTTGACACTGGAGCATTGGGTGATTTAGGGCTTTGTTTTCAGCCATGATACAAAGGCTAATTACTTCCTTCTGGCATCCTCTCAGTAAGAAAGCATGGGACTTAATCTTCCAAAAAGAGAAAAGCAAATAAATATTTTTAAATGCCTAGAAGTGTTTGGTAAGCCCCTAGATTTGAATTTATTCTTCCTAGTATAATGACAACAAAACATTAGGAGGTAAGCTCTAAACTCCATAGCTCTGTGTGGACACAATTTTCTATTTGGTTGTTTGCCTCATTGGGTATAATTTTGAAGTTGCAATTTAACCTGTGCCTTGGGATGTTCAGTAATTAGAAGTATGGTATGGATATTTATTGTTTATCTGAAAGTAAGTATTTGTCTTGTTTCAGCCTTGTGATTAGCTTTGATTATCCATTATCTTCTGGATAATTAAACTGTATATTTTCTCCCTGTCTCTTTCTTCATATTCTCTCTTGCCTTAATTTGATAAGAGAGGGAGAAACTGCTTTGGAAACTATCAGGAAACTTTGGAGCACTAGTAGATTTTTTCAGTGGAAAAGTGAGTGCTAGTGTCTCACAGAGTTCTAACTGAAGGCAGGCTGCTGGGCAGCATGGAAGAAAAAGGTTATTGCTCCTCATCAAGTGCCACTTTAATACAAGCAAGGGAACATCAGCTCTTGGGTTCACTCATGTGACAGAAGACTGACAAAGCTGAAAGGAGTCATATTTCACTTCTGATTAGAGCAGTTGTTGCTAAGTTTTTATATAAAATTCCTACATCATCTAGGCAGTAAGGATTGGAGCTGTGTGTTAGAAAATGCTACATTCCACAATGCAGCATAAATCCCACATAGTTTGGGAATGTCTGTAACCAGCAGTCTTGATAGGAAGGTATGCTTTTATAAAAGCTTGGGTTTTGTTAGATGGCTGGCTTTGCTCAAGGGTCAGCATGTGGTGGTCCCAGCATCACCAGTTCCTCAGGCTGCCTTAGGCTGTGCACTCCATTTAAATGGTATTAGCTAGGTGTGTGGTAACCTGATAAATTGGGAATGCAAGTTGTCAGTGGGGATGGGGAAGTGTTCCCCAAGTCTCTCATCTGGACAGGACCCCTTTGCAGAAGAAAAGTCAGGTGATTCTTTTGAAGATGGTCATGTGGGATTCAAAGGCAGTAAGGCCAGCAAACTTACTTTATAAGCAACCAAGCTCTGTAGAGCATCACAAATAATATCTTTTTGTTCCTGGGATCACCTCAAAGCTGCTTCAGGCCAACAAGGAGATTGTATAGTGCTGGATGTGGGAATGAAGTACCCTTTTGCTTATATGCTCACAAATAACAGAAATTCAAATTAAATTTAAATCCCTCTTACAGAATGGAAAATCATGGCTGTCTGAACCATTTTAAATACTTGAAATAGAGGGATTACAATTCTATAAATGTTTTGCAGAGATCTTAACTTTTTGAAAGTGCTTATATTTCTCAAGACTTTTTTGACAAGTTACATAAAGAATATATTAAAAACCAGTAATGCTGTGTGCCTACAAGCTTTGTACCAAGAGAGATTTTACAGCCTGCACACACCTGTGGCTATTTTTCATGCATTAAAAAAATACAAAATAAGCATTTTTCACTCAGATCAAGCATGTATACATTGTCCAAAGAATGAAAATAATTTTGAAATCTTGATATAGACATAAAAATAGAGCTATTCATATTTATGTTCCAATGTAAACTTCCTCAGTTACACAGGCATTGTGTTTATTTTGCTTTTTCTGTTCCAGTGCCTAACATACATATTCTTGGGCTTCTTAGGAATATTCCTATAAGGTTTAAGAAAGGCTCATATCACAGAATCAGGGACTGTAAAACAAATCATCAATCCTGAATTTTATTGCAAGTGGAATCACAAACATTGTCATATATACCTTGACAGTGGTAAGTTGAAAATTTAAAGAGAAGATAACAGAAATTACTGGTTTTTAAGGCTTGATGAGTGTCTATCTTCAGCTGAACAATGGGATGAGCTCTGACTTTGTGATTGAGCCTGTTTAGGGCTTCTCAGGTGACTGAGCCAAGGTTTTGGGTTTTGGTTGCACTTCTGAAGAGCAGACCTACCCACATGCTCAGTGAAGGGCTGCTTTGTGCAGCATCAGCCCTGAGCACCCCTGTGACTGATGTGACAAGTGTGATTGCAGGCTTGTGCTAAGGGATCTGCATGGGGAACTTCTGCTTTGAGCTTTATCCATATTGGGCCATTCAGGATGTCAAAGCAGGTTTGTATTTTAAGAAGAAAGGTGTGATAAGAAGGAAAACCAGCACAGCACAACATGGACAAGTGCTGATGGCATCTGCTCAACAGTCAGGGACTTGCCAGGGGCCAGATGGAAAGAAGGTGGCAGAGTGGGCTGGTTGGAGTTACTGCTCCAAGTGTGCAAGGTCAGTGCTGCACAGTAGCCAGGCACAGAGAAAACAGCTCAGAGACCTCTCATGGCTGGCCAGCTGTTTTAGAAGTGGTGTTACCACAACCTCTGAATAGAAATAGTTGTCAAAGGAACAGTAGCATTTCATGAAGCGTGGTTAAACTGTGGAACACCTGCATGAGGTAGGTGCTGGCTGGACATTCCATTTTCAGCACCAGCATAGCCAAAATCCCCATGAGGCTGGGCTGTAAGAAACAGGAAACTGGTTTTAAAAAGCAAGTTTCTTTCTGTGCTTAGTATCCAGGCTTTCAGTTTAGATTTGTCTCCAAACAAGCCTAAGCCTATTTATTTATTTATTTGATTAGTTTTGTCTTGTGTAATCATGTTATTTGAGGTAGAGATTTGGAGAAAATATAACTGCTTTGTTAACCATGTTGCAATGAGTGGGAGTTCAGGATTATGCAGAAGGCTAAATGGGGAGAGGTTTGCCTCAAAGCTGCAGTACCTTAGAGTTCCTGACCTCTCTAGCTTTGTGGAAATTACTCATCTGAATTGATTCCATGCCTTTGCAGAAAAAAAGCTCTTCCTTTTCTCAAGCTGCTTCTCATTGCTTTCTCCACTGCCCAAAAGATTTTGATTTAAACTCTAAGTGTGAACATGGTTCTGAGGAAAGCTGACATGGTGGCTTTGGACACCAGAGGAGCATTGTTTGATTGACTTTGAGATAGGAATAATCAAGGTGTGGTTCTCATACAATAGAGATTTAAACTAAATATTCATGGCTGTTTAAATAGTGGTCACAAGACTCATGTGACATCTGAATATCAAGAGCCTTTATTTCTTGTCTCAAGCTAACTTTTGACAAAGTCTGGAATTTCCTGCATAGGAGACTGGAGATATTTAGCTGTGTGGTATGGGATTAACATGGTGAGCAATACTTTGATTCAATAACAAAGGGCATCTGTTGGAAACTATTCTTGGAAGAACAATGGCAGACCCTGGTTAATGAGCAGAAGAAACTGAAACAGCAAGGAAATAAATGATGGAGAAAGGAACCTCCTTTTCTGCCTTTGAAACAGTCATTATTGCAAGTTTTGAGCCTGTGCAGTTGAATGATCCTATCATTTTGGCTGGTGCTTGAATGGATGCTGCACACCTTTGTATTACAAAAATCTACAGTGCCATCAAAAAGTAACTTCCATGGAATCCCTGTCTGAAGAGCTCCCAGGCTGAGCCCTTCATAAACCCTTTCAGCATGGTGGACAGGGTTGCCCTGTCACCTTCTGTAAGTGCCATGTGCTGGGCTGGCTTCTGTGGACTTCCAGCCAGCAGGGTCTTCTCCAGCCAGTGCACACATGCATGTGTGAAACGTGCAGGTTTGATTCAGGGGCACTCTGGAGCAGCCTGGGGGAACCACCTCCCTTCTGCAACACTTCATTTCTTCTTCCTGACCTTGATCTTCGTGTTTCTGTGTTCCAGGAGGTTTTGTGTGACAGTCACAGGAGGCTTGCCCTGCCTCAGCATAAGGTGGGCCATAGTTTGCATCCCTCTGTAGCAGGGTGACTGATCTTGTCTCAGGTCCTGCTCTGAGCTGTGGTGCTGCTGTGTTACAGCACCACAAAGCTTGACTTGCCTGCTGTTTGCTGGGGAGTGTGAGCAGGGGCAAAGCACCAGGAGTTAGGGTGGTACTGAGGCCACATAAGCCTCATTCCCTGTCTTTGTACTTGGTGGTGGGGACAAGTTCCAGGCCCTGTGTGTGCCAGGAGTGTTGGGCATTCAGGAGGCTTCACTTCATGGCCAAGGATCACTTGGCTGGAGCCCTGTGCTCAGCTGAGGCTCAGCATACCTCAGGGGCATGAAGGCATTTTGTTTTGCAGTTGTTTTCCTTGTGACAGGCATTTATTTTAAAGTTACACTCAATCCCTCTGGCAGCTTCTGCATCCCAGTCCTGATTTGGTGGCTTGCCAAATGAATATGAATCCTCTCCCTTGTGCTTTGGGCTTTGGTTCCTGTTACAGGTGGGAAGCTCAAGCCCCTGACCCAGCATGAGGATAGGTGCCTTGTTTTCCTTGTGAGAGGCCAGGCTGACCACAGTTCACATACCAGGATGGCTCCCTGCCATGATTTCACACTCTGTAGCAGAGATTTAAAATTCATTTGTCTGTTATATGTGAACATATAAGCCAAGTAGTACTTAATTCCCAAAGTCTGCACTATACAGACTTCTTGTTGGCCTGAGGCAGCTTTGTGTGGTGATCCTAGGGACTACAAGTCCTTATCAGCTATTTAAAAAATATGTACAGAGAGCAGCTCCCTTTTCTCAAAAATTAACAGTTGTCTACATGCCCTCTCAGCAGTCAGATCCTATGCAATGAACTGGGAGCCCTGTGACAAAGAACTGGACTGCTTATTTAATTACTACAGTATATAATCACCTCCCTGTTTTGAGGAGAATCTCACTGGCTTGTAAGAGATCTTTCCAGACACTTGCACTTGGGGGGTTCTGGGAGGTTGTTAGGGTTTTGTTTGTTTGTTTGGTAGGGGGTTTTTGTGTCTTTCTGATTTTGGTTTTTGTTTGTTGTTGTACCACATTGAAGTGTGATAAGGAACTTCAGGCTTGATTTGGGAGAGATGGTCCCAGCCCTAAAGCTTCTGCAGATAAGACCTGTCTCAGCATGCAGTTTTGATGAGGAGATAAATTTAATTAGGAAAGGTAGTTTCCATGAACATTATATTTCCTAAAAAGTGTATTTGGAATTTTTTTATGATGTGGTGTGCTGGTCTTGACTGGGATACAATTAATTTCCTTCACAGCAGACTGTATAGGATCCTGTTTTGGATTTCTGCTGGAAACAGATGATAACTTGGGGATGTTTTCATTACCTCTGGACAGTATTTGCACAGAGCCAAGGTCATTTCTGCTTTTCACCCCCCAGTGAGGAGGCTGGGGGTGCACAATGAGTTGTGGAGGACACAGCCAGGACAGCTGGCCCCAACTGTCCTGGTCTGGTGTCATGCTCAGCATACAGAGCAGGGGGGAGAAGAGGGTTGGACATTCAGAGTGGTGACATTTGTTCTTCCAAGTCACCTTTACACAGGATTGAACCCTGCTGTCCTGAGATGCCCAAACATTTGCCTGTGATGTGGGAATTAATTCCTTGGTTTGGCTTGCTTTTCTTGTCTGTGTGGCTTTTGCTTTCACTATTAAACTGTTTTTATCTCAACCCACAAGTTTTGTCTTTTACCCTTCCAGTTCCCTTCCCCATCCCACTGTGGGGGGAGGAGGCAGGCAGCTGTGTGGGGCTGAGTTGCTGTCCAGAGTTAAACCATGGAACATGAGTGGATTTTGATGAAAAATTGTTAATCCTCAAGCTTGTTTTGAATTTTCACTCATTAGCTTTTGCAAACAGACCAGTTCAGACAGAGGAGTAAAATCATCACATCCCTTTACCAGGCTGAACTGAGATACATAAAAAAGCTTCAAGAGCCTTTTCATATGCAATAATTTCCTTATTGTTAGTGTCTCAAGTAAGTTAAGTCCCCAGTTCCTGACAAAAGCACTGCTGACTTCCTGGGTTTGTTGGAAAAGCTCCACTTTGGGCCGGGCAGCACTGGAGTGCAGGCAGAGACATGCACCCAGGGAGCTCTGCTCTGCTCTTCTGCAGCTTCCCAGGGCTGTGTTTGCTCCTGCAGCACAAGTTTGCAGTTGGAAAAAAACTGCAGATGAGCATCTAGCAGTGGTTAAATCCAGCAATACTGCAGGAAATACACTGGCATGTGAGCTTCAGCAGATGAACTTCCTTTTGGTTTCCTATTGAAGTGCTTCCCAGGGCATGTTGCATACAAAGGTGTATCAAACAAATCTCTTGAGCTTTCTGCATTTTCAGAGTCATGGAACTCTGTTTTCAGCTTTCAGCAAGTTTTCTTGGTTGCTGGGACAAGAAGTGAGGCTGACACTGGGATGTCCTTGCCCACCCCGTGGCCCTGTGGTCACTCTGCACTTGCAGCACGAGCCACTGGGCTCCATCCCAGTGTTACTCTTGTGAGCTGATATTTGGGGATGAGGGTGAGCTTTACAAGCAGAGGGCCCCTCAAGCATTGTTGCATCAGAAGAGGGCTGGGGGAAAGGTGCCAGCAGTGCCTCAAGTGCTCAGCTGTCTGCTGCCAGGTGATCTGGCCCAAGGGACCCAGACTGCTCAGTCCAGCAATCAGTGTGTTCAGCCTTTGCTGTGATGCCAATCAGGGCTTGGTTCTGGGGATTTGTGGCATTTGTTGGTTCTTTTATTTTTTTCCACATTTTCAAATCAGAAGAGTTTTGACACCTCCAAATCTTTCACAAAAAGACAGGTTTTAACCCATAAATTAAACCAACTCTCCTTTCCAAAATGCTTCTCACCAAGGAATTTGTTCCCTACCACAGTGAATCCAGTTTCATCAATAGGATTTTCAAAGGACTGAGATCAGGGTGAGCCCTTTCTGGTCAAGTCTGCAGTCAGGCAGCCTGTCCTCCCTGTCCTCTGAAACTGGAAAACCTGCTGGGAAACTCTCTTGTTACCTAGTAGAGCTAATCATTAATTAGCAGGGGATGAAGTACACCAAACAATCTGCTATGCCAGATGGATGCTTCAATGTTAATTTATGTTCTTGAAATAACTGGACATAGATATGGTCCAAGCTATGGCCTAAATCTCACTTTTGTTGAATTCAGTGGTAAAAATGATGTTGGCTTTAGTGATCCAAGTGCATATTTCTTTGAGAAAAATGTATTTTGGCATCAAACTGTAACAGTAAAAATGAAATTAATAAAAGCTGTCCAGAGCAGTGGACTTTACCTTCTTACACAGGGGCACATTGGTGAAAAAATGAAGTTTTGTTTTTATCTCCCTATTTCTATTATCTGAATGCCAAGAAATGAGTCATTTGGGTTGGTTTTTCGGTTTTGTTCCTATGAATAACTTCTTATGTGTCTTCCTAAGAGAGCTGGAACTAAAGCCTATCTTGGAGAAGTTAAGCTATATGCTTTCTCTTTGAAAGCCCCATGAAAGAGACCAAAAGAAAAGAAGTCATGGTGATGGCTTATTCTACCACACTTAATTTAAATGAAGAAGACTTACTCTGAATTTTCTTCCACATTTTCTCCTGTTCTTTCGTTTTGTTGGGATTTTTCTCTTTTCCATTCAGCTGCTCCTAGGCAGCAGTGGTTGTGCCTGACAGATCTTTACGAGCTGCCTGTTGGAGGAGGACAGAGCTCCCTGACACTGCAGTCAGGCTTCAGCAGGGTGCTGAGCACCTTTGTGCTGCAGGGAGAGCTTGCAGGTGAGAGTTTGGGGCAGCTTTGGATCCTATCAGTAGCTGATCCACATTTTAGAAAAGGCAGTGGATTTGTTCTGTCATGCTCATGCATGGAGTCAGGTATTTACTAAAGGTATTGTTTGTAAAGCTGGAGAAGAGACAGGCCTTGGAGGATGGAAGAAATTTGAATTTTTCTGCTTTTGTCTTTTTCATTGAAATTCAAAATATTGATGATACATCTTAGCAGTTTTTAACAATGAAAATAAGCCTTCTACACTGACCTTTAGCTGTGTCCAGATGAATTTGATAGTTATTTACAGGATAAATTGTGTAATCAAAAAGCCAATTCAAACCTCCATTAGTGTACTTTAAAAATAAAGCACTATGTGGTATACACGGACTGACCTCACAAGCTTCAATTCTATTTTCAGGGTTTAACCAAAACATTTAATTACTTTTACCTTTGTGATACTGTGAGGGTTGTTTTTAATTAAGTGATGTGTTTTAACGTGCTCTAATTGGTTTTTTAGGCAATGTGTCTAACACTTGATAAAGAGGGGCTGGTTCTGGGAACAAGACAATGCTGTCTTGCCTCATTTATCTGAGAGCTGGGTAAATATTCCTTGAGGATTAGGCAGGGAGAGGTTATTGATGACTTTCCCCTTACTACAGCCATGTGCAAATCCCAGAATCGTTGTGCAGGAGGAGAGGATGTGTCCAGGTTAAATGGTCTGATCCTCACTTGTGCTGCAGGAGCAGCTTATTCCCACAGCAAACAGTGCAGAAAGCAGAGGCTGAATCCCAGCAAGTGTGGTGGGTTGACCTTGGCTGACACAGAGTACCCATCCAGCTGCTCTACTGCTCACCTTCCCAGCTGGACAGGGCAGAGAAAATAAGGTGCAAAACAACTCCTAGGTTGAGATAAGGCAGTTTGCTAAAGCAAAAGTTTTCATGTGCACAAGCGAAGAGTAAAATCGGTTTTATTCCCTACTTTGCATCAGCAAGCATTTTCTGGCCCCTTCTGGGGATGCAGGGCTTCAGCACACGTGGTGGTAGCTTGGAAAGACAAACATCTTAAATAATGAATGCCCCCCTCTTCCTCCTCCTTTTCTTAGCTTTTATATCTGAGCTAATGTCATATGGTCTGGCATACCCTTTGGTTAATTTGGGACAGCTGGCCTGGTTGTGTCACCCACCAGGATCTTGCCCAGCCCCTTGTTGGGGGGAGCTGTTGAGGAGATGGTGATGATGCTGTGCCAGTGCTGCTCAGCAGCAGCCAAAACCCTGGTGTGTCACAGCTCCTGTCCCCCTCCCAGTGCAAAGCACAGCACTGTGAGGGCTGCTGTGGGGAAATGAACTCCATCTCAGCCAGACCTAATACAGCAAGTCATTTGTTCAACTCAGTCTTACTCCCTGATGTACTCTCAGCCCACTTCTAAGGTTATACTGAAGCCTAAATATACATTTCCCTGCAAAAACATGCCATAAATAATAAACTATTTCTTCACCAAAACAGCACAAGAAGTTCTGTACTTTTAAAACAAGGCAATGGATGAACTTAAGGGGGGGTCAAAGCTACTGCTGAACCACCTGTTCTTGACTCCTCCTGCCAGGCCTGGGCAGTCTGGCTTGGGCCAGACAGTGAGCAAGCCCCTTTCAAGGGGGTGTTCCAATGTAAGGGAGTTGGACCAGAGAACAACCTTGGCCCTTTCCTCACCAGAGTGACCCAGATGTGGTGAGGAAACCTCTGTTTTCTTAGCATGGTGCAGCTTTTAGGAGACTTGAAAGGAGGATCCTTGGATCTTCCAGTAGACTTGGTGTTAGTGTAGAAGATGGGGTAAAACTGTCATGTTTTAGGTTTAGGAATGGTATTTCCCAATTTTGTGCTCCCACTGAGACTCTTCAAACCATGCTCCCACTGGCTCACACACCTCCTTCTCCCTCCCTTTGATGTAATGGAGAGCAGAATTGGAGGCATGAAAGGTAAAGATCACAGGCTGAGATAAGAACAATTTACTGGAAATAGCAACGAGTTAAGGAACAGTAACAGCAGCAGGACTTGTGACAGAGGGTGCAACAGAGGCGAATGATTCACGTGGAAAACCCCCACAACTGATCCTCTGCCACAAGACTCCCTTCCCCCCCAGCCCTGGCAATGACATGGGATGGTATAGAATAACCTCTAGAATAACCTGGAGTCCTGGCCATGCCCCCTCCTGGCTACTGCAGAAATTAACCCTATCCTGGCCAGAACCAGGACAAACTGTCAGAGGAGAAGCTTTCTCCAAGGAGATTTGAAGGTGCTGGAAAAGGAGGCTACACAGCAATAGATGAAAGTGTGACGAAATCTGGGGAAATGAGACATGTTCACTTAATCTTGCAGTTGTAATGGGATTTCCTTCCCCTTCAGAGTAAGCATTAAGATTTGCAGAGAGCATGAAGGTCTGGGTCAGAGCTGAGCCATAGCCAGGCACTTTGGTACTGAAATCTACTCTTTCTTCATTACTTCCAAAAATCAGAGTTAGCTTTAGGTTAATCCTATCCCTCCTCTCTTGCTTGCTGCACGATTTTCCTTCTCTTCTGTCCTACTTCCTATTGGCTTTTAATCTGTCTCCCAGTCTGACTGGCAGTAAGGTGTAGGGCTGAGATGCCACCACAGTTCTTGCATCCCATGCATCTCAACAGACTGAGAGAGAACTGCTGAAATAAAGGATGAGGTTTCCAAAAAGGATGCTTTCAATTATCTGGTTTACAAACACCATTTCAGGGAAGGAAAAGAGGGGATAAGGATCTGTTTGTGATCAGGAATTTTCCATGTTGGCCTGCTCCTGTTTTGCTTGCAAGTGGGAAGTCTATCCTTATTTGACAATATTGCTGTCAGGGACTACTGAGTATGATCCCTCCTTCATGTGAGCTAAAGGCATTTAAGCAGAATATATAACTAAGTGGTGTCTTAAAGTTATGGTTAGTAGCTCCCAAAAACTCCAAAGAACCTAAAGAAAGCTGGTTCATGATTTGTTTTGCAGGGCAGGCTGAAGGATACGTGAGTGTCCCAGTTTAGGACAAATTTGGGAGGAAAGTGCCAAAGGGATCCCTCTAGAAAGCAGATTCAAGTGGTCCCTCCCCCTGCTGGTTTGGGAAAAGATTTCTTTGGAGAAAAGGGCCGTTTATTTAACAAGCAAAGTATTCACAAGCATAAAAAAAGAATAATATTAAACAATAAAACTCTCAGATGACAAATTGAGAAAATCTTTGTCGTGAGGTGTAGTTTGCTCAGTCTCTTGTCAGTCCCTCCAGCACTGGGAATTGCCACATCCTGGGCCCCAGAGGCCACAAGTGTCAGCTCCCGGTGTTTTTCTGGGGTTTCAGTCCAGAGCAGGGCCGATCAGTTCCAAGGAGAAGAAAAGCCACAGTCTAGGGCACTTCTCTGCCTCAGCTAGCTAAAACCAACTAACTAAAGGCAAAGGAGAGCTCTGTGCCACTGTCTGTGCTGCAGACAGCACAGGCTGTGAGAAGGAATGTGGGGGAGCAAGTGTACTGTCTGAAAACAAACTGTGCACTTCTTTTTTCCCTCTTCACTTTCAGAGCCAGTTTTAAAGGTACAGAACTTAATATCCAGCATAAACAGAACAGGCAAGTGGGCATACAAGCATCATAAAGTGACCCTAGGACAGTGAGAGATGTTAACATGAATCTTTTGAGAGCTATGGTTAGAACTGGTGTTTATAGCTACCTAGTGCCAGCTTGCCTGATAAAAACTGTGTAAGATTTCCAAGAGTATCAGGAAACACAGGGTAGTGTTGGGAGAGGGAAAGGAAGCCAGCTGCTTTTTTATAAATTAAATTGCAAGAAAACTTGAGTTGCTGTGCTGTTGTATTTATTACTGGGGACAGTGGGGTGGAGTGAAGTGTGAGCAGACAGACAAGTGATCCCTTTCCTTTGAAAAGGAAACTAAGAAGTGATCCCTTTCCTTTGCTAGGGTGTTCTGTTGTCTGTCTCCCAGACCCAGCAGTCTATAGCAGTTATGCTTTATGCACAGTCCTTCAAAGCAGCGTGCAGCCTTCTGATCTGCTGCACCACAGGGCCTGCAGACTGGGCAAGGGGAAAAGGGGCTGTGTGCATTGAATCACAGAGTAGTTTATGGTGTTCCTATCAGAGTGTATTAGAGTGCAGCTTTTGGAAGTGCCCCAGTAAAAACAAATATTTGAGACATAATCACTGACTGTAAAAACATTGCTTAAATATGTAACAACATATCTATGGGGGGGAGTGAGAATTACATGGTTCAGTTGCTACACAGGTAGGAAAAATTGCTCTCTTTATATGTCTTCTCTGTGGCACAGCTGGGATTTATTGTCATAACTAAATAATTTTGTACCAAAAAGTAGCCATTTTCTCCCATTGTAGCTTTAAATACTGATTTGGAGGTGGAAAAGCAGCACTGAGATGCCTGTGGCTCTGTCATGCCTGTGATTTCTTTCAGCACAGGAGGCAGAGTCTCTGGCACAGTCTGGAGTGCAGCATCCCCTCTGCTTCCAGCAGCAGCCTAGGGGTGGTGCCAGGCTCTGCTGCTGCTCTCCATCCACCAGCAAAAAGTGAGACACTTCTAGCATCCCATGGGATGGGAACTTGGACTCCTGTTTTCTCTCTTTTTAAATTTCTACTTCCACAGTAGTGGAAACAAACCTGTGAGAGAGATTGGAGGTGTCTGTGTCGCCTTCCTGGAGGGAGCAGCCACCTTGGCACAAGGAACTTGTCTGGACTGAATGGAGAAATGGTGGTGGCAACAGCTGGGCTTTGCCTTTGGGCTAGAAACAAGGACTTGCAAGCAGGTTCTAAAGGGGGGGCTTGGGTTAGTCTTTGAGCTGAGGCTTGCTTCCTGCACTGTAGGCTCAGTACTGCCACAGCTGCTTCACAGATTTTAAGAGCAACAGCCCTTTAGGCAGTGAAAATCTTGAAGCCAAGTAGTGGTATTTTTGGCCTTAATTTCTCTGACTCCTTTTCCTATCTGCAAAGCAGGATAAATGTGCTTCTGTCTTTACACTTTCCTGCTATCTGTCTTGATAAGAAGATTGCTAGTGGTACAGTCATGGCTTTGTACATGTGTGGGGCACTTCTCCCAATTTGCCAGGTTGTAATCCTCCAGCCTTAGAGCATCAGCAGCAAGCCAAGAAGGCAGCTGCCTTCAGGACAGGGTTCTTGCAGTGTTGCTGACATCCCTGGTTGGTTATATTTATTTGTGAGGTTTCCCCTTCTTTCTAACCATGCTGATATTTACTGCTCAGCAGCTGTAGTCTGAGGAGAGTGGTATATGCTGGCTCTGCAGCTGACACCAGCCTGGTGCCTTGGCTGTGTGTCAGCAAAGCCTGTTGCCAGCTGGGGTAGAGCTGCCTGGCCTTTGCCTTCAGGTGACCAAAAGGTTTTAGGTTGTTTGGAGTTACCCACTAGATAACACCCTGAAAGTGCAAAAAAAACAAACAAACCCAAAACCCACAATGTGGTTACCTGATTTCTGTGGCAGGAACTACCTGGCAAATGACTGAGAATTTGTGAGGAGGGCTTCCCTGAGGATTGGGATCTGCTGTAGCAAAAATCCCCCCAAAATAATGAATGCTTGGGCAGTTCTGGGTAGGTCATACTGTCCTGGTTCCTGGTCCAAAATTTCCTGTTGTATGTCAATATGTGTTTTCTCACATCTGTTTCTGGGGAATTCTGGATGTGCTGGTTTCACAGGAACCCACTAGGTGCCCAGTGTGGGAGAGCATCAGAAAATGGTCTTGAGAAATTTTCTTGTCAAGAGTCCTTCATCCTCTATCTCCTGAGACCCAGCTCCAGTGTGATACAGGCACTAAAGAGACCTGGACTGAGTGATGAAATGGTCTTTTGGACTTTAGGCTATAAATTTCAGAATTCTTTTAAGAGTTTATCGCTCTTCTGATTCTGCAGTAAAGCCTGCTTTGTTTTTTAAATGAACAAAAAAGTCTCATGACTCTGTTTCCTGTTCCAAATCAAGGGTTCCTGAATTTACTTGATAGCTGCTTTCCATTTCCAGTGGTGGGAAGGCAGCATCATGGTTAGGAGCATTGTACTCTGTGGAACAGGTACAGGAGTGAAGGGGTGGGATGTCTGAGATGAGCTCAAGTGTGGCATCTGGAACCACGTTAAACCTGACTCTGATCTGATCTGGAAGTAGGTTTTACACCTGTTTTCATGTAGGAAGATGAAAGTGATGATGTAAAGGACAATTTACACCTGTTTGCTTCAGGGAGCTGTGAAGCCCTATTTGTAAATCCCGTTTGCAGACAGTGCATGTCCTGAATTGCTGAGTGGC